>JAJPUD010003584.1:102687-161066 GCA_023553655.1 Myrmecobius fasciatus
CACACACACACACACACACACACACACACACACACACACACACACACCCTCCATGGAAGTGTTTAAGGAAAATGGAGACAATCATTATAGGATACAGAGGATAGTTCCTTGGCCCTACAATCTCTGAACTCATGGCTCTCAGGCTAGAAGGCTTTTCTCCAACAGCCACTAGTGCACAAGATGCAACATTTCACACAATCTCTAAAATGCAGCATCCAGTACAGCTGGGGCACATGGAGGGCATGATGGCAGGACAGATGATTTGTTTTAATTATGATCCTTATTAAAAGTCAACTGGTTGAAACCAATACAAAAAACCATCCACTGTACCTACAGATCACAGAGCTGAAAGACCTGACATTTGACCATAACCAACCATGAACCCAGTATGGAAGATAGCTTTTGTTTATATATGTTGAGAAAGTAACTTCAGAGATTAGCTCTTCCATTCCATAGATGTGGATGGTAAATGCAAGTATATTCAATTGCACATGAATGGGCCAAGGAAAAAGTGTTAAGTTGAAATGAATGGAAAGTTGTCCACATGATAAGAGCTATTCTAAAACACAATAAGTTTCCTAAAACGGCAGTTACGCCTTTCTTACCTCTGTTCCAGCGGGTTTGGGGACTAGATGCACAATCCTCGGGGTGGTTTCCTTCCATAGCCGTCTTTGTCTCAACGATCCCTCTATACTTCCAGTGGTTTGGCTGAATGGTCCATGCCAACAGCTTCCATGGATAAAGTCCTTATTTCAGCATTATCCACAAAATAAAGCACTTTATCCAAGTGAGGCTGCTGGAGGTGATCATTGTAGGACAATCACCTTTCCAATGACTTGTCCCAACAGTCCCTCAGTACTCTGCTGGTACTTTGGTTGAAAAGTTCTTTCCCAACAGCCTCTGTGGATAAAGGGGAGCAGGAGAACTGACTGTCTTTTGGATTTGTTCATATTTCTCTGCCAAGTAAATGTATCCTGAAGCATTGATGAGTGCTGGTTGAAGATGGCTAAAAGAAAGAAGCAAAATTATGTGATCTGGCTTATAAAATGATTCAAAGCTTTGACGTGATGCAATCCTCTGTGCTGGAAGCGGATCACTATGATTTCCAATCTTAAATGTCATAATGAATGCAAGGATCAACTAATCCATCTCCATTGTAAAGAAGGAACACCATCTACAACAAAGATCAGAAATCACTGGTTAGTTGAATTCCACTTAAATGTACTTCAAGTATTTTACACTTATTTTTCTCTCATTTCTCACTCCCCATTATACAAAACTATCTAAGCAAGGAAAAAAATAAAATCCTAATGCCAATTATACATGGAAAAATAAAGTAAGTATTTTTATTTAGCCATGCGTACAAATACAAATCTCATTCTGCATTTTAAACATATCCCCTCTCTATCCTGAGTTGAGTCAAGCCATATTTTTGATCTTCTTCTCCATGTATTTGTGAGAGGCAAATTTCAAATGGTCTAAACCAACAGTTATCAAGAGATGATATAGACTAATGATTTTCACCAATAATTTCTCCCTCCATAATCTTAGTTGTTTGATTGCAGAATTTTATGCCAACAGTCTCCGTTGAACAATACATCCACTAGGCAAAATCCACAAAATAGGCAATCTTTTTTTCAAATGGGGTGGGGCTAGAAAGGATAGAGGAAAGATACATACTTACCTTCTTGTGATGTTCATACTTCTGAACCAACCGAGCCTGTGGTGCCGATGAGTACTGGAAGGAGAAACACATTATCAGTGTGTGTCCCAAGGCCTTAACACACTTTTGATGAGCCACAAAGCACTTTATTAACAACCTCCATGGATCTGATTCTTTGCTCAATATCTACATTACTGGTTGCAGGGTCTATTCTGTGGGATATGCTCATTCTACCCAGCCACTCAGTTGTAGCTTGCCATATCAGAGTGCTGGATGGCAAAGTTGGTAGAAACAACAAAAACATAATAGTGGAACTCAGGCCAGCTTAAAAATATCTCCAAGAGTTTCTATCTCATCTAATTCATCAGACAGCAGACCTGATTGATCTATAATTTCCAGAAATGAAGAGATAAAAGTTATCTCAGAGGTCAATGCAATTCATCCCCTGCTTGAAGAGTCAAACTCATCAACAACATGTGGCCAAAATAATCAACTAAATTCATTTCAGTTCAACAAGTATAAAAGCATTAGCTTTCTCTCCAATACACACACACCAATAACCAAAAAAAAAATTGCAGCCAGTGTATATCAAATATACCTAGTAAAGTGAAGCAAAACTCTCAGTGGCCACATACCCAAATATCCATCTCTGAGAGGTGACTTGTCCATACTTTGTTCTCCCAGAGTCTGGTGCTCCACCAGTACATGTTAACATCAAATTTACCCTTGATGACGGCAAAGCTATGCTGTTCATCCAAGATAACCATAAACATAATAAGCTGTATTAAAGAGAAATAGACTTCCTCCATCCTGAAATCTCTGCATTTCTTCAAAGAAAATCCAGAGGATCTATTATCCAATATTTTCTAGGGAAGGAAGCCTTCTCCAAGAGGTCCCTCCACACTCTTGGAGGTTTCCCTGCAAAGATCTTTGCCAACAGCCTCTATGGACAAGATGCTCTTTTTGGGAGAATCCACAAAATAGAGCACCTTGTCCAAATGAGGCGGCTGGAAGGGAAGAAAGGAGGATATGGGGCTTTTCTCTTTTATGCTCTCATGTTCCTGAATGACCAATTTTATCCTGTTGCAAGAACAAAAGTAAACTTGAGGGAAATGAAGCCTTATAACCTTCTCAAAGAATTTACATCATCTAATATGTCAAGCAGATTTGTCTATGATTTCCATGAGGAGTTGACAGTGACCTAAGAGTTCAATTGGTCCACCCACTTGCCCTAAGAACAGGTCTTTTATAGCATAGGTCAAAAATGACCAATTTGATTTTACATATATTTTTATAATCATTTATTTTCCCTAGTTCCCATTTCATTCCCCCCACCCACTAATTGAAAGCCATAACAAAAAGAAATCCTTTATAATAATCAACTGAATTAAGTTCATTTATTAGTCCTGCCCCAAAGCATCTCAGTATATGTATGACGAGTATACTTCATAGATTTAATTGTCCAGAATATCGATTCTCCCCAAGTATTTGTGAGGGACAAATTTAGGCCGAGTATAAGGAATATTCTGCTAACATTTAGAGCCATGCACATGTATGCTAATCTGCAGTAGACATATACTTACATACGTGTATACACACATCTCTGGAAGTATTTGAGGAAAGTCTGAACAAACAGTCATGGCCAGGGCTTGGGGGAGATGGGGCACAGAAGATAATCAGTGTCCCTTATCCCCACCATCTCTTGGCTATTGGCTAGGAGGTTCATCTCCAATAGCCACCATTGCACAAGATGCAACGTTTCAGACAGTCTAGAAAATGGAGCATCTGGTGCAACTGAGGCAAATGGAGGGCATGGTGTATGATATTGTATCTTTTATACCCTTATGTTAGAGCCACCTAATAGAAATTGATATCAGTGGTGTATGTAGGATGGCACTGATTGAAAAAAACAACAACAACATAATATTCAAGGTTCATTGAGCCTATGACAAGTTGACCAACCCAAGTACTTTTATTTGTATAATCTCAGAAAACTCAGTAACTTGAGAGAAACACTTCCATTTCCCCAAGAGAACAAGGTATCAAGTTCTATATATTATGTTCTAGATATAGTATAAAAATGGATGGTGACTACAATTACATAGACTTGCCTTTAAACAAACCACAAGGAAATCTAAGTTGGAATGGATGAAAAGGTGTTCAAGTAATAAGAGCTGTCCTAAAGCAGAACGGTTTTCCTAAGACGGCAGCAGTGCCCTCTTTACCTCCTTCCGGCAGGGTCTGGTAGTACAATCATCAAGGAGTTTTCTTGGGTAGCCATGTTTGTCTCGATGCTTGTAGTAGTTTGGTTCTTCTGCCAACAGCCTCCTTGGATAAGGTCATTATTTTGGCAAGATTCACAAAATAGTGCGCCTCATCCAAGTGGGGCTGCAGGTAGTTGGGGTAGAGTAGTTGACTTTCTGTTGTCTTGTCTCAACTGTTCCTTTGGCTCGAAAGTTCCTTGCCAATAGTCTCTATGGATAAGGCCCTTACTACGATAGAAATCATCAAATAAAGTTCCTTATCCAATTGGGACTATCAGAGGGATGGTAGCAACCGACTATACTTTGAATTACTGGTCAGTCCTGAATGAAATTGGCTAACCAATAAATAGTCCAAGTATGAAATCTCAGAGCTAGAAGGTTCTTCAAGAGTTTTCATCTGATGTAACCCTGTACTCCATCCTACGATTTCTAATTTCAAATGTGAAAATGGTATCACAAGGCAACTCATTCATCCCTGGTGTAAAGGAAGCTTATCTAGAAAAAGATGAGAAATGAACGGTCAGCTAGTCAATACAATTCCATCAGTAAATTTTAACTGTGTTTCCCTTTTCTTTTTCTCTCATTCATTTTCTACACCTCAATGTACCAGAGTGCCAAAAGAAGGAAAAACATATAATCTGAATGCTGAATATACAGTCAAAGAAAGGAAATACTCTTATTTGGCCCTGTGCAGAAAAGCAGATTTTTCATTTGACACAATTTAAACTCATCACACATCCCTGTCCTAATGTGAGTATGGGAGAGAAAAACCTATCATAACAAATACACATAGTCAAGCAAAGCAAATTACCTCATTGGCCAGGTCTGTAAATAACTGTCTCCTGTTTTTTAAGCCTATAACATCTCAGTTATGAAAAGGGTAATATACTTCATCTTCATTTCTCTGGAATTGGGATTCTCTTTCTGTAATTGAGAGAGGAAAATTTAGGTTGGTTGTCAAGAAAATCATCCCACTATTCAGAGATTAATGAGCTACATTAAGGAAGTAAGGGCCCTCCACTTACCGAAAAGTCTGGAGGAGGCAATCGTCAGTCAGGAGTTTTGCAGAGTAGAGCTCCTTGCCCCAACTGTCTGTATCAGAACCTCGGATTGTCTGGCTCAGGTGTTCTTCAGGAACAACCACGGTTCCACAAGATGCACTATTTACCACCATCTATAGAATGTAAGACCTGGTACAAATGGGACAGACAGGTCATTGTGTCAAGCCAGGAGCGTCACTATGACTCCAACTGCAGAGGCAGTTAATTGCAATCAGCACTGGCTGGTATGTTCATAAACAAATCTAATATTCTGCTACCACGTAGCACAAAGGCCTGGGAGACTTGAGCCTTATCCATCCTCACCCCCCCCAGTATGGGAGGATGCTTCATGTTGCCAAATCTCAAGGGTAGAAAGGGACTTCATACATGAACACTCCTCATTCATCCAACAAAGAAAGAGAAACATCTAGAACATAGCTCGGATTCAATTGCTTGACCAACCATTTCTGATTCAACACGTATAGGTTAGAGGCAAATTTAAGTTTGATATATAGGAGAGATGTCCAAACAAAGAGAACTATCTGGGAGCAGAATTTCCTACGAGGGTCAGTGTCCCACTCCTTCACCATCAGTCCAAGTACAATATGAAAGCACAATCACATAGGTTTTAGAAATATAGTCCTTGTCTCTGAACAATCTAGTCATACTCTTCTTCATTTCCTGCAAAGCTCTTAGCCAGCAGCCACTATAGATAAGATCCTGCTTTTCAATAGAATCTATGAAATAAGAGGACCATATCCACCTAGGGCAGCTAGATATGGAGACAGCAGAGTTGCTTTTCAGTTCAAACTGCTCAATTTTATGAAGGAATAAATTATAATTTATTGTTCTTGTGAATACCGAATGAAGTTGGTTGAATGAGCAAAAATAGAATCATGGGAACTTAAGCTTAAGCTTGTAAGATCCCTCAGAGTTTTTACCTCATCCGCTCTGCTATAGCAGAAGAGTCTACAACTTCCAATCTCGGAGATGAAAGAGAACTCAGAGGTCAATCAATCCATCCCCCAGCTGGAAAATTGAAGTTCATCTTTAACAAAGATCAGAAACGAAAAGTCAATGGAATTAAATTGAAATCAATTCTGCAGGTATTTTTAAAAGCATTTCTTTCCCCTCCCCACTTTCCTGCCTCCAACTGAACAAAAAGCAAGAAAATCATGGCAACTAATAGACAAGGCATTTTATTCTACATCTTTATTATCAGCATGACCAGCAGGTAGTAATTACTGTGCCTCGTCTTTGGTCCTCTGGGAAAGGTGCTCCACATTTACGCTGACTTCAGGAAAACCATCTTTTCAATCAGAGCTGTCCTAGAGGCAGAATGATCTGGATGAATGAAAGGGCCTCCACCTTCCAGGAAGTACAAGTTCCAACCAAGAAAAGTTCCTCGTTCAGCCATCTCTAGTCTCTCTGGGTGCTGAAGTTCTTCTCCATCGGCCACTGTTGCACTAGATGTATCATTTATTAAATAAAAATGGAACACCTGGTACAACTGAGGCAGAAGGAGGGCGCGGTGCAAGAAGAAACAGTTGCCGCTTAGCTGTACCTCTCTTGTGGAGCCAACAACTCGTAATTCATCCACTGGGGAGCAGCTTCTAAGTTTGATTTAAAAAAAAAGCAAAGTCATATCTGGGGATGACAAAACTATGGGACTTATCTTTATGTTTTAGAATCTCAGAATAGAAGGTAACAACAGAGGAGATGTCCCATTCCTTTAATTGAGGAAGGAGAAAAATCTCAAAGACAGCTTAGAAATAGATGATCAAAGCAGTTACATTCAATTCAACATAAATTGATTAAAAGCAAATTTCAGATGGATGTAGGGGGAACAACCCAAATAATAAGAACTACTCCCAGGTAAAAGAGCAGATACTGCAAGCATCCAGAAAGAAATAATTCTAGTATGATAGAGCCACAATCAAGATAACACAAGATTTAACAGCTTCTACATTAAAGGAGCAGATGGATTGGAACATGATATTCTGGAGAGCAAAGGAGCAAAGAATACAACCAAGAATCACCTCTCCAGCAAAACTGAGTATAATCCCCAGTAGGGGCGGGGGATGGATATTCAATGAAAGAAAACTTTCAAGCATTCATGATGAAAAGACCATCCAAAAGACTTTCCAATACGAGAATCAAGATGAGGGATAGCCTAAAGCTGAATAGGTTTCCTAGGATGAAAGCAGTACCTACCTCTCCCCACTGGAAGACTTCGGACAAGAATCCATAATCGTCAGAGATTTTGTAAGAGTGATCCTTCTCCAAACAATCCTCAGTTGTTTGGCTGCAGAGTTCTCTGCCAGCAGCTTCTCTAGACCCCATTCTTCTTTGTGCAAAACCCACAAATTAAAGAACGTTGTCCACAGGAAATTATTGGAGGAATGCTGGCAGGATCCCTGATTTTTTGATGGATTGCTTCTTCAGAGGCACCCAATTGTAGCTTATAAGACCAACAAGTGCTAGAGGAAGCAAGAGAGGGCAGAAGTAAAATCCTGGGAATTCAGGCCTACCAGATCTCTAAGAGTTTTTACCAATCTAATTTGCTACACAGTATACTTGGACATCCTATCATTCACTGATTCAGAAATGAAAGTGACCTCGGAGGTCAACCAATCCACCCTCTTGCTGGAAGAAGGAAGCTTATCTATAACACAGCTCTGAAATCAACAATTGAATTCAATTCAAATCAATTTCACCTGTGTTTTTAATTAATTTTTTTCTCTACAACTGCCCTAGCTGAACATTGTACAACAGTGGGGAAAAAAATGAAACTGTTATGACAAAAGTATACATATCTCACTTTAACCCCATTATGCCTCTGTCAGAAGATGGATGGCACGCTTCATTCATCTTTGGTCCTCTTGAATCATGGTTCTCTCCATAGAGCTATGAGTAGCAAGTTTGAGAGAGCTTGATGGCAAAAACAAAAATGAACTTGGCCGTCTGTCAGAATCCAAATTAAGATTAAACAGGCTTAAGTGGAGGCAGGATGTGCTCCTCCAAACTTCCTAGAAAATCTTCACAGGGAGTGTGCAGGAATAATCATCAAGGGTTTTGTATTCCTATGTGCTTGACTGCAAAGTTCTTTCCCAACAGCCTCTATGGCTAGGATCCTCATTTTGACAAAATCTACAAAAAGAGAATCTTAACCAACTGAGGCGGTTGTAAAGTTGCTTTTCTCTTTGATATGTCCATTCTTCTAAATCGCCTAATGGTAGCATGTAGACCTGGTAAATGCTGGGTGGAGTTCACTGAAAGAACAGAAGGACAGTGATGGGACCGAGAGCTTTAGGATCTCAGTACAGAAGGTAATTTTTTCAAAAATTTCTAACTTCAGTGACGAACATGACCTCAGAGATCAACCAATTTATGCCCATATTTAAAAAAAAAAACAGTAACAATTCAGTTCTACATTTATTTTTAAAATATTTTCCTCCCCACCACCACTTCCACATATCCAAACAAACAATACCAAGTAGAGGATATCCACCTACCTTTAAGTCTTTAAGCAAAGTCCCAATGAAACAATCATGGACTTCACCGTTGTTCCAATAGTCTCTGAATTCTTGGTTTTCTGGCACAAATGCACTTCTCCAAATGCCGCTATTGCACAGGAAGTACCTTTTTTAGCAATCTATAAAAGGTAACATCTGGTACAACTGGGGCAGATGGAGAGTATAGTGCCTGGATATCAGCTTCTGTTAGTTACACTCTTACTGCAGAGCCAGTCAGTGGTAAATGGTAGCACTGGTGTGTGCTGGGAAAGGCTAGTTGAAAAATGAAATATCCTGAGATCCCCATGCTCAAAGACATCCCAAGAGTTGACCTTATCAAACCTCATACCTAGTATGCGGCTTTTGCTTCATGTTGTAGAATCTCCGAGTTAAAAGTAACATCAGATCAGTTTTTGCATTCCCCATACCAGAAAAGGAAATACATCAAGAGCATAGCTCACTAAGTTACACTCAAAACATAACACATTCAATTCAACATATATTGGGGTTAGACGAAAATGTAAGATTGATCAGTAAAAGAAACCATCCAAGTACTAAGAGCTATGCTAAAGCAGATTGGATTTCCTAAAACAGGAGTAGAATCCCCATTACTACCGACTGTCTTCAAGCAGTGTAGAGATGAATGGATCAGGAGCACTCCTTTATAAAACCTTGGGATTAAACAGTCCCTCTGGGTTCTTGTTTCTTTGGCTGCAGAGATCTTTGCGAACAGCCTCCATTATACAAGATATTCCTTTGAATGGAAACCACAAAATGGAACACCTTGTACAATGGGGGCGGCTGGAAAGGATGGTGCCAGGGATAGTTGCTTTTCTGTTAGATGTGTTCGTATTTCTGAACCAATTGTAGCCTGTAGATGATGGTTATGGAAACATCCAAAGTACACTTCCACTTCCAGACAAAAAACTGATAAAGAGTCTGAATGCAGATTGAAGCATACTATTTTTCAACTTTCTTTTTGTATGATTTATTCATTTTCTTTTGCAACGTGGTTAATATGGAAATGTTTTACACATGTGAAACCTATTTGCTTGCCTTCTCAGGGAGAGGAGATAGTAAGGGGAGAAAGAAGGGAAGGCAGGAAATGGAACCCAAAATTTACAAAAATTAATATTAAAATTTGTTTTTGCATGTAATTGGGAAAAAGGCTATTTTTAAGTACAATTAAGGGATACCAGACCTGAAATTTCTGAGATTTCTTTTTAACCTCATCCAATCCACCACTTTGTATAGAAGATGATTCTGTAATTTCTTCTCAGAGATGTGAGGATCATAAGAGGTCTACGAATTCATACTTCTGCCTAAAGTTGAAAGAGATGAATGATTAGTTAAAAGTCAATTAAATTCAACTTTCTCTTTATTTTTAAAAGCACTAATTTTTTTCTTCCTGCCACTTCTCCATTCCTACTAAACAAAAACGGCCATTAGGAAAAATAAAGAAAATGGTCACAATGAAGGGACTTACTTAAACAAAGCAAATCCCATCCCTGATCATGTTCAGCAATGCTCATCTTGGTGTGCATTTTCAGACCATCAGCTCTTAATCAGGAGGTGGGATAGTGTTTTTCCTCTCTGGCCCTCTGGGAGTGTGGTTCTCTTCTCTTTATGTATTTCTGATTGGCAAATTTAGGTTTCCTGTCAGGAAAACTGCTGCCCATCAGACCTGTCCAACAAAAAAAAAAAAAGAGTTCTTCATGAGAATGCGGAAGAGACCCTCCATCTCCCTGGACAATCAATCATCAGTATTTTTACAAGATAATGTTTCTTATCTTAATCATCTCTCTTGCTTATCTACATAGAAGGATTTAATATGGGATATTATGTATATAAAATATGTCACATATATAATATATGCCATATGATAATATGGTAAAATAAGGTATAAGTAGGGTAGAGACAGTTATCACTTCATTTTTGTCCAGTAGTAAAGGCAGCTAACTGTGAAATCTATCACACTGATATGTATTTGATGAGTCTCATTGAAAAAGTCAGCATAATACCTTAGGATCACAGAGCTAAAAGACCTCTGAGAATTAACCTTGTCCAACACCACGCTAAGGATGCAAGGTGGTTTCCATAGAATATCAGAACAGAAAGCGACACCTGAGGTCAGCTATTTTATTCCCCTAACAAAAAGGAAGAAAATTGAGAAAGCTCAGAAATGAAGATCAGTGCTTTATGTTCATTTCAATGTTAAAAGCAAATTAAGTTGCAATGTATGGAAAGATATCCAAGTATTAAGAATTATGCTAAAGCAGAAAGACTTTCCTGAGAAGATTAGTTGACTCTCCTTACCTCCCTGGAGTCTTCTAGGAGAGGCTCGAATGTACAGTCAATAAGGGGGGCTTACTAGGCAACGCTCTTTGTCCCTTCTCCTGCTTGTTTAGCTTAGAAGTTCTTTGCCAACAGCCTCTATGGATAAGGTGCTCATTTTGACAGCATGTACAATAGAGTACCTTATCCAGCTGAGGCAGTGGGAAGGGATGGTGGTATGAGAGTTACCTTTGTATTGCTTTACCTCAATAGCCATTTTGCCAGCAGCCTCCATGGATAAGGTACTTATTTCGGCAAAATTCACAAAAAATCAAGTGCCTTATCCAAATGGAGCTGCAAGAAGGAATGGTGGCCAGAGAGTGGCCTTTCGGTTGCCTCGTCCCAACAGTCCCCTCTGTACTTCTGGTTGTTTGGCTAGAAAATTCTTTGCCCACAGCCTCCGTGGATAAAGTGATTATTTTGGCAAAATCCACAAAATAGAATGCCTTATCCACGTAGGGCTGCAGGAAGACATGGTGGCAGTCTTCTTTGTTGCCTTTGTCCCAACAGTCCCTCCACACTTCTGGTCAGGTGGCTAGAAGACTCCTTGCCAACAGCCTCTGGATAGAAGTTCCTGACTTGGGTAGAACCCACAAAATCGAGTACCTTATCCAAGTAGGGATGCAGAAACACACGATGGCAGGAAAGTTGACTTTGTTGCCTTGGTCTGACGGTCCAGGCACAGTTCTGGTCATCTGGCTGGAGGAAAATTCTTTGCCCACAGCCTCCGTGGATAAAGTGATTATTTTGGCAAAATCCACAAAATAGAATGCCTTATCCACGTAGGGCTGCAGGAAGAGATGGTAGCAGGAGAGTTGTCTTTCTGTTGCCTTCTCCAAACAGTCCTTCCATACTACTGGTTGTTTGGCTAGAAGACTCTTTGCCAACAGCCTCTATGGACAAGGGCCTCTTTTTGGAAGAATCCACAAAATGGAGGACCTTTTCCACATGGGGCGGTTGGAAAGGACCATAGCAGAGTCTGTTTTTCTGCTTTACATACTCAGAGATATATACTTCTGAGCCAACCAATCATAGTACATAGTATTGCTAAGTCTGAAGTAAAGCTGGTTGAAAGAAAAGTACAATCTTGGGAATTCAGGCCTTTGTTTTCTCAGAAGTTTTAGCTTTTAGATCCAATTCACCACTCAGTACAGTAAGCAACTCTGATTTCCAATCTCAGAGATAAAAGTGACTGAGAGGTCCACCAATGTATCCCCCTGCCTAAAAATGAAGCTTTTCCACAGCACAGCTGAGAAAATCACAGATATCCACAAAGGGAATGAAATTCACTGGGAGGTTGTAACCCCTCCACCCCATCTCCTTAGAAATTCTCAAAATCTGAATAAACAATCATCAAGGGTTTTTCAGAGTAGTCTCCACCATCTCTATAATCTTGATTGTCTGGCAACAATGTTCTTTGCCAATGGCCTCTATTTCCCAAGATGCTCTTTTTCACGCAATCTATAAAATGTAATATCAAGTACTACTAGTCAGCAGGAGGCAATGGTGGCAGGAGATGGGCATTTCTTGGTTTTGCTACAGTCAATTAATTGAAACTGGTACTAGCACATTGAAGGAACTTAATTGCAGAACTGGAGGATACACAAAAAGAGAGAAGGGACAGAGTATGAGGAACCTTGGTCAAATCCATGGGTAACAGATAACTCCAAAAGTGTCTCAGCCATTTTCCTGCAGCGCTTTTTTTGCTGAGGTGATAAAAGGAGGAATTGAAAGGAGAGAAAAATACATCCTTTGAGAGAGTTTTATACCTCCACAGACAACATCCTGGCTTAGAAAAAGGGAAATCAGAGCTCCTGGGAGCAACTGGTATCAAGAAGAGTGAGTGGGAGGGCACTGACCTAAGAGAGAAGACTGCACAGAAAATATCGAAAAAATAATCATGGGGAGGACAGGGTTTAAAACTGGGCCAGACAATTTGGGACACAGGGAAATTTCTACCTTCAGACAACCTCTATCCTCAGGAATTGAAATTTCTAAGAATAAGCCACAAGAGAAAAGGGGTAAGAGGGACAAGATCTATTGGCCATAAATTGGTTAGAAGAAACTCAAACATTGAATATTTAATCCCATGATAAACACAAAAAGACTAAGAAGGAAATAAGTATAAAAGAATATAGAACAAAGAAGGGTTTAAAATAGACAGAAAGGAATAGAAGGAAAACAAAGTAAAGATATTTTTCTAGGAAAAAGCACAGAAAAACAAAGTACTAGTAGACAAAGGAAGTTGGAGAGGATGGAAGTTTTTGAATTAACCATTTAACTGGGAAGAGAGGAAAAGAAAGGAAGAATTAGATGACTAAATACAAGAAAAAAATGAATTTATAAGCAAAATTCTAAAACTAAGGGAAAGGGACACAATTGGGAAGGGAAGGCAAAGTTGAGGCCAAAGACAACCTGTGGGAATGAGGGTTCCATAAACTAGATTAAGCAAAATCAGAGACAAAGTACCAACTAAAAAGAGAAATGGTAACCCCAAAAAATCCTAGAGCCACAAATGGAATAAGACCTATTTCTCACAATTTTAAATGTAATTATATTCAGTAAAAATGAAAAAGAATTACATATTCTCTAAGAAATCAAAACCTTACAATCCATTACTTACCAAAAAAAAAATCTCAAAGCCAATTCAAACATAGAACAAAAACGGTAGATTGAAACAAAATTTACTATTATCAGATGAATTCCAAAACAGGAGTTGCAATCATGCCATCAGATAAAGCAAAATCAAAAATTAATCATTTAAAAATACGTAAGGAAACTATATTGAAAGGAACCATAGACAAAATTTTGTCAATAATAAATTTAGGTATTCTAAAAGGCATAGCATCTAAATCCTAAAGAAAAAATAAACAAATTTCAAGAAAACATAGATAGTTACACAATACCAAAAGACTTTAAGGTTCCTTTCTCAGAGCTGGACCAAGATAACAGAAATGTAAACAAAAAAGAAAAGACAGAACTGAATAAATCTATGATAAATCAGAGCTAAAAGATTTACGGCATCTTCTAAATGGTGCTAAAGAACAGTCTCAGCATCAAATGAAGCTTTTATAAAAATACATTAGGGTACAGGTCAATTACAAACAAATGTAGAAAGTCAGGATATCAACCATATTTTTAAAGACCATAACATAATAAAATCAGTCTTTAGAGAGTTAAACAGCAAAGTATAATAACAATAACTATATGAAAAAACAATTACATTAACAAAATAAAAGTGTGTTAAACATTCCTTTTAATTTACAGATCCAATGATAATCAAAACCCAAAATAAGTCAAAAAAGGAAATATTGAAAATTAAAGGAAATGTATTCAATCAGGAACTTAAAAATACCATAGAAATTATAAATAAGACTAAAGCCTGGCTCTTTGAAGACTAATAAAATTGATAGATGTATAACTAATAAAAGTATTGATTTAAAAAGGACAGAAAATCAACGAAAGAACATGAACAAGGTAAAATAACAAAATCAGAAGAAATTTTAAAATTCTAAAAATCTACTATGAACTGTTTATCTGACAACAAAAAGTAATAGAGAATCGCCATATCAGAAATTCTTAAAAGAACAGAACACCAGATATCTTAAATACCAGTCTCAGAAAAGGAAATCAAACAAGCTATAAAGGAATTGTCAAAGGAAAAGCCTACTAGTCCTGATGAATGTAGAAAAAAATTCTATGAACTTATTAAAAATTTATGATACCAGTATTGTATAAAATATTCTCAAAAATCAAAAGAAAGCACTCTGTTATATATCTTGAGACAAATATAATCTTAATACCTAAACAAGAAAAAGATAATTACAGAATATTATCACTAATGAATACTTTTTCCAAATTTGTAAATAAAATACCATCAGACTAAAGCAATTTATCCAGGAACTTATTATCAATTGGATTTAGACCAGGAATGCAAATTTGTTCAAAATCAACAACTAATTCATCAATAATATTAAAACAAAGATATCCAGAACCACGCAATTATTTCAATAGATGCAGAAAAAGCTTTTGACAAAGTATATTATTTATTGTAAAACCCCTTCAAAGCATAGTCATAGAGGGATCATTTCTAAAACCCTAAAAAGTAGCTAATTAAAACTAAAATCAAACATCTACAAAGAGCATGCACCAGAAGCTTTCCTTGTAAATATACATTTCCCATTATTTTTTGATATAGTTGTCTACCTTTATGCTTATAACTTCTCTTTTTGTTATTGCTGGAATTTCTACAAACTATCATCATTTGCTAATTGCATATTAAGTTACTTAGAAAATCCTATGAATTTTGAAAAATCTGTGAAAGTTGAAAAGTGTGTGTGTGTGTGTGTGTGTGTGTGTGTGTGTGTGTGTGTGTGTGTGAAATTTCATTCAAAGATCTACATAGTGGAAATTTGCAGCCTGCGTACCATCCTCTTCTCTGCCATAAAGTATATGGAAAACCTCATTTTTACTTATTATTTGTTAAAAACTCTCAATTTGTTTTCAATCTAAACTTAACATTATATAGTAGCATGAATTGTGCTTGAGAAACTGGGAAAAAACCTTTATCGCAAGTTTCTCCCATAAATATCTCCTTTCTAATTAAGATATACAGGAAACAATCAAATTTACAAAAAGACATTCTCTAATTGACAAATGGTCAAAGGATATGAATAAGCAATTTTCAGAAGAAATCCAAGCTATCAATAACCACATGAAAAAAAAATCCTCTAAATCACTAATAATGAGAAATTCAAATTAAACAACTTATACCCTCTCACACCCATTCAGTTGGCTAAGTATTGTTGATAGAGCTAGCCTGATCATTCTGGAAAAAAAAATTAGAAATTTGGAACTATGCACAAAAACTTATTAAACTGTTGCCTGTTATTACCTATTTTGACCCCAAAGAAATCAAAGAGAAAAGGCATCTATCTATATGTCTGAAAAAATATTTAGAGCAGCTTTTTTGAGGTGGAAAATTGAGTGGATATCCCTTAATTGGGGAATCTCTGAACAAATTGATATATGAAGGTAATGGAATACTGTTATGCCATGAAGTAAGAAAGAGAATGGTTTCCAAAAAACCTAAGAAGACTTTGATGAAGTGATACAAAATGAATAAGCAGAACCACCACAAGAGCAACTTACACAGTAACAATATTGTAAGATAGTTAAATTCGAAAGACTTAAGCAACTCTGATCAATACAGTAGCCAATTATAATTCCAAAACACATAATGACACACGTTATCCACCACCAGAGAGAGCTGATTTTCTTCTCTCATTTTTGTTGTTGATTTTTTTTTGGGGGGGGGAGAAGAACATAGCTAATGCAGGAATTTGTCCTCCAGTACACAAATTTATAATGGCTTTTGGTTTTCTTGCCTTCACAACAGGTGGGGGAACCAAAGGGAAAGAGAAAAAATTTAGAACAGAAAGTAAAATTGAATTTAAAGGAAAAAGAGAAAAATTTCATTCATTTGTTCTTTGGGATCACCACTGTTTTAAGGCAGGTAATTTGATGAACCTGGGCACCAAGACTGACTTACACAAAAGATTTTGGAAATAGCCATATTGAACCAAAGGTAACCTCAGTGCTGGAAAATAGTACTTTCCACTTATTTGGAATGACAATGGATTCTAGACACAAAGCTATCCACACAAAGCTATCCACTCTCTCACTTCTGCAGGTCACTACAAGCCATGCTCAAGGAAAGGGATTTAAAGGATTTCAGACAGAATTAGTCCCATTCTTTAAAACCCTGCAGCCTCCAGATTTCATTTACAACGAGGCAAAAGATTCAGTGGTTCTTTACAGGAAAATCCAACAAATGCTCCTGGAGCCCCCACCTCTCATTATTGGTTTATAAGTTTCATTGGTATTAAATTAAGTTCTCACACAGCAGCTCAGAGAGAGCACTTTATAAATAATAAATCTCTGCCTCTGACCACAGCTGAGAGTCAATTAATTGAGTTGAATTTGCATATCAATTCAGCTTGGGAATGAAGTGAGCCTTATTCAACAGGAACAATGGAAAGAGGGCATCTTCCACTTACTGTGTCCAAAGTAAGCCTGGGTTTGTAGTTTGTAGAGAGGGCCTAGTCCTAGGGCCTAAAAATTTTAAGTCAACATGATTGTATGCTACTGTAACAGGAGCTGACCAATGAGGATCCAGTAGGAGGCAGGGAACCACATGAAGAGTCAGTGAATATTTAACATGTATTGAACTACCCTGCCATCTTATCTAGAGGAGAGGGTGAGGGAAAGGAGGGCAAAATTTGGAGCACAAGATTTTGCAAGGATCGATGTTGAAAAATTACCCATGCATATGTTTTGTAAATAAAAAGCCTTAATAAAAAAAAATTTAAAAAAAAAACTTTTGATGAAGTGCAATGAAAAGGGGGCATAGCTCTCTATTTCAGAGCATGTACAAATATTCTATGGCTATTTCTTGTTCATTCATTACATGGTGAAGAGGATCCTTCTGGTTAGCTGCTAAGGTAGAAACATGCCCCACACTGGAAGAACTTCCACTCTCGGGACAGCTAGGTGGCACAGTGAATAGAGCACCAGCCCTGAAGTCAGGAGGACCCGAGTTCAAATCTGGTCTCAGACACTTAACATTCCCTAGTGGTGTGACCTTGGGCAAGTCACTTAACCTCAACTGCCTCAGCAAAAAGCAAAAAAAGAGCTTCCACTCTTTCCTTCCTATTGGCCATGAGGTCTAAGGTCAACTCTCTGAGCTCCAAAGGGCTGGCAGACCGGGTCCCTTGCCACCCCCTAAGAGGCATTAAATTTTGCAGACAAACAGAAGATGGAAGCAAAGGTGGGCAAGGGAAAATGAACATGAAAGTATGGTCCAATCTTAATAGGAATGTTGTCAAGAGCACTAAAGCTTGAAGTAAGAAAAGAAAGCCCCAAAAAACAAACAAAAATAAGTTTCTCCTTTGCTTTGTTTGGGTTTTTTTATTTATATTGATGAAAAGAGGAAGATCAAAGAAGGGGAAGGACCATTGCCCAGATGGATGAGACTGTGGCAATGATGATAGATAAAAGACTGCTTCTCAGCTCTCACTTTCCTTCAGTTTTCTCTGCCAAGGAAAATTATTTTGAGCCTGAAAAGGCCAGACTGAATATAACTAATAAGGAATTGAGACTCAAGATAAATGAGAAGAGAACTACTAGCTTCCCTTGATGAGTTTGAGGCAAGTTGCACTATATCCCCAAGGTACTAGAAAAAGAACTAAGAGATTTGATTGCAGAACCATTGTCATTGATCTTGGAAAGATGGAAGAGAATAGAAGGTGGGGGAACAATTTTAGAGAAGGGATCTTTTAAGTTAAGAAAATGCATCTTCAACCTAAGGGGGAAGAGGGTGAATTGAATGAAGCAATGAATCACCACAATCCCCAAGGAAAATAACTAGCAGGATACCCTATGTCAGACACCACCATCAGATGAGACCACCTGTCTATTCAATCATCAACGTCAATTCAATCTATTTTTTGTAGATATAGAAAAGTTCTTAATCCACTTGGAAGGAGGGAAAATCATTGGGAAAAATAAGATGATGCTAAACCCAAAGTGCATCCATTGGTTCAAGTGTCTTTTGTGGTTTATAGGGCTTGTACCAAAACAGATAGCTAGTTCAGGATACAGCAATCCAATAAGAAGTCTGATCCAGCTAAGAAACAGATAAGGAACGCCTAGGAAGCAGGAAGAGATGATTTGATCCACAAAGGGCCAACAAGCCACCAAGAACAAACAGGTCATACCAAACTAATTTCATTTTCTTTTTTAATAAATTTACTCAACTGGTAGCTCAATGGAATATTATAGTATAGGTCTAATGTAGCTCGAATTTATCAAACGATATGACAGCATCTTTCATAATGTTGTTATGTAACCCACAGTTGATCCCAGGAAGTGGGATGTGGCTGGATAGGATGAGATGGGAGCATCCCAACCATGGCTTGGCATTTTGGTTTGTCCCAGGGTGAGACAACTCTACCAAACTGCACTTTCCTCTTCCCTCTAAGCAGAATAAGGGTCTTGATATTCCATGGTCCACACTTCTATTACCTGACTCACTCCAGAAGCTTGAAGTTCACCACATGGCAGTGGCCTACCACTTTAAACCACATGAATCTTAGCAAGTCTCCAGTGAAGGGCCTCAGTGATCTAGCGGTACAAATCTTTTTTTTTCCTTCAATAACATCCTTGAAAGGGTTAGGGAATAGACCTTTCCTGGAGTTGTGAAAACCTGGACTCAAATCCAGCTTCTGAAGCTTATTATTAACTGTATGACCTTAGATAAATCACTTAATCTGTGAGCCTTACTTTCTCATAGGTAAAATGGATGGGATGGGGGTGGGAGTAAACTAAATGATCTCAAGGATTCCTCCTAGCTCAGATCTGATCCTTTGCTACTTCCCTCTCAGCAAAGGCCAGAAGTTCTAAGTCTGCATTAGCAGAGAGAGATTCTACCCTAGTTCTCCATACAGCTCAAATTAGAGGTCCAGATTAAAACAAGCACCATCCTTAGAGTACAGTAATGACTAACACTTAGATAGCACTTTACAAATATTTCCTTTTATCCTCATAACAAACCTGGGAAAGAGGGGCCATTATCATTCATTTTACAGAGGAGGAAGTGGAGTCACACAACTTGTGTTTGAGGTGTCTCCAGATTCAGGTTCAGAACTCCATCCCATGTACTACCTAGCTGCCTAGAGAGAATATGGTCTAGGTAGGGAGAATCACTCAAGAAATCTCCCCATACATACCCTTTGCCTAACTCAAAAAAATTCATGGTGGTGCAGTGGATAGGGCACCAGCCCTGAAGTCAGGAGGACCCAAATTCAAATCTGACCTCAGACACTTAACATTTCCTAGTTGTATGACCCTAGGCAAGTCACTTAACCTCAACTGCCTCAGCAAAAACAAGAAAAATAATAATAATAATAATTTGGAAGAGTATATTAGAACACCTATTGTCCCTGGCCCTTCCCCCAACCTGATCAGTGCTAGATTGAGTCTCTCTGTCACTTTGATGGATAGAATATGGCACCTGAAAGTTGGTCTTATTTGCTTTTCTCTGATTATTAAGGGGTTTGAATAATTTTCAAGTGATCATTAGCAACTTGGGTTTCCTAATTTAAGAATTACACTTAACCACTTACCCACCAAAAAATAGGCCTTAGTCTTCTATCCAGGTTCTGTAAAGAATTCAGAATTTTATTCTTTTTTTTACCTAAGATCTGGATGCATAGAGCACCAGCCCTGAAGTCAGGAAGACCCGAGTTCAAATCTGATCTCAGATACTTAACATTCCCTAGCTGTGTGACCCTGGGCAAGTCACTTAACCTCAACTGCCTCAGCAAAAAGCAAAAAAAAAAAAAAAAAAAAAAAAAAGATCTGGACTCTTAAGAACTCCCCTCTCCTGCATCCCCACCCATCGGTTTCCTTTTAAACACTTTCAAATTGCATTGTAACAAACTCCTTTATTCCATATAATCAAATTCATCTATTCTGTCTCCTATAACTTCTTTCAATAGTTTGAGAAGATTTCCCCCCTCTCTAGTGTTGAGATAAACATATCATTCCTGTTTCTTCTCTTTTTAAATGCCTTGTTTTTGCAAACATTGATCCAACTGGAATTTATTGTAATATAAAAGGCAGCCGAGTACGGTAGACAGAGAGCTCAAGAGAGCTCAATTTGCAGTCAGAAGCCCCACTTCCAGATGCCAGCTCTGTTCCTTTAAAACCCAAGGGATTTGGGGCATGAAATTTCCCCTCTGTAGGCCTCAGTTTCCTCATTTTCAAAATAAAAGAATTAGATGAGATGACCTCCAAAATCCTCTCCAGTTCTAAATCCTCAGGTCTCAAATGCTGTGGTGTGAGGTATGAGTATAAGTGTTTTTCACTGTCTGATTTTCAAAACCATTATTCCTGTGTGTGTGTGTGTGTGTGTGTGTGTGTGTGTGTGTGTATTCTTTCCCCTTTGCTTTGTAAGGGGATCAGATCTATCAAACCCAAATCTATTATATGCCTTTGCAAAGGATAATAATCAGAGCTGCATTTCTACGGTACTTTCAAATGCTCAAAGCATTTCATAGCCTATCTCATTTTAGCTTCATGTGAAATAAGTTCCATGGGTATTATTAGCCCCATTCTACAGATAGAAAGACTAAGATTCATAGAAGTATGGCTTTGTATGGGCCTGGAGTCAGGAAGACCAAGTTCCAATGCAGCCTCAGACATTTACTAGCTAGGTGAACCTGGATGATTCTCTTCACTCTGTCTGCCTCGGTTTCCCCATCTGTAAAATGAGCTGGAAAAGAAAATGGCAAACTGCTCCAGTATCTTTATCAAGAAAATTCCAAATAGGTCACAGAACAAAGAGTCAGACACGGTTGAATCCAACCCAAAGATCTATTTGGAGGGTCACAGGGCTAGTAGAAGCCAAGAGGTTGGATTTACATCCAAGGTCTTCCGGATCCCCAAGCCCAAATTCTCCATCTACTCTACAGGCTGTGTCCCATCTAATATAATCTGACAAACACTTGCTGATCAATCCAAGGCAATCCAAGCAACTGGGCTTTTCTCTAACACCTACTAGGTGCAAGTGACTGAGGGTGACAAAAGCAAAGTAAAAGGGCTTCCATTCTGGATGAAGAGGTATTTTAGTCATGGTGATAAGGAAATGGGCAGTATCAAGCTCACCTTTAGCTAATGGGATTCAGAGCTTAAGCCTTATCTTTGTACTGAACCCCACTCCATTTTACATTTGAAGAAACAGAAAGGGGTCATCAAGCTAGTGAAGAGCCAGTCCTAGAAGGTAAGCACCCTTAATTCTCAGTCCAAAGCTGGTTTTTCCACTGCACCACACCTATAGATCGCACTCATTTTCAAAGTTCCAAATGATTCTACTCAATAAATATTGATTAAGCCTCTATTCTGTTTGAGAACTTGAAAAGTCACAGTCCCCGTTTTGGGAGGAGCTTATTATCTGCTGGGTTTGAGAGAATCAGACATACACAAAGGTATGATATAAAGATCAAACATGAAAGCAAAGGAGAGGTCCAGACAAAATACTACAGGAAAATTGCAGGGAGAAAAAACTTTTGCCCAGAGGGATCATGCAGGGGGTAGCGCTGAGCTGATCTTATTTTGCTTCCTCTAGCACTCTACCCAGCATCCCACAGCTTCTTCAAACAACAGACAGGAGGGAGAAAAGTACACAGACAAGACCTCCTGGCAGAGATCATGTCCTAAGTACAGAATAAAGCAGTAGGTTGTTAGACCTGGCCAACATATCAATTTGTTTTGCTTAACAACTGTACTTTTTGTTGAGGGGGGGGTGGGAGGTCGGCAGTTGTGGGAAAGGGACAGAGATTTTTTTTAAATCAATTGAAGATTTTCCCTTTAAAAAAAGGCCAAAGTGCAGCTCCACTCACTGTTGGGGGTCCCCAGCTCCATAGATCATCAGGGAGGGGGCAAGCTCTGCAGGAAACCCAAATCCCTCTGGGCTCCAAGATGGCTTTATTCTTCTGGAGCTGACTCCAAGTGACAGTTTCAAGTCAATGTCAATTCAAGGTGGGGGGAGCTGGAAGGCCCACAAGTCCTAAGAGAATATGAAACCCCCATCACAAGGAAAGAACATTCATCGTGGCCTGCTTCCAAAGCCTATTGAAAGCTAAGTTAATGTGAAAAATCTCTTTAATTCCCTTTTCAATTATTGCAGAGCACAGGGCTTCAATCCATGTTCTTTTCTGTTATGAACAATTCAACTCAGTTTCCAGTAATCCCTGTGCCTCTCACCTCCATCTGCTTCATTGGAGGGGGCGGAGGTCAGCCAGGGGAGATCTTTCTTTAACCCCACACCTATTCCCATGACAACCCAGTGGAGATGGTTATGCAAAAGCATTATTAAAGGCAAGCTGATGGCATCGTGGTGTGGACTCTTGGGACCAAGGGCCAGGAACTTTCTGGAAAAGAGGCTGGGCCTCCATTCAATCAGGGACAAAAGGCTAAGGGTTAGGTGGAGAAGCCCTGAGGCTGGCAAAGAGGGAACCCCAAAAGCTGCCCAGGATTAAACAGGGAGCACACACTTTCCCATGACTGCCCTACCTTCTCTTGATCTTCTCTCCATCTTCTCTTTCCTTCTTTCCATGTCTCCAGTCATTGCTCATTCATTTTCAGCTGTATCCGACTCTTGGCGCTCTCATCTGGGTTTTCTTGGCAAAAACACTGGAATGGTTTACCATTTCCATCTCCAGCTCATTTTGCAGATGAGGAAACTGAGGCAAACAGGGTGAAGGAACTTGCCCAGACTCCACATGGCTATTAAAGTATCTGAGGCTGGATTCCAACTCAGAAAGGTCCCTTAGGACTACATATAGATGTCTTAGATGCCTTCTAGGCTGACTTGCCCATTTTATAGTTGAGAAAACTGAGGCAGAGAAGGGAAGAAGCTCCTTGTCTCTAAGAACCCTTATGGCTCTGCACAGACTTAGATGGAAAAGACCTGAAATACATCTGTCACTTAGTATTTCTACCCCATTTTACAGATGTAAAAACTGAGGTGAAAGAGCAGAGATTGCCAAGGTGCCGAACAAAGCCTTCTGTCTCAAACAGAATACAATCAAGCTCCTAGGATCATTTACTTAAAACTGCAAGGCACCTTCCTGCCCCTTAAAATATACATACATGCCCCTTCTCAGTATTAAAATAGACACCCACACTTCCAGCCAAACTTAGGGGAATCTTCTGGAAAGAAATTCTTAGTATGCACATAAATTATCCCCTCATTTATCATCCTTTAGTCCAGTTTTGATGCTATTTGGCAGAGGTTTCGGCAGACGATTCACAGACTTTTAGGAAGGAGGCTAAGAGATCTGGTAACTCCCCTCATTTCATGAAGGAGGAAACTAAGACTTACAACAGGGACCCCCACTGCTTGGGCAGGGTGGGACTGCATCGTCTTTGGGGTTGCAGCTGTAGCCGCCTAATAGGACACGTCCCCAGCTCTCCCCCACCCCAAGGACCAGCTCTCACCATCTACCACAGGCTGCTGGTGGGGCGAGCCAAACACAGATTCTCCCAATATCGACCTTCAATGAACATTGCCTTTGAGTGAATGTTTGCAATCAAACACCTCAGTCAGGTTTAATGTCATGTGGCCAATTCAGCTCCCTGTGGACATTTTCCTCATCAGGCTGTTGGGAAATGTCCTGTCATTTTCAATTCTGTTCCAACTACCCTTGCCTCTTACTAGCTGTGTGACCTTGGACAGGTCTTTAATTTCAGAGCCTCAGTTTTCTGCTCTGTCAAACAAGGGGCTTGGACCAGATGATCTCCAGGATCCCAAGTCTATGATCCTGGGTCAAGAGAAAACTCATTTTTGTGCTGAATACAAATTGAGCCAAATCAGACATCTTATTTTCATTCAGTTCAATCCACCCAGAATTTATAGAGTGCCCACATTGTGCCAGGCACTGTGCCATCAGTCCCATCATTTGAGGAGTTGACATTCTCCCAGAGAGAACATTTACAGCTGGGAAGAGGAGGCTGGGGAGTGAAGGTTTACCAGTAGGTGACCCCTGAACTGAGCCTTGAAAGAGACAAAGCAAAAAAAATTAATAATGTTAATAATGATGATGAAGAAAAAATAAAAGAAGAAAAAAGGAGGAGGACAAAGCTTCTGAGAGGTGGCAAATGAGAAAGGATTCCACAGTAGGCAGGGGGCAAAGCCTGTGGATCAAGTTTAGGGACATTTGGAGGCTTCTTTGGCTAAAGCATAATGTGCATTAACTCCCAAATTTATTCCTTGCTTTTGGGCTTCTAGAATACTATACTATCTTCTAACTGAACCAATTTTGGTCAGTACTGTTTGGTCCCTGGCTAAGTGCCTTCTAAGACAGACAGAATTGGAAAGTGGGCCTCCTCTACTTAGAAAGCAGGAGAAATCACTGGATTAGAGATTGAAGTCCTGAGTTTGAATCTTAACTGACCAGATGCCCCCTGACCTCTCTCAAAGCTCAGCCTTCTTTTAACTAACGGTCTGAGAAAGTCACTGGATTTCCATCAGAAATCTTTTAGACCATCAGCCCCTTTGTATCAAGACCAGCTTGCAAACATTTCTGTCACGCTGCCCACCATCCAGCCTACCACAGAGTAGGCGTTTCCCCTTTGTTTGTGGACGATTGGTCAGGTCAGGCCTTTGCCTTCATTCTGAACAGCATTTTCATGGTGATCCTAGTTTGGGGCCTAACCTGGGATAAAACTCAATGTGGATAATTCTCCCTCACCTATGCAGGTGGGCAACCATAGAAAAGAAGCTAGTGAGGAAGTGCAGTGATAGGTTAAGGAACTTGCCCAGGTCACAGAGCCCAGAAGTCAGAGGTGGGACTGGATCCCATGTTGCCTCCACACTAATTAGCACCCTTTTTCCCCTTTTGATTTAAAACTTTTTCAGAATCTTGAGAGAACAATCTCTACCAACCAGAAAGCAAGCAGCCCTTGCTATCTATCCTAGAGTGAATCTTGACTGCTGTAAAAGCAGCTGGGAATGGGGGGAGAAGGGAGGAAGATAGCACAGATGGGACCCAGAGAGGGAGAGGAGGGAGCATCTCAAGGTCTGTCTCGGTCCTTTCCCTAATCTCTCCCTTGTTGGCTTTCTGTATCTCTAACTTGAATGGCGAACCATCTTGTAGATGAATGTCAAAATCCGGGGAAGTGTCGATTATGGCAGAAATGCCATTGTCCTTGGAGCTCGTCAATTCATCAGCTAAAATAACTGCTCACGGCTCAGTCGATTGAGCTGTGCTTTCATTGTCTGATGGTCCGGCGGCCCATTCCTCCCACCTTGTTTTCATTAGCCGGGGCCATGATGCTCCTCAGCGATGTGGGTATTACAGGTGTTATTCCTACAGTCTCTTTCTATGACCTTGGGCAAGTAGTAAAGACAGAGTCGATTCAACCATTGCCTCTTAGACACTTAACTAGCTGTATGACCTTGGGCATTTACTTAATTTACTTTTAATTTCCTTGTGCCTTAGGTTCCCTTAACTAGCTGTATGACCTTGGGCATTTACTTAATTTACTTTTAATTCCTTTGTGCCTTAGGTTCCCTCATCTGTAAAATGAAGGAGTCAAACTCCATTGCTTCTAACTCTAATTCTATGATCTAAGTGGCTTCTCTCTGGGCCTCAGTTTCCTCCTGTCAAATGAGAGACCTGTACAAGACAAGAGGATCAAAGGCAGCTAACCGAGTCGTACCCCAAGAGGGTGGCCTGGTGCTAGAGCACAAAAGCTCCAAATGAACAATCCAGCAAGAATTTATTAAGTGCCTGTTATGGACAAGGCGCTGTTCTAGGTGCTGAAGGGATATAAAGGCAACATTTGAAAAGAGGCCCTATACTCTCAAGGTGGGGTGGAGTGAACAACAGAAATTAACAGGGGAGGACATATGTGATACTCTTAGTTATTCATACTCTCTCCATTTTCCTCCTAAGGGGAAGCAGAGAAGTCTTTCCACAGGAGATGATAAGAGCCAAATACAGAAAACAAAGTTAAGCACTGGTCTTACACTTTCCTACTTCTGTAACGGGGTGAGGCTCTTCCTGTCTCCCTACCTCAATTCACCGGTTTACATGGCCTCAAAGAATAGTGTCCTACCCTCATGGAGTGAAGAGCTTCAGACTTGGCAGAGTCACCAAACTCTGCACCATTTTGACACTGAAGGCCACCCAAGTCTACCTGAGCTGGACATGAAATCCTTCTTGGGTAAACTTTCCCTGTTGAGGCTAAAGAAACCTCTTTTTTTCAGACTGATGAATGACTGCCAAGTGTCTCATTTTGTACCAACACCACACTGGGGACAAGCCCGAGTCAGGGTCCAAGCCACCACAGCAGGTTAGCCTAGATGATGTCTGAGGTCCAGCCCTAATATTCTCTCGAACTTGGTTCTAGCTGATGCACTGGACAACTTGGGAAAGAGGATGCTGGGAGCAAAACCAGTTGGGGGAGGGCGGGGCAGGAGCTGGGGTGAAGGTGCTGGAAAGAGGATATTCATATCTTTAATTCATCAGAAAGAACGAAAAAAAAGGCAGGCTATGGTCTAAAATGAATTTTTACTTTTAAACTAAGTTTCAAATTCATCCCAACCAATAAAAAAAAACAAACAACAACAACAAAAAAGGATGTTTGAAGGCAGCCTCTCAATTCCAGATTTCCAAGGGGGAGTGGTTCACCAGAATCCCAGGGGTACTTTTCCCTGGAAAGAGCTTAAAAGCTCTGGGGAAGAAGCGGGGATTCCCCCTGGCCCAGGCTCCCTTAAAACATTAAAAAGCTTCCCTCCGGGCTCCGGGGAGAAAAATGGCATGGTAATTCAGGGCCCCACTATAATCCTATGTATTAGTGAGAGAGAATGGCAGATTAGGGCTCTCCTGAGAAGAGTAAGTGAGCCTGAGTTAAAAAGGCTCGATTATAGAGTGACAGAGGAAAATTCAGGGGAGGGGGCAGGGTGAAGCAGCAGGAATCAGTCAGCCAAAAAGGCTGCCTGAAGATGTGGGAGGAAGGGAGCAGTTTGAGTGAGTCCTCAAGGCATTGCCAGGACTTGAAGAGAAGGCATTTTAACTACAGTAGGATTGAGTTGGGGGAGAGAAGAAGGGGAGTCTATGGGCACCTAAGTAGGAAGGCAGGCCTGGCTGGTGAAAAGAGGCTTGTGTTCTACCCACAGTGGCTGGCCAGGGCAGGCATTGTCAAGGCCAAAGCCAAACCCATCTCGATTCTCCTTATGCCGGTACCTCTTCCAAACTCCTCTGTCCATTGTCCATTCTCCCATGCTACATACAAGGCCCCAGAAACAAAAGGCAAAAATCACAAACTGTCCTTTGGTTTACTGGAACCAAACCGGAAGGGAAACATTTTGTGCACAGATAAACAAATACAAAAAATAAATGTCAATATATAAAGTGATGGGAGGGCAGAAAAGACAGGGAAGGAGGACACTAACTAGGGGAAGAAGGAAAGAAGGGAGAATTTAAACCGAGCCTTGAAGGGAATTCAAGAGTCTAAGAGGCCGGCAAGAGTGATAGCACGGCATGGAGGCGGTAGATGAGATGTCACCTACAAGGAACAGCAAGTAAGACAAAGTGGGAACAACATGAATTTATTCTGCTTACATTCCTCTGTGTGTTAATTAGTCACCTAATCCTGTCAATTTCTCCTTTAAGTGGCTCTCACACCTGCCTCCTCATCTGTTCTGACCATCTTGCCACCTTTGTCCCCTCCTCTCTATTCTGACTGCACCCTAATCCACCTCAATGCTAAATTACTGTTAGAGCTATAGCTGACCTCCCTGTTTCCAGGCTCCCTAGCCATCCTGATACTACTACTAAGATCTGATCCCATCCCTCTCCTGCTCTGAAACCTTCCCTGGCTCCCCATTGATGGACTGTGGGATTAAACCTAGGCTGGTTTTGCCTGACACCCAAAGCCCTAAAGGCATTGAATCTCACCTCTACAACAAGGTAAATCCAGGGGACCTTACTAATCTGGCACCCAAGCCATCCTTCTAGCCTTACCTCACACAAACTAAAACAAATCGCTCTCCTTTCTATTCCTCCCCTTTTCCCAGAATTCCATTCATTCCCACCTCAGTGCTTTTGCTCGTGCTGTGCCTCTACCCAGAATGCTCTCCTTCCTTTCTCCAGAAGTCTTTCTTCATCATCCCTGCCCACAAAAATTTGGTCATTCAGCAAATATTGATTCAACGCTGACGGATATTTCCATCCTCTGAACTCCCCCAACATTTACCGTCTCTGTTCTACCCATTAATCATCTGTTACCCAATACTGGGAATTAAGTTGTATGTCTTACTTCCCTGACCAGACTCTTAAGTTCCCTGAAGATCATGACTGTGGTTTGTCAGTTTCTTGATTCCTCTTGCTGCCTAAGTCACAGCTATGCACATAGTAGGTGCTCATAAATCCATGTTGAGGGAATGAATCAAAGAAGGGGCTTTGAATGCTGGCTAAGGACTAATATTATCAGAGCAAGGGAGAGATGTGACCAATGGGGCATTTTTTTGCAAGAAGTGATCAATCAGGCGGGGATGCTAGAGGGTAAGTCTGTCTAGACTCCTGTCCAAAGGGATTTATTATTAGAAGACTCAGAGGAACCACACTATAACATATAGCATCATCCTGTAGCATGTGTGGTCTCAAAGGAGAATATAAGAGCTGGACTCCAATGAACTTGAGGACACAAGAAGCTGACTGGTTAGAGCTGACAAGCAAAGCGTGCTACAATGGAAAGAACCTGTTGCCAGAGAAGCCAGGTTTCAATTCTGCTTCTCCCATTCATTGGCTGTGTGAGCTTGAGCAAATCACTTTTCCTCTAGATCACAAAACCTCATCCTGTGTCAAATGAGGGAGCCAGATACCCAGAGTACCCTCCAGTTCTAAACCTAAATACTCAATAAAAAATACTCAAAAAACTGAAACCCAGGGAAGGAAGTTGTTCCCCAATGGTACACAGTGCAACGGTTGGCGGCAAGACTTTTTGAAAGCTGAAGGCTCCATCCCCCCACACTTTGCTGCCATGGTCTGAAGATGCACTGCTAGTCTCATCTGTGGTTTATTCCCACATGGCTGTCCTTTCTAGCCTCCTGCTGCCTTTATGAGACCATTAGTGCTCCTGGCTGGAGGGGGAAGAGCCAGCTATGCTTTCTCAGCCCATCAGCACAGTTGTTCGGCAATCAGTGTTAGATGAGCGAGAATATAGGCCTCGAAAGTCAGAAACTTGAGTGACTCTTGCATCCCAGTCTCGCCTGGCCCTTTCTTCTCTATTCCTCAGTAGCCTCACCTGCTTATGCTACCTATTCTGCCAAGGTAGCATGAGACCCAAGTGAGGAAATGCATGGGAAATGCTTTGCAAGCCATAAGACACTACATAAATGGCAGCTGCTCTGGAGGTACAGTGGAAACTGCCATTCTGGGAGTCAAGAGACCCAGTTTCCAATCTTGGCTCTGTCACTGGCAGATTTTATGTCACTTTTCTGGGCTTCAAGTTTTCCTCACCTATAAAATGGGCCTAATACTATATATACTTAGTATCTTGCAGAAGAAAACACTTCACAAATCTTCAAACCGTTATAGTAATATGGCCTATTGTTATTTATTAAGAAAATTGGGGGGGGGGGGCAGCTAGTTGGTGCAGTGGATAGAGCACCAGTCCTGAAGTCAGGAGGACCTGTTCAAATCTGCTCTCAGACATTTAATACTTCCTAGCTGTGTGACCCTGAGCAAGTCACTTAACCCCAATTGCCTCAGGGGAAAAAAAAGAAAAGAAAATTTGGGCAGGTGAGAACTTCATCCTGCAAAAACTATCTATACTGGCTTGTTAAAAACAAGAGGCCTCGACAGTAGTTAGGAAACCTGACCCTTTTGTGCTCAGGAGAAAGGAGAATTTACTCAGAACACCGAAAGCAACGTGTCCATTGTACTTCAAGAAAACCCATTTCTAGGAATCTGCAAACTACATTCCCTGATAACAACTGCCTTCAACCACAAGCCCCGAGCTGGGCACCTTTGCCAATACCGAGCAAGACTCGGGCCCTGCTTATAGAAAAGCCATGGTGGTAAAAGCTCAATCCCACCTTGAGGATTTCAAAGTCCTTTCCTCACAACCATCCTCAGAAATGCTATTATCCCTATTTTACAGATAAGAAAAATGGAGGCCCAGAAAGAAAAGAAGTGACTGTTTCAAGATCACATAGATACTGAGTGTGGTGTTTGATCCAGGGCTTACAGATTCCCAAAACATCCCCCACAGCGGGCGGCCCCTGAGAAGGAGAGCTGCGGCAGAGGCGTCCTGCCAAATGTGTGGTGGGTGCAGAGAGAAAATGCAGCAGGAATCCAGAGGAAAGAGAGGTCTTCAGTCCTATTAAACTAATTGAGTCTGAGAGAAGGCCAGAGGATCCGAAAGACATCGTAATTAAATGAAGCCGATCGATGCCAGCCCTTAGCAGCAGCAAAGCCTCCAAAGCCATTGGTTGGGACGGGCACAACTGCTCTGTTTGAGGAGCCACAGAAATGAATTACTGCTGCAATTATGCAAGTGATAAAATGCTCATCTAAATGGGAGCTGTCAAGACTTCATTTGGTTAAATGCTCTGCCCAGAAACAGGCCACCGGGCGCTATATCATTGCCCGGTTTTCTGGCCTGTGGTCCACATGATTAATGGGGACCCTTCTGGGCTCCTCTAGGAAAAAGGCAAATCCCATTACTCCAGAGGGTGGAGGTTTAAAACAAGGAGGTGGAGCTAGGACTCTGCCCTCCATCCCTGATCCGGCTTCCCTCCTTCTCAATCATACTTTGAATCAGAAGGTTGAAAGCAGGAAGGTGCCTTGTGAGCTATTTTGCTCAAACCCCTCATTATACAGCAGGAAACTGAGGCCCACTGAAGAAGAAATGATTTGGTCATGGTGACACAGATAGTAAGTAGCAGAGCAGACGGACCAGCCCTGAGGATGATCACCCTCTGCTACCATTACAGTCCGAGTCCGGGGAAGCCATCCCAGGTAAGGGTCAAAGGATAGGATGGAGTATCTTAGATGCCTCAGTTTCCTCATCTGTAAAATAAGCTGAAGAAAATGACAAACCACTTTAGAATCTTTACCAAAAACATAAAACAAGAAAAACACCCAAATGAGGTCATGGGCAGTCAGACATGACTGAAAATAGAAAACTAAATAACAATCTTAGTTCTTAGAGGGCATCTCACCAAAATTCTTTAATATTACAGATGAGGAAACTGAGGCCCAGAGAGGAAAAAAATCTGGCCATGGTCACACAAATAGTGAATAAGAAAAGCAGGGTTAGTAAGAGCTTATACAATTTGCATGTCATTGAAAGCTAATATGTTAAATGTTAGAATCTTTTTTTTTTTAAGATCTCAACAGGCCAAAACAATGTGAACCTTAGAAGAAACTATTAAATATAGCGACAAATGTGAAAGTCATACAATTAGATTCATAAAACCATTTGCCTGAGTAGTGTTTGGCTAGGCCACAGTTCACCAACAAAGAATGGGGAAAAGGGAAGAGGTGAAATCAGTGAACTGCAAGGTCAAAATGAGTTAGCTCACAGGTCACGTGATCTTGGGTTATACTATTAGAAGCAAGGTGTTCAAAAGGAAGGAAATGAGAATGAATAACCTCTGTCCTGGTTAGCCCACATCTCCAGTACTGTTTGGTTTTAGGCACTCCATTTTAAAAAAGGATGTCACTACTAGATTGGGGAGCTTCTAGGAACGGGCAACCAGAATGGTCAAAGGCCTGAAGAACATCAAGAACTGAGATTGTTTGAGCCTGGAGAAAAGACCAAATATAAGAAGGAATCAAGGTAAGATTTTCTCTGTTTGGACCTTAGAGGCAAAGCAAGGGAAGGGTCAAAGAGGTAAAGGGCCATAGATTGGATAGAAGGGTCAGAGACTGGGTAGATCCATTTAGGTTTGGCATGAAGTAAATCAATGAGGTTCAGACCTCCCAGGACTAGAGAGGGCCACAGGCCCAATTGTCAGAAAAGGGAAGAGGATAAGAGCTTGCAAATTATGGACCCTAGAGGCTACCTTGGATTCTTGGCAAAATTCTAGGTGAGCTAATTAAAGGGATGGATCATGAGCACTTAGAAGGCAAAGTACCCAGCACCAGGGATCTTGCTCTGGAACCCGTCCTGCCAGCCTTAATTTCATTCTTTTTTTTGGACAGGGTTATTAGATCAGGGGAATGCCCCACAATGCTTGAATTTCAAACTATTTGCTGTTCCCTCCTATTCTTTTTGTGAATGAGACAGAAAGATGGAAGTCCTTTGTATACACGTGTATATTATCGCTTTGTGTCTGTATCCCCATTGTCTTATTCATAATAGCCACCTATTATGTCAGGTATCGTCTCCCCTGAGCCTTCTCTTCTTCAGACTTAACACTCTCAATTCTTTCCTGATGGTCTCTTGTCCCCTCAGCTTGTTAGTCTGGAATCCTCTTGATGGGTTCCATCCAGGTCAGAGGACAATGGAACTCCCAAGAGGAAATCACTTTGTGTTTCTGGGATCTAGCTTCCTCTTGTGGCAAAGGCCTGAGGCACTACTCCCAGAATGGTGGTGAGGTGAAGTGAAGTGGTGAGCTGAGGTTCTAGGGTCATAATGAAGAAGACCCAAAAGCCTAAATGCCTGTTCCCTTTACTATTCTTGTGCCTTCCCGAATGCAGCCAGTCTAAGGTAACATACACAGTCTGGCTGCCCTGACTATCCTTAAGTGGAGACTCCAGCTCTGGGCTCCTGCAGCCAGCCACTGAATGCTGAATGGAATAGGTTAGCAGCTCAGTGGTGGTGGCTGCAAAGAGCCATACTGTGCTTTAAATGGATTGGAAAGAGATGGAGCAAATTGTGTGGACTGAGTTGTACTCATCCGTCTCGTTCGTTCATCCAGCCAGAGGAACATTTATGATTGTTCTTTCGACTAACAGACAGGAAGTGCCCACTGTGTGCTGCATGCAATAGGCACTAGGGATACCAAGGGAAAAGACTCTCCCTACCCTCAAAGCTTTCCTGGGGTGGGATACAATTATTTAAATAATAAGCAAATAAATACAAGGAGAGAAGGTAATCAGTAAGCATTTATTTAACACTTACTGTATATGCCAGCCGAGGGGATATAAAGAAGAAGAAAAAAAACCCATCCCATTGTCCCTGTTCTGGGAGCTCATAAGTGCTTCCAAAACCTCCCTCTAATCTACACCCTTGTCCCCTTTCCCATGAATCTCATGGCCTCTTGCACAAAGACTAGCCTCATTTCCAATTCAGTACCATTGCCAATGTGGCCTTCCGGAGCAGTCCTCCTACCCCAACTAGCAGTGTGACCTTGGGCAAGTTACTTAACTGATCCTCATCTACAAACTGGATATACTGCCTACATCACAATATGATTGGGAAGCTTATGACTAAGAGGAATCCAGGCAGAAAGAGAAGAGGGAAGGAAGCTGTGGGTTTCAATCTTTCCCAGGGACTTCCCCCCCTAACCAAAAGAACCCTGGTGGAAGCCTGGTAAGTCACAGAACCTCTCAAAGTCTCGGGCCATTTCCAGCTGAAAGGGTGATTTGCTTTAGTAAAGATGTGTCTCCACCAAATGCTCTCTCTCACTTCCAGGGGAGCCCCCCACCCCACCCTTTTACAATGCAAATGCTCCAGGCCCAGTAACTCCATCTGGCTTTTTCAATTTGGAGGTGAATTATTCTATGGGAGGATTTCTTCCTAGGGTGTCTAGACTCTGAAAGCCCAAGGGTTAGAGGATGTGGGAAGACAAAGAAGGAAAACACTTCAGAAAATGGAAGAGGAAGAGGCAGGCCTCAAACAGATTTGGCTGACCTTATATAGAAGGGGAAACCAGGCCTCCCAAGGAGAAATGACTTGCCCAAGATCACATGGCAGAGCAGGCGGTCAAACCGAGTCCTCTTAACCTCAAAATCAGTGTTCTTTCTACTGCTTCTTTCACATGCTTCTCAGGCACATTGGGGAAAGAAGCACAGAACCTATTTTTGTGCTAAGATCAATGAACATCTACTTCCAAAGTATCGAACTACACCTGGTACTGTGCTGAGCACTAGAGGTATTAGAGGAAGCCCGGAAGTTCCTGCCCTCAAGGAACCTACCTTCTAATGAGGAAATAACTAGGTACATAAAAGATATAGACAAGAGTAGGAAGCTAATCTCAGAGGGCTAAGGCAGTAGCTGCAGAGGGGAGGGGGAAAGGCCTCCAGCAAAAGGTGGGAGGCAGAAATAGAAACAGAGAACATAACAGACATGGAAACAGTGCAAAGCCAGAGATAGGAGATGAAAGAATAGCAAGAAGGATTATATGACTGGATCAGCGTGTAATGTGTAAGAAAACTGGAATAGAAAAGGGCCAGGCTGTGAAACAGGAGGCCTTTATATAGCTCCTGGAGGTAATAAGAGAGCCATGTTCATATTTTCCTATGCTCAGGTCTGACCATGTCACCCCCTCTCTACAATAAAAGCTTCCCTATCACCTCCAGGATCAAATATAAAATCCTGTTTGGCTTTGAAAGTCTATCAGAACCTGCCCCTCCCTACCTTTCCAGGCTTCTTACACCTTCAACACCTCCTCACTACCTTCATCACCATCATCCAACCTCCGCCACCATCACCACAACTACACTCTGAGATCCAGAGATACTGTCCTCCTTGCTGCTGCTCAAACCAGGCACTTCATCTCCAGGCTCCAGGCATTGTCACTGGTAATTTCCCACACCTAGGATGTTTTCCCTCCTTGTTTCCCCCTTCTGGCTACCTTCAAGTCCCAGCTAAAATCGGACCTGGGGCAGGAAGCCTTTTCCCATTCCTCTTCGTCCTAGTGTCTTCCCTCTGTTGCTTATTTCCAGTTGGTCCTGTATATAACTTGTCTGTACACAGTTGTTTGCCTGTTGTTTGCCCTATTCGACTCCAAGCTCCTTGAGGGGCAGGAAGGGCTTTTTGCCTTTGGTGCTTAGCACAGCAGGGAGGGGTGACATGGTCAAACCTGAGGTTTTTTTTTTAACCACCTTGACAACTGAGGCTGGAAGAGGGGAAAGCCTTGATGAAAAAGGCTATTACAACTGTCCAGGCACAGGTTACTGCCTCCCCCTGAACTAGGGTGGTAAGTGTGTCAGTGGAAGGAAGGGGACCTAAATATTGAGAAGGTAGAATGGTAATATATTTTGTATGGGGGGTTGAGGGAACAGAGGGGAGAAGAGAGTTAGGAGAAAAAGAGAAGGACAGCACTGAGTTTAAGAGTTTAGGAGACCTGGACTATGATGATGTCCTGCCCCAGATAGTCAGGAAGGCCGGGGGGTGTGCTGGAGCCAGCTCCAACCAGCTGGAGCCCATTGTTAAATTTCCCCGTGAGGGATTTACACCAAGGCTTGATTTGTTTTGTAGATTGTCTGGACTTAAGAAATTGAAGGACAAATTATTAAAAATGCAGATTTCTCTAGAAAGAGTAAGTTTTCCCCCACGATGACTAGTGGCTAAACAATTACCAGCTTGCCCCCTGCAGTTGGGCAGTTTGGAAAAGGCTAGTGGGCAGAGGAAGATAAAAGAGTTTTCTTTAGAGAGGGGATAGCCAGGGTTTCTGATTCCACACTAAAAGCCTAGCCTGGGGGAGGAGGGGAAGGAAAACCAAGGTCAGCAGACAAAAACTGACCTTGCTAAGGGAGTAGCTTGGCAGCCCAGAACCCAGGACCGGGATGAGCTCCAGTCTGAGGGACAAACCAGCTGAGCTGTGGGCAGTGGGAAGATTCCATTCAGTAAGCTCAGGGAAGACTTTTATTTGGGGGAGGAAGATAGGTAGGGCTTGGTTATTAAACAATAGCACCACATGGAGCAGAACTTATGTTTGTTCAACTGAATTTTAAAAGATGTTACTTGGAAAAGTACTGGACTAAGAATAAGGAGGCCTGGATTCCAGTCCCAACTCCGACACTGTATGTTATTGGGCAAGGCACTTCCTTCCCTATGTGCCTCAGTTTCCCCATTTGTAAAGGGGGGGAGGTGGATTAGCTAGATGGTCTCTAAGGCTTTTCCAGCTCTAACATTCTAGAAACCAATGGTTTATAGCGGGGGACATGGGGCAGTGCTTTAGGGGGGACATGGGACAATGCTTTAGGGGGGACATGGGACAGTGCTTTAGGAAGAACGCTGGGTGTGGAGTCAGGGGGCCTGGATTCCAACCCTACCTAGGTCAGCAGCCTAACTTGCTATGTGAATTTAGACAAGTACACCTGCAAATCACATATTGATAAGTGTCTGAAGCCACATTTGAACTCAGAAAGACTTTCCGACTCCAGGCCTGGTACTCCATCCACTGCAGCGCCCCCTAGCTGCCCATGTAATCTGTAGGGATCTTTATGTACTATTTAGTGACCCTGTTTCTATCTGAGCCAACCTTATTCAGTCTACTGCCCACTCCCACCTCTTCATGTGCTCTGTACATGACGCAGGCATAGAGTTCGAGAGACCTGGGGACCAATCACCTTGTGACGTCACACTGCAGCCCAACAAAAAGTCGATGTCTCAGAAGGGTGAACATGGATCTTCTAGGATGGGGCAAGAAGAGCAGAGTCATCCTCAAATCAATTAACAGGGGTCAGAAAGAGAACATGGACCTCAGGACACAAGGCTCCCCGGTGAGGAAAACAGAAGCTTTGTGACACTAGAAAGTCACTGCTTGAGGAAGGAGCAGAATAGGAGAGGGAGGGAGAGAGGTTTGTATTTTAATTAATGAGCCTGGGCTAACTTGGTGAAAAGCCAACAGAATAGAAGCCCACTTTCCAAGACACTAAGTTGTAGAGCAAGTGCCCTTCTAAACCTGTAAAGGGAAGTCTCCTCATTAGGACTTCCTTTTGCCAATGAAATCGTTGATCTGGGGGGAGGGGGAGTGGGAAATAAATCATGTGTACTTGAAACATTCATCAAGAAAAGTGGAAGCAGAGAGTATAAAGAAATTACTAGGAGTAATGTAGGGAGACAAGACCAGATGGTAGGAGAATAGGAAGGAGCTGGCTATCCCAGTTCCCTCTATAATTATAACCAAGATCTCAAAAGTACATCAGACTGGGGCAGTCATAGAGAAATCCAAAGAGAAACTGCTAACTTGTTCTTCTAGCCTAAGGTAACCAATTCTACCAACTGATAACTGACTAGATCAGAAAGTGTGGCACTAACTATGAACCAGGATTGTGCCCCAGGGTTCTGAAGAAGATTGGGCCAACAGTCCAGGACCACTAGATCTGATCCTGGACTCGGCACCACCCTGGGAAAGTTAATGTTGCCTAAATTGTAGTTAGGCAGTTTCTAATAACTGGGACCACCCAGGAAGATGATGATCAGACCAAGTCCTTGATCTGACTGAGTTCACAGGAAATTTGCAGCTTCCTGTGATCCTTGAAGAACATAGCCCTCAATACCTAAAGAATATGGTAGCAGAACTCCAAATAAAATAGGCCAAGACTATTAGGCTGCCATAATAGTTCTGACAGAAGTGCAAAACCTGGCCCTAATACCAAGTCTCAATTTTGGGAAAAAGCTGGAAATAGAGAATAACTCCAAATCACTTATAAGCATAGCCTCAAAAAATATATATATATTATATATATCACAACAGTTTGTCCACCAGATCAACTAGAATTCATTGAAAAATTAAAGCAAGAGTTTGAAAATGAGTTTTAAATAATACTAGACATGAAATGAGAGGGATAGAGAAAAGATTGGAAAAGAAATGAGAGTTTCAAGAGGAATAGCTTGGAAAGAGAATCAACAGCTTAATTCAGTGATTCCATAACACAATATTAAAATAACCAAAAGATCAAAAAAGTAAGTAGAAAAGGTGAAATGGCCCTTTTAGAAAACAACTGACCCCAGAAAAACAGATCAAAGAGAGATAATTTAAGACTCATTGGATTCCCTAGAAAGTCAAGACCAAAAACACACAAAAAAAGGTCTGGCCATTATTATTATTTAAAGAAATAAAGAAAGAAAAGTGCCCAGGTCCGGTAGAATAACAATAATAATAGCTAACACTTAAGTAGCTCTTGAGGTAGCTGTTTTTGAATAACTCCCAGCTAAGAATGGTTTTTACATTTTAAAATAAAGTTTGATTGTTATTTTAAAATGCAAAATCAATTCTTAGCTGAGGGGTGGGGAGAGGGGAGAAGTAGGCCAACAGAATCGGACCCTCAGGCCATAGTCTGCAGACCCTAATTCTAAAGTAAGAATCCCAGTGGCATCAGAGGTTAAAAAGAAAATCAAGTAAAACATCTGGTAATTATTTATATATATATATATATATATATATATATTTTTTAAGAGAAGGGGAAGATGTATAAGAAATTAATAGTAGGATCTAAAAATGGAAGGGTAATTGGTTCAGGCCAGCCTTCCATCTATCATCTATATGAACACAACAGTTTGGTGACCCAACTGGAGCCCACCAGGGAAGTCTGGGTCTTAGTCCTTTTGGGCCTGGGAATCAAAGTCTCTCTTCAATTTCTGCTCTTGATCTTTCTGCCCTCTTTGGGTCAAATGGTACAGATCCTTGGAGAACTTACTGCCCATCCTCCACTGCCCTTAGATTTCCAATGTCCCATTTCCACCACCCCCAATCCGGAGATCTAGCCTAGATCTCCCCCTAAGTGAGTTACTTCAACTCCTTCATGGTTGTCCAGACACATAGTCCACTTGGTCGACATCCCTCTTAAAATCTGGTGCTCAGAACTCAATTCAGCATTTCAGACATGATCTGAACAGGGAAATGAACACCTCAATTATTGTGGCCATTAACAGGGACTACCTGTGGAAGTGAATTGAGCCCTGACTAAACTTGGCAAGATGGCTAATGAAGCCGATACCATTATCATATTTATATTACTGTCCATTTCTAAAATATGTTCTGTGACTTATAAGGCATGTATAGCCCAACCTTAGCAGCTGAGACATCTCCAGTGGGGGTGTTCCCTCTAGCAGTGTAGACTGCCTGCAGCCTGCCCCCAGAGGTTCCCTTAAACTCTTCACTAGGGGGCAGGCCACCCAAAGTGCACTGACTAATCTTGGATACAAATGGAAGCTAGCATTGCCCATTGGTCCAAGGCTCCTCTCTCCATATGTCCCACCCAGCTTCTCTTTTCCTCTCTGATATCTCAGATATCATCTCTCCTGCATATTTCCTTGTCTATGATTTGTGGCCAGCTGCTCATGCCCACCCCGGATCTGATAGCTGCCAAGCTCGGTTGCCCAGTCTTGTCCCAGGACAGCCGATTTTTATAATCCCTGACATAAAACATTACATTTAATCCTAGGAAATATCATCTTGCTGACTTCCACCCCCCATTTCTAGCCTGTTGAGATTATTCTGAATCTTGATTCTGCCATCCTTCCCACAACTTTTGTGTCATCTGCAAATTGGATAACCAAGAGTTCTGACTCCATTGAAGATGGTTTTTAGCAATGTTTTTTATCTAGAACTCTGCTAAATGATATGGGTCTTTGGTGGAGGAAGGCAGGGAGGAGGTGGGCTAGGGTAGGCTGGGCTAAAGCTGATGGCATTGGGGGTGGGAGGACAAGTATGGTGGCTGGAGTCTACAATCCTAGGGAATCAACAGGATTTGCAGAGCCAGGCCCAGATATACATAGCATACTTTACCTGCCAGGAAAGCATACCCTGAAACGTTTAAAAAAAAAAAAAAAAAAACCTTTCTTGCCTGAGCTAGGGGGACCATCTGATTCTACTGGCTTCTAGAGTCACAAACCTGAGTTCCCAAGCCAGGGAAGGGTGGAGGCTAGAGAATCCCCCTGCCCTTCCTAGTTGAGGAAAGCTGCTGGAAGAAGCAGATGCTGTGAAACTAGCAGGGATCCAAGCAAGAGGGAAAGCCTCTGGAGCTAGGGCTTAAATGGAGTCTATGGCTATGGCAATAAGTGAACCCCCAAAATAAAGTTCTTAAGCAGGAGACTTTGGGGTTGGGAAAGGGGTGGCCTTGGATAATTGAATGGACTCCGTAGGGCCTGGAGAGCAGAAAGGCTTCACTTCAGTTTGATCACCCCACTTTCTTCCCCCTCCCCCCCACTTCCCAGAGTGTTTAGCACAGGTGGGAGCACAAAACACGCTCAATGAATTTGAATTGACTTTCTCAGGGGCCACGCCCAAGAAGATTAAGAGGAAGGTTAGAAGCGATCTGGAAACGTGGCTGCCAAGGGTATTACAGGAATGCCCCCTTTCCCTCAGGAGAGGTCTGTCCATGGTTTATGGGAGTTCAGCAAAAAAACTCCTCAATTATGAGGGAGAGGAAGCAAGCAGGGACCAATTTTCTGCTTTTGATTAAATCAGTAGAACTTGACCCTCATCTGAACTGGATTTGGAATCGGAATCCAACGCCAGACTCGGGCTCCTTTTATTTTTTTCTCGGTGTGACTTTGTGCCAGTCACTTCAAACCCTCTGGGTCTCCGTCCCCCCCCCGTCCCCTTTCCCCCCATCAAATAAGACTTTGACCCTCACGTTATCCTGTCCTTAAAGAGCTCTCAGAACTTCCACCTAACTTCATTCTCTTTGCCCCTTAGTCCCTCTCTCAACCTCCTTCCCAATCGTGGTGGAGGGCCGTCACACTCTCACCACCCTCACCCTCACCTCCCCCACTCTCACCACCCTCACCCCCATATCCAATCTGTTCCCAAGTCCTGTTTATTCTGCCCTGGTAACATCTCTTGCTATGGCCCCCTTTTCTCCAGCACCCAGCTACAGGTCCTCATCACCTCACCCTTGGACTACAGTGCAAGAACTCTGGGAGGAAGGGCTGCCTGGCAAGTCTCCCCAGCCCCCTCCCTTACTCCCCCTACCCCCACTCCAGTCCAGTAATCTCGCTAAAGTGTAAGGCTGACTCGTGGGACTCTTCCCGCCCCGCCCAGCCCCACACCATTTAGCAAACTCCGGGAGCCCCAGTTCCCTCCAGGATCAAATCTGCACGGGTCCCTCTGGCTGGGAAAGCCTCTCCGAATGCAGTCCCTCCTACCTTCCCAGCGCTCTTTCCACCATCCAAGGCACTCGTCCAGCTTCCCGGTATTTTCTTGGGCCGTCCCCCATTTCTGGAACGCTCTGCCCTCCTCTTCTCTCCTCCTGGCTTCCTTCTAGCCTCGGCTAAAATCTCACCTTCCGCTAGAAGCCTTTCCTGATCCTATTTAATAGATTAGTGCCTCCCCTCAGTAGATTAGCTGCAATTTATCCCGTCTGCATCTAGTTTGCAAATTGTCTGCCCCATTAGATAGCGCTCCGCTGGAGAGCGGGGGATTAGGGATTATTTTCTCCCTTCTCCCTATATCCCTCCAGCATTTAGCACCGAGCCTAACACTTACCTAATTGCTTAAGAATAAATGCTTGGCCACCGACTACTCCTTCAGTGCGTTCCCCCCAGCCCAGCGCTCCCTTTTCTCTAACTTTCTCTTCCAACCCGCCAGACTGGAAGCTCCGGGCCAGCCGAGCCTCCCAGCTTCCTCCGTCTCTCACCCCCACGGCCAATCCGCTAGCACGTTCTGGCAATCCCAACTTGGAAACATCTCTTATATGTGTCCCCCTCCGCTGACACTGCCACCACCTGTTGCAGGCCATCATCTCCCAGCCTCGTCTCCCCCCCCCACCCCCACCCCATTCCAGTCCATCCCTCTGCTCAGCTCTCAAGTGTTCTCCCTAAAGTGCAGGGCTGACTCATGTGACTCCCCACCCCACCCCTTTAATCAACTCCGGGGGCCCCTTCCTCTTCCCTCCAGGATTAAATATGAAATCCTCTCTGACTTTGGAGTCTGTCATAAGCAAACCCCTCCTTCCTTTTCCAGGCCTCTCTAGGCCATCCCAAGCCCTCCATAGCTCCCGACTCCCCGCTTTTACGCCTGGAATACTCTACCTCCCCACTAACTTGGATTCCTTCTAATCTCAGCTAAAATTTCTAGAAGTCTTTCCCAGTCCCTCTTAATCCTAATGGTTCCCTGTGTGAATGCCTCCCCTTTAGCTTCTCTATAGGGTGTCTGTGGCGAGCTTTTCACATGCTGTGTCCCACCCTCACCCCATTAAATTGTGAACTTCTCCAGAGCAGGGACTGTTTCCCCCTTCTTTTTTTTCCTTATTTACCCACCATTTATTAGTGCCCAATACACTGCTGGCTGACTGATTGCTTCCTCTCCTACAGAGATCCCATGGGGCACCCAGAGAAGGGATGGTATGACCACAGGCTCCCTTCCACGGAGAAAGGGGGGCTGGGGGGAGGGGGAAGGTCATGGGGGTTCAGGGAACCTTCTAAGAGCTCTGTAGCTAGGAATGTGATCTTTTGACTACCTGAAGAATTCCAGGAGGCCTGAGGCTGTGGTCACAGGATGGTAGGGTCAACTCAATGAGCTGGTGAAGGTGGGGAGTTTCCAGGATATCGTGAGGGGCCCTCCACCCACAAGTTCCAGAAGGGCAGAAGCTATTTTGGGTCTCTCTCTCCCCAAGACACAGCCCAATGGCTGGCTATACATAGTACACTTAAGTGACTGCTGAATGAATGAAAGGCCGCTAGCTGTTTGGGAGGTCTAGCTGTGGAGAAGGGGTGGGGGCTGGAAGCCAGAGGCTTATTATGGCAAGGTCTAGAAGGGGAAGGGGAACCTTAGAGAATATAGCTGGCCAGCTGATCTGTCTCCTATGCCCCCCCCCCAATGTTACAGGTGAAGACCCTGAGACCGAGAACGAGACTTACCTGAGAACTTCTAAGTTGCCGGTTGGCTTCGGATCCCGATTCCAGGCGGAGGGGTCTTGTCCCACCTCTTATACCTTTCACCAAAGCACACTACCCAAGGAGTCTGGGCAGACTAAGAGGCTCGGCAGCGGGGCACAGGACCCCACAGCAGGGCTTGGAGTTCAGAAGCAGGATTCTAGTTCCTCAGAAGACTGGCCAGGCCAAGGGCTTGTGTCCTGAAGGAAGGGAGTCGAGGGCCTGGGCCTTATGGCTCTGGTACCCGAGCAGCTGCATTATGGGAGCAGGGGCAGCTAGCTGACTCTTATTAGTTAAGGGAGCTATGAATAAGACCCGAGCTATGAATGAGAATGAAGACTCTAATTCTCTGCCTGAAGCCTGCATTTATCCAGTTGCCTGGGAGGGTCTGGGGGCAGCTGGGGTGGGGGTGGGGGCCGGGGGGCGGCATTGTGTAACCTGGGGAGGTTTTCCTCGCCTAGGAGCAGTTTCCCGGAAGGAACTAGGTGTAGTCTGAATAGCCAGTGCCATTCTGCCTGAAGTACATGGCTGAGGCCCCTTCCCCCCCCCCCAACCCTGAACACTCAGGGTCCTCCCCCATCCAAGCGGACATTTTTAAGTACCTACTATGCACAAACCCCCGGGGCTTGGAAACCCATAAACCAAAAGTGTAGAATGGGCCAGGGAGGGGAGGAGGGAGTGGATGAGTGGATGATACAGACAAAAGCAAAATAAAAGAAGAGAGCACTTACGACTTGGACAGCAGGGAAGGCTTCGGTGGCAAGCAGGCGTGAGCCATGGAGCGTTCAGGTGGAGGTATAGGAGTCCAGTCCTGCGAGCACGCATGAGGGACAGCTGGTGCGTGAGATGGGCAGTGCAAGGTTGCTACAGGGCAGGGGTCCTTCCCCTTTTGTGGGGGATGGACCTCTTGGCTAGTCTACTTAAGCCTAGGGTCCATTTTCAGATTGTTTTAAATGCAGCAAATAAAATACATCATAATACAAAGGAAACCATTTGTATTGAAATATAGGAGCCCATACATTTAACGGCTTTAACATTTTACAAGTTGATGGCCCCCAAGTTAAGAACTGGGCAGGGGGGCCCGCGGGCAGACTGGGAAATTGTCCAGTTAACTTGAGAAGCTTTCCAAGGTTGGGGATCTCCAAGGGGACCTGTGGATTGAAGAGCTTGCACATGCGCAAGTGACGCATTCTAAATTTGGTGTGGAACAATTGGGGATTAATTAATAGGTTATTTGGGACTGTTGTGGGCCTAATTTATGTGCTCCGAGCCACCCCTTTGTGTTTGTCTTTTTTGCCTGTTTTGTCTCTGCCCCCTCTTCAGATGGATCCAGTTATGAACCTGCCCCCCTCCATACACCCTCACCTCCCAGGAAGGAAGCATTAATGGCTGTCTTAAAGCAGAACCATGTAATAATTCTGTGTCGACTCACACCTCCTAGAGAGAGGACTTCTGGACCCCACAGTCCCAGCCCAGACACAATGGTGTAACTTCCAAGCTCAAGAGATGACACTCAGTGCAGCTGGTAGCCACATGTGATCTTGGACTGCAGAGAGTCTTGGTGCCCAGGATGTGGCCAGTGGCCTCTATCCAGGGCCAGTTTACCCTACCCCTGAAATGTTGTGTTTAGTTTTGGGCTCCACAGCTTAGGAAAGATTCTGCTTACAGCTGGATCCTGCAGTTCACCATCCGTCAGACTGCTGAGAAGCCATCTGGGACTGCCGGAAGGAGATGGGGGCAGAGAACCTGGAGAAGCCTTGGGGAATCCATTAATGGCATGGCATACAGTCAGGGCAATGGGCAGCACCAGGCCAAGGGGGTTGGCTAGCCATCTTTAATCAGGAGTTTGACAAGACTATGTCCCTTCCGGCTCTGAGTTTCTGAGACAGGGTGGTGAGGGCTCCTAAACCCCAGGGTTACAAAGTATGGCCCCGATTACCTAAATTCAAGAGTTTGGGGAATCTTTCAAAAAAAGAGAAGAGGAATTCCGGGCAGTGCTCACTTCTTGGAGAGAGGTGGGATCCACTTCTGTGGCCCTGAGGGCTAGCCGGGAGAAGTAGCAAAGATAACTGGTGAGCCAAAAAATAGCCTTTGCACTCCTTCAGTACCATGAATTTTTTAGACAATAAAGGTTTGATGAGCAAGGAGTCGCATCTGCAGCAACTTCCATTTGCTTTCTTTCTGGATGTCTGAACTCTTAGGATAGTACCAGAAAGCTGAATCCTGTGCAGGGGCATGCTGGTAAATGTCTCATTAACAACCAGCTCTCCAAGGGAAAAAAAAGTACTTGTGACACTTTTCAATTTAATCTGTGATATTAAGATTTTGTCCATCACTCTCTTAATTAAGTCCCAGCGATCAACAAAACAATAAATCAAGTTCTGATTTGTAACGTTTGCCAATTTCTGAGGTGTAAATAATGTTCATACTGAAAATGTCACTAGCGGCTCTGGTTTGAGCTGGCTACAGCACAGCCCTGTGCCTGTGTGGGTACCTGGATGAAGTGGGGGGGGGCGCAATAATGGGACTCACCAGTATGTTGCAAGGATGCTTTTCTACTGAATTCCAGGGGAGTCCAAGCCCGGGGTAGTCCCATATAGCTGGAGACCTGGATTCATCTCTGGAGCAAAAGCAGGATTCACCAGAATGCCAGGGGGTTGCCCCACTAGCAGCTGCAAATTCCCCCCCCCAGCCCCAAGGGGAACCCAAGGATTCATTTAGACTGGGTGTGCCTCTAAGCCTCTCCCATAAGAAAGAGAAAGATTGTACTGATTATGGGCCATTTGGGGTCCCTTTGTCCTGGGTCTTTTGGCATTTTCTATGGGGCCATTTAAAGGCTGCCCTAGATATTGTTAACATGAGTGGAAATGGAGTGTGGGTACCCTTTGACCCACATTGGTGGAGACCTGATGACTGACTTTATTCAAGCTACCTTCTGGGATGGGGCAAAGCAAGTGAGAGCTATTCTCTGGAGGCTACACCCGAGGAGATTGAATCCAATCTGTCTAAACCCAAAGTTTGGGGTATCTGGGACACTGGACCCTGAGTTATATTGACTTGGGGGAACAGTCTAACTGGAGAATAGGGTATAGAAAGGGGAGTTAAGATATTGTCACAGAGGCAATTAAGACCCACTAAAAACTTTTGAGAAGGGGAAGTGACATGATTAGATATGTGCCTTAGGAAGATTGTTGTGGCAGCTGAGAGGAGGACGACGGATGGCATCCCCTGGTTATGAAGGGCTTCTCCACGATGGGATTTCCGGTCCCAGTTCTGAAGAGAACTGGCTGTGTAATCTCAGACACACGTTAGTGGTGTTAGTTGGTTAGTTGGTTAGTCAGTGGTGTCTTGGACTGGTTGAGGGCAGCCTCTGCCAGTGGTGGAATATGGATTTTGGTTTCCTGTCAACCATTTTTTGTCCCATCCTTTCCCAGATTTGGAGGCCTTATGTGTAAGACAGGGGGACTGGCTGAAATCAGGGGTTCTTAACCTGGAGTCTGTGAATATTTAAAAGCAATATTTTCAATGGAATTGGTTTCTTTTCTAATTCAATGCATTTAATTTTATGCATTTATCAACAAAAACATTTTGAGGAAAAGTCCATAGGCTTCAACAGACTGCCAGAGAAGTCCGTGACACAGAAAAGGTTAAGAACTCCAAGACTACATTGTCCTCAAGTCCCTCCTGGCCACCCTCAGCCACTATCTCCAGATCCGTCCTTTCCCTACTCCACAAGAGTCCTAGCCAGTCTTCCATCGCCACGGGGCCCTGCAAGGTCTAACTTGCAGGAGAAATACACTTATCCAAACGTTTTGATGGCCACTTTTGTCCCAAAGTAGAATGGGCTGCTGTGAGAAGTAGTGAGTTGCCCCTCTCTGTGGGTGTTCAAGCAGAAGTCAGGGGACCACTTGTTGGCTGATATAGGGGAGGGAACGGGTTGAATGAGATGGCCTCCTACAGTCCTTCCATCCCTCAGACTCAACTTCTGACTTGGGTACCGCTTGTCATTTTACCTCTCCTCACCTCAGTTTCTTCAGGTATAAAATGACTAATGCTAAGAGAATCCATTCGCAGTCTACTCCATAGGATGACTTAGGAGGAAAAGCACTTTGTAAACCCTAAGACTGTAGAGAAATGGGAGCTCGGATAAGGAGTAGATGGCTCTAGCTGAGAGAGTCATTTTTCCTCCTGCTAGTCTCTGCCTCTGACTCCCTAACAGGTCAGACTCCACAACCCACCCTGCCCACCCCCCAAATACCCAAGTGTTTCAAGGAAGTCAATCACACCTTTTTGTTGTTGTTTTTTCTAATGCCACGAAAATACGTTTTATTGTTACATTAAACACACACTTTTTAAGGCAGTTAGATAATTAAAATCCAGTGCTTTAAGGCATGATTTCATATAATAAATCCAACTCTAATAGAATTCTTTTAAATAAACTTAAATTTTTATTCTTCTCTCCTGACTTTTATGAAAGAATCACTAGCTAGGTTTTAATATGGTGCTGATCTCTCAATCCTGCTCATCCATCATCTCAACTATCCAAAATTTTTGCCATTCAGTGTCCCAGGGACAGCAAAGTGAGTGGCAGAGCTGAGAAAAAAGGTCAGAGTGGGGACCCCAGCAGCTAAGAAAGCCATGAGGAAACACTAAGGTTAGCACCCCACATTCTCACAGCCCAGAGAGGGGCTGGAGTCCAAAGTGGTATAGACTAGGGGTGAGTTTTCTGAAGGACCGCCATTCTTCTGAGCTTCTCTAGGCTCATTCTCCCGCCTGCCACCTTCAGCCACCAAGTTCTTGGTGCCCTCAGGTCCAAATCCTCTCCCACTCTTCCAGCAGCGTCCACGGCTCAGCTGCTCGGCTTCATAGGGACCGTGTAAGCCATCATCTCCTTTGGTTTTCTTCTTCTTCTTCTTCTTCTTAGTGCCCCCCTCGGGCTCAGGTGGAGGAGGCATTTGGAGATGGGGTTCATCTGAATGGACTCCAAAATGGGTATTTTCATTAGAGTTAATTAAAGTGCCATCTTCTTTGGGGGGAATCCACAGGAGTAGAGAGAAGAAAGGAGGGAGTTTGCACATTTGTCCAGGTGAGAGCCATTGGGTGAAGGAGAAGGGAGTGGATGGGGGGAGTGGTCCTAAGGGAGTGAGATATTTGGGGTTGTGGCCTTAAGTGAGATTGAATCCTGGCCAACTCAAAAGAAAGAGACTGGATCCCAAATGGTGCAGTAGCTCGAGGGAAAGAGTCTCTTAGCAATTGAGATGGCCTTGAATCTCTCTGTGGTTATGTAGCTCTGTAAGGTTGCTTTCTTTGTTCAAAGAGAAGGGAACAGATCTGATGAGTGTTCCTGGTGGTTGTTCCTTAGAATGCTTGGTGAATGAAAGAAATGAATTTAACCACTAAGAAAACATTTTTTTAATCTAACTGGGAAAACCAGTGGGCCACAACTAGATAATTTTTTCCAGTGTGCTTGAGTTGAAGATTTGTTGAAAAGAGAGATTAGAATTCATCACATAAATAAAGGAAGGATATGTCCTTTCCATATTAATACTTTTTAAGCAATAAATAATAAATAGATGTGTGTGAAAATCTGTTCTTTAAATACTTCTTAAGCAATAAATAATAATAATAGGTACATCTATTTTGCAAAGAAAGGAGATTATGCTCCAATTTTTTGGCGGATTGCCTCGAGCTGGAACTATGAAAAGTGCCAGTTGGGCAGCTCTCAGGTTGAATCCGAGTACAGATCTGTATCTGAGCTCTGCCTACAATGCTGCTGTCCAAACTACTTCCCTGTAGCACCTGATGTGCTAGGCCTTCATTTGAAAAGTCAGTTCCCTGCTTTTCTTCCTACTCTTCTGACCACTCCTAGTGTGAACTGGTCAGCCCATCCAGGTCATCAGACAGACCAGTTTTCTGCCTGGGAACTCATCACCCACTCCCAAAGTGGCCTTCTACTCGTGTCCCTTCCCTCCATCACTTGGCTCCTTCTGCTTCCGCCCTATTCCCCTCCAAACGAGGTCATCGACAGCAGTTTTTTCTTTCCTCTGTCCATTTTATTCCACATGCAGTGATTATTATTATTATTATTATTATTTTACCGTTTTGGACTAGTATGTGGTAAAAAGTCTGGATATGGACAAGACAGATGAGAATGGGCTCTGTTTGTCCCTCTTAATATCTTCCTGTGGCAGAAACTGAGAGGGATGCTTCCAAGGAGGACCGGCCACTACCCAGTGGAACATCCCTGAAATTAGGCTTCTACTCCAAACCTCTTTCGGAAATTTGATGATCTCATTTGTTCTATTTTTATGCCCGGTCTGGGAAAGAGAAAATAGACGGGGGCTCTTTTATGGTTACAAGATTCAATTAAGAAAGTATAACAGACTCTGCTTGGGACTGTCCTCTACCTTAACTTTCCCGGGAAAAACAACCAAGCACCTCCCAAACCTGAAAGCCAGTGCTTACTCAGATCTAGGCACCCCACTTTCAGATACTCTCCCTAGAACGTTGCCCCACCTGGGGCTTGGGGTTGGGGGGGAGAGGAATGAACACTTGGGACGTTTGGAGAACAGCAGCAGGAGGAAGGAGCAGCAGTACTGTCTGCCCTTGGGAATTCTGCCTGGTGGCCAGGACTGGGGAAAGTGTTCCAAGCCCCTGGGAGCACCGTTCCACTGTTCAACTGACTTACTGGTTCGAAGACTGAAGTCATAGGTGAGCTTCCCAATTGAATTCAGTAGACATCAGAGTAACATTTTGCAGCTGAAATTTGGGAAAGATGCCATTCAGTTAAAGTACTGGATTATCTCACCGGCTTCCGTGACTGCCATTTGAAGAACCGGTGGGCTCACTTAAATATGTGTAAATTCACGCTCACAAAACAGATTACTATGCTGTCATATTCATGCGACCAAAAGATACTTCATTTACAGAAGGCTTCACCACAAGCTCCCCTTAGGAGCTCCCCCAAGTATATCAATTGGTTATCTAGAGAGATAACTAGCCACTTAACCAAGAGGCTGGGGGGAGCAGGGAAAACGAAAGGGGAAGAGAAAACTAGCGTGGGGAGCCATTGACAAATGAAGCTCAATCGGAAAGAAAGCTGAAGTAGCTTGGAAATTAGAATGGCAAACACCGGGGAACTGGAGTCCCCTACATTGTATTATGTATTTTTAAAGATATGCTACTATTACGCAAAGGATAAGGTACACTTGCACGATGAGCTAAAACACACTCACTAATTTGTACTTCTAAGCCTGCTGGTGTAACAGGTGTAGTGTGTAGGTTTGTGTCCAGTATATGTGTGCATGCATGTGCAATAGGGGTACATATGTATATACATGTTCGTATAAGGGCTGCATGTGTGTGTGTTCATATAAGGGGTGCGTGTGTGTGTGCACATGTTCGTACAAGGGGTACGTGTATGTGTTGTGTGTGTGGATAGGGGTGCGTGTGTGTATGTATGTGTGCAGGTCGTGTGTCAGAGCAGGGAGAAGTACGGTGCATCAAGCAATTTAAGCGTATAGTATGCGGAGCAAACTTAGAACTGGGACCTGTCACTTAGCCGATACTAAGGACACTGGGTGAGACTTGGTCTTCACAGGTAGGTGTCGCCTTGAATGCGCCTGGCCCTGGCGTAAGTGGGCTTGCGTCTCATCCTCATCTCCCGGATTTGCTCCTGCAGGTCAACGACAAAGTAGTAGGCCGTCTCCTTGGTGTCGCGGACGATGCGCTGGTACTCCTTGCGGAAGTTCTGGTTGAGCGTTCCGTAGATCATGGCATTCACACAGCTGTTGAAGTAGGCCAAGTAGTAGCTCCCGATGTAGACCCACTCCGGGACGTGCGGTCCGACGCCCAGAGGATCGAAGACCCCGGCGAGCTTCAAGAAATTCAGCGGGCCCCAGCACAGAGCGAAGAGGACAAAGACCAGAAACATCGTCATGAAGTTGCGGATGTCAACCAGCATGAACTTCGGCTTGGTGACCTTGACCCGATGATTGACTTGAAGGACCAGGATCCAGATCTTCAGGTAACAGAACGCCACTACCGTCAGGGGGATGAGGAAGTGGAGGGCCATCACTACGAAGGTGTAGAAGGCAGTGGAAGTGGGGACAAAGGTGCAGGTGTAGACCGTGGGATTGTACTGCACGGTGGCCACAAAGTAGTTGGGGATGAGAGCCAACAAGGTCATCAGCCAGGTCACGATAAGGATGAGGATGGTATTCCTTTCAGTGAAGATCTTCTCATACAGGAGGCTATGGCAGATGTAGCAGTAGCGGTTGAGGGCTATCACCATGATGTTAAAGACGGAGCTAACAGCACTAATGCTCGTGAGGAGGCCGCTCAGTTGACAATGGAGTTTTCCCATGGTCCAGCCGTTGTTCAGGATGGCAATCAAGGTCATAGGATACGGATACACAGCAACAAGCATGTCGGCCACAGATAAACTGATTACAAAGACGTTCCCTGGAAAAGAAGGGGGGGGGGAAGAAACAAAGAAGGAAAAAAAGAAGGAAGAAAAAGAATCAACTGAAGAACATTCAAATCTCATTGAGTTAGGCTAATTAACAGAAAAGGTCAGTTGGAACTAGATAAGACCTGAAGGATATGGAGAGAAAAAATTGAAAGCAATGAAACTCAGAGTGGACAGTACTGTGAAGAAAGAGACGCTTGTTCATGGCTAAGGAAGCACAAACTTATTGAGAACAAATATATGGCAGCCTATAGTCCTAGATCCCTCAAAAATCCATCCATCAGCAGATGCCCAACCCTCCCGTGATGAGCTCCATATTGCCTTAGCTTGGTCCTCAGGAAACACATACCCGATGCTGAGCAGGAGCAGGTCTGATCCTCAAAGCTTTTCCATTTTGGTGGACTTGCAAACACTGAAGCCCTATCCAGACCTCAAACATATCCCCACAACTGTGCTTCCCAAAAATGGATATACCAAAACCAAAGGTTCCCACTCTACGAGGTCAAATTGTGTCCCATTTTCAGAAACCTGAAATGGAGTGAGTACTCTGGGCAGCTTGAGGGAAATAAGTGGAGGGGGAGAGGGAAGAGGAGGAGGAGGAGGAGGGGGATCAGGAGGAGGAAGAAAAAAATGAAGGGTACTAAAGACAAACTTGCCCCTTCCCAAGGCCCTAATAACATGGCTCCATTTCCATCCCAGATGTCCCCCTCACTGCAAAGAGAGATTTACTCTGCCTAGCTTTAAATAAGTGAGTTCTTCTTTGAATGCTCCCTGCCACAGGGCTGGACTCCAGATCCAGAGCCAGGCGGCTTAATGAAATTCACAACCATGCAGTCTGAAGGATTGCACACTTCTCTGGACTATCATTAAGACAATGACAAAAATATAACTAGAGATAAATGGTTGCAAAAGAGCATTAGGGATGCCATTTTCTTAAAAAGCTTTTTTTTATGGGTTCAGATATAAATGGGGCGGAAGTACAGCAAAGAGGAAAAGACTATGGCAAAATGGTTTACAGGCTATGGCGCCCCTAAGCTACTTCTTGGGATGAAGGTAGACATTTAGAGAAGTCCATTAACTCTCTGAGGACACTAAGGGTCTCTGCTGTTCCTACTAAGGATGCTTGGAGCCAGAGACAGTAGTCAAGTGTTCTTCCTCACAGGGCTGACCTCATTTCCCAAGACATCAGCCTTCCCTCCATTTCCATGAGTTTAAATATGGTCACCACCTTCCCTTTGCTTGGGGGGAGGGACACTTGAGAGGAAAGTGACAAAGCAATTTTCCTTTGTTCAGAAATCCAAACTGTGACTGTGGCCCACAATCTTTTCATCCAGGCCGGGCAATTAAGTCCATTAACCAGGTCCCAGTTAGACAACACACCAGAGTTGACTCTCACAGGGCAGTGACGGCTCTTTCCCTTTGACCTTCCCTAGCCCGGAGTGACGCCTGCAAGGTGAGCATAACCAGTTAAGGGAAGCTGGCCTTCCAATAAGACAATCTGCTTTTGGCACATCCACTGAAGCAGTACAGCCTTTGGATGCAGACTAACGATGGCATGATTAAAGAGCGTTGATGCTGGTAATCGATCAAGGGCCACTGCTCGGATCTTTTGCATATTACCCTTTTCTGTGATTGGAAATAAATCCCCAGCACCCAGACTACCACCAAAGCTCGCTTGTATAAATCAAGGTCACTAACTCTTGTTCTAAGAGTCACTCTTCTGAAGAGGATTTTAATCTACAGCAAGAGCAAAGTGCTTTAAGACTGATTTGGAAAAATCTGTAATTTGTCAGTCGTTTGCTTGCTTGTTTTGACGCCATCATCAACCTGAGTGGAAGCAGCAGCAGTTATTTGGTTACTTGTGCTGTGCTTCCGGGCTTGAAAAGGTGACATTTGATTTAGAAAACACTCAATCTTCATGTTCCAAATTTCTCACTCTAGTCTTTCTACATCTACAAGCCCCTCTCTCTCCATTTCCCAGGAAACATCATAAGCAGAGACTGTGATCTTTTCTCAGTCTCAGATTGCGTAGGCTTCAGATACATAGACTCGTACAGGATGTCAGAGTTGGTTGGGACCTTAAGGATCAGCGAGTCCAAGCCCTGAATTTGTCAAAAGGGGAAACTGAGGCTCGGGAAGGCTGAGTTGCCCAAATAGGTAATCAAGGAAAGAGGTGGCATCCGGCCATTGTTTTTAATTTGGGGCACAGAATAAAGTAAAAATTCTATGGATTAAAGGGAAATGGAGACCAACAGGAAAAAAATAGAAGGGTGTGAAGATACTATGAAAATGAAGACATAGGTGGGGGGAGGAAGAGGATAGAGCCCTTTAGAAAGAGGAAGAAAATTTGTGAAATGTAGTCCCAGAAAAAAATTAGAGATAAGAAGGAATATTTAGCAGAAAAAAAAATCAGGACTGTGTTAATGGGCAAATGATAAACTGGATGCTGATGTTAACGGCTTTCCAAGAGCAGAGTCCCAATCTAGTCAAGCACACTCCAGATTATCTGTCGACTAAGTCTTGATGGATTTATGGCAGGCTATTTTGATTTTGGAGCCTGCTCAGTCTTCTACATTCAGCTACCATAGCTACCTTCCCCAGCTTTGGCTATGGTCCTTGCTTTGCGTTGACTACAAAAATCTTGGCTACATGATCCCAGTGACTAGGGGTGAGGAGGGGAGGGAGGCAAAGTGCCCTGGTCACTGGAGACTCATCGAAGCAGGGCCAAAGCTCTTCGGGGGAACTGTCACCAAAAAAAATGAAAATGTTTCGAAGAATATAAAGAGAATAAACAAGGACACTAATTTTGTACAGAAAAAAAAAATGTTTTTTTAAAAATATTCCTGCTAACCAGGCCTTAACCTATGAAGTGTTAAGTTTTATCCTTGGGGAAAAAAAGGAAAATAGAAAAATTTTAAAAATAGATTTTAAAAAGGACTGGGGATGAGTCCAGGAGAACCCAGCAAGTGGTCTTCATGTGGGAGTAGAGCCAGAGAAGAGAAGGATTTTAGAAGTTATCAAATTACACACACACACACACACACACACACACACACAAACACACACACACACTTCTATCTCAATGAGGGGTGAGGATGATAAAGCTGAAAGTGACTATTGCAGAAGTGATCAAGCCTGCTTTCCTTTTGCTGAAGGATCTTGTTGATGGAGTCAAGAGATAACAAAGGACCCTGGCAATGGAGAAGGGAATTCTGGCTGTGGGATCTTGGACACATTGCTTTTCCTCTGTGAATGTCAGTGCAAAATCATGGAGGGATGGACTGACTGTTTTCCAGGTGCTGGAAGCCTGGAAAAGGCAATTTTGGGCATCCCAGCATGTGCAAGCCTTTCTCCCTCCCCATTTCCTTCCCTAAAGGGACAAAGCCTAGACAGAGCAGCCTTTAGTATCTAAACAAGAACCTGATTCTGGGCGGGACCAGCAGAGGTTGTGGCCCCCAGACCCTTGGATGCCCCTTGCTATAAGAAGGGGACACTGGCCTCAGTCATTTATCTGAGGGACTTCTTCCTATACTTCCCAGTTATTTCTCTTCCCCCCCCAACTCCCAAAAAGTACCCATAAAAGCTCAGGAAAAATAATACCCACTTGTTTTGCATACATTTACATAAATTGTATAACATTTATGCCTAATTACAACTTAGTAATAAGTAGGCAGATCATTAAGTAGGTAGCATATTCATTTTGCTGGATTCCCCCCCCCCCCTATTCATTCAGACCCTTACTGAGCACTTGGATTGGGCTGTAGGAAACAGAAATCTCCATGGGTCCCAGTCCCTGCCCTGAAGAAGCTCCCCATCTAGTGGGGGTGGTGGGAAGGGAGGGAGAAGTAGGATGTTCAGCAAAATGGGCTTAGAATGAACAGAGTCACGTTTTTTTAGCCCCAGCAAATCCCTCCCTTCCTTCCCCCTCTCAGGGCCTCATCTGCTTCCCCCCATCTGCAAAAAGGGGGGGGGGAGGGGACTGGGGGAGCCAAAGGCACAGGCGGGAAGGTTGGATTAGAGGCTCTCTCAAGTCCCTTCCAGCTCTGACATTCTTTGAATTGACACGTACACAAATAACCAGAAGGTGTATTTAATTACAAACACTCCACTTTGTCCTGGATGTCCAGGCTTCGTAATTTGTGACTTGCCCCTAGTGTGGCTGTCAGTGCACAGCTAAAAGAAATTCCAGGGGGAAAAAAGCTATGACCATTTAATGGGGTAATTTCTAGTGTCGGGAGACATTTCGGAAAATATTCCTGCAAGATGGAGTTGGCTCATTCAAAGACCTTTGTTCAAAGGGGGGTGGGGTGGGTCGGAAGCAATAGTTCTGCTGGCTGAAATGAGAGTTGGGAGAGGGGAGGGAGGGCAACTAACAAACACCGAGCTGTGTATTTGAAAATCAGTTTTTAAAAAACAGTTCAAGTGTCATGGACCAGGAGCTGGGTGGCTTAATCTAAGCATTCGTTCCCAATGTTTTCCAATTTCTTTTAGGTTGTTTTGTTTTTGTTTTTTTCTTAAATGCCCATTTGATGAGATTAGTGAAAAGGAAAAACAGGGGAAGGTAATGAGGATGAACAAAAGAGTACCTAGCAAAGAGACTGGGGAACAGTAAGTGTCCAGTAAATGTTTGTTGAATGAATGAATGAATGAATGCAACACTGTCCTCCAGCAAATGAGAGCTCTCCATGGAGGAAGCAGCCTTGCAAACAGACCGATGGTCCCTAAAGCAGATGAGGAGCAAGAAATTCAGAAACGATTCATTTGGGTTTCTCTAGAGGATAGGGAAACTGGATGTAACTCTGGGAGAGCAGCACCATTGCCATTACTTGTTTGCAAGGTTGCCTGCTGGCTCTTACACTTCCCAACTAGAAAGATTTCCTAGCCAAGCTCTCAGAGGCGGTTTAATTTCATGCTGAGAATTTACAAACCGCTACAACAGATGTAAAGCTGTAAGGAGTAATTACACAGCTACTGCTTACCCAAGCAAAACCCGGGTTTGCATCTTTCCTGCAGATTAATCAGTGAGAAAGAAAAATGACAGTAATTGATGGTGCAAATTACGGCTACAGGGCGATGGATTTAATGGGGGCTCTGAGAAGTTATGGGACAAATTGTCACTGCAAAGTCTCCCATCAGCCACAAATGATTAGGCAGACTTGGGCTGGGCTGCCCAACAGGTTGACAGCCAGCTAGCTTCACAGAATCACAGGGCTGGAAAGATCTACAGAGGCCATTCAGTCCAACCCGTGCACAAGTATCCTCTCTAGCATCAGACCCACCAAAGTGGTCGAACAGCCTCTGCTGGGAGACGTCACTGAAGGGAACCTCCCGAATTGCCAAGGCAACCCCTTCAACTCTGGCACAGCTCAGCTTGGTAGGAAATGGACCCACATGTGCCTCCCACAACCTACTTGCAAGCAACCTTACAGCACCTAGCTCGGAACAGTTCTTTAACAACTCGAATGAATAAATAATAATTAGTGAACAAAAATATAATAGCTGACGGAGTGTGTTCACATCTGCTATGTGCTTTTACATACATCGTTTCATTTGATCTTCACGGTGCTGCTGGGAGGTGTCATCAGTCCCATTTTATAAACGAAACAACAGAGGCACAGAGCCGAAATGGCCTGTGGTCCACAACCAGCGTCAGAGGCAAGTCAAACCCAGGCTGCCTCTCCAGATTCTATACCTAGCACTCTTTCAACTCCATTATGCCATCTTCTTGAACATCATCTTACACACATACACACACACACACACACACACACATTTGTCCTCCTTTATTCTGGACACTCTGCCTCTATTAATGGAACCTGAGCTTTCATTCAATTTTGTTTGTTGACTGTGACCAAAGACTGTGAAAGGATGAAACTACTAAAAATGATAAGGTTTAGATTGTTATTTTGTGATACTATAGGACTCAGATTTGGAGCTGGGAAGGACATCTAGTCGAATCCCCTCTTTTTAACAGAAGAGAAAACTGGAGCCATGGAGGTTAAGTAATATTTGCTCAAGATCACACAGGTAGGAAGTAGCAATCAGAATTTGAACCCGGTCTTTTAAGTACCATAATAAGAGGTTTTTATCCAGTACCCAACAATCTGATATACTAACTGCATCCTTGCTGTGATCAAAAAAACACCAAGAAGTTGTAGCTACATGGAAGGGCTGAACAATGTCACAACAAATGAAACTGAATATATCTTAACAGGCAGGAAATGATTGGTTACCTACCAGGGAGTCATTTCAAAATCATCTGTCTATGTGCAGGCAGATCAATGACTGGTTAGAGGAAAGTCCAAAATCAATACCAAATTAGAAGAAAGACAAAGATAAGAAAGTACTGCATGCACTTACAAACAACTCCAACCTGACCAATTTCAATAAACTGTTGTTGACTATGAAAAATGGGAAATGGATAAAAGTAAAGACATTGATTTTGGTCATCACTATTTGGACAACTAAAATGTAAATTTAAAAAAAAATTTAATTTAAAGTTTCTCATTCCCTTGTCTATAAAATGAAGAATTCTTCTCTTCCAGATCTAAAGACTAGGTGTACAAGAATTGTTATCTTCTATATGGCACCTTATGTTAGCAACCATAAAATATATATTCACTATAGGTGCCTGAAGGTTATCAAAAACTCCTGAACTATTAAAAAAAATAAACCTCGGCATAAAATAGATAACTTACTGGTGGCTGCTCTATCCTCACAAATCTCTGAGTTACCCGTGAA
>JAJPUD010003584.1:161076-174319 GCA_023553655.1 Myrmecobius fasciatus
GGGGACGAAAGGAAGGAAGATGGTAGAAAAAGGAAAGGAAGAAGGAAAGAAGGGGAGAGGAGGGAGAGAAAAAAAGAAAGGGAAAAGAAATGAAGAGAGACAGAGAGAAAAGAAGGAAGAGAAGGGAAGGAGAGAGAAGGGAAGAAGGGGAAAAAGAGGAAAGAAAAAGATGAGAAAAGAAATTTTAAAAAAAGCAAAGCATGTTAGTTTAATCAAGTCTTCCTGCACAAGTCACCAAGAGCCAGTCTTCCCTAGCCTGGGAGGGGCTGTGCTCTGGCACAGCATTGGTCAGTGGATTTAACGTTTTAGTCCAAGGAGAGAGTAATGAGTTCTAATCCTCCCCATTTCCGGGACAGCTGTGGGCAAATTTCTTACCCTCAGGAGGCTCTTGTTAACAACTAGCTCTAGGAGCCGTTGCCAAGCAGAAAAGGAGCCAATAAAATGGAGTAAACAGCGGGTCAGCAATACTAAATGCTCTCTAACGGCTCAGAATACAAAAAAAATTCTGTTTTATAAAAAAGAAATGTGCCTCACCCAAAAACTGGGCTTTCTAACAACACTCTTTTTCCTCAGTCCCAGTGCCAAATGTTGCAATAGGATAAAAGCTGTTGTTGAGAAGTTCTGAGTCATTACCTGCTCCAGAAAAGGGGGGTGGGGGTGGATAAATCTATATTATCAGCTCTACAATTTCAATACTAACTTTCTCTAATCTTGGAGATGGTTTTCCACTGGGATTTAATTTTATGCCCTCACCTATAAAAACCCAAACTGGTTTGGTTAGAATGATCACTTCTCTAGGCAAATGTTCTAGAATAAAAAGAAATCCTCGGTACTAGGTACTTGTAAGATTTTCACCACAATATTTTTCCACTGACCCCGAGAGGATTTTTCCTTTTTGAACCATTTGGACTTGGGGGCAGACTTGGAGTACAACGGCATGGCAAAGGGAGAAGAGAAGCCCCTATCTGGGCTCTAAAGAGTTAAGGGTGAATTTTGCCTTTGCCAATTACTAGCTATGTGAGCTGGAGCTCCTTCTGAGGCTCAGTTTCCTTATCGGTTAAAAAAAAAGGGGGGGAGAAATAAAGGGGGAGTTTGGACTAAGTGACCTCTGAGATCCCTCCTAGCTGTAAATCTATGACCAGATTCAGCTCCAAAGACCTGCCTTCACAGAAACATAGCCTTTGTTTCCCACACAATACATTAGCAGGAGAGTTGCTGACTCCCTAGAAGGCATTTTCTCAATTCATTCTGCACCCAGCCTGCCAACTTCATCTAAAACAATTAAGTGGATTTGGGAAGCTTTAGCTCAAGTGAAATTTCACAGCACAGCCTGAGGTTTGAGAGAAAGCCAAGAAGCAAAGCCACACAGTTAATGACAGGGATTGAGGTGATGTCCTTATCACTCAATGGGGGGAAAAGAAAGAAAGAAAGAAACCACCAAAATCGCTTCAAATTTGTCTCTCCTTTTACACAAGCTTCCCTAGTGCTAAGAGCCCAAATCCGGCCCAGTTTGCACGGGGCACCTGTGTCACACCACACACCAGGCCAGCTTGCTGAACCCTACTCAAACACAGTTAAAATTGAGCATGCACTTCCTCGCCCCACCCCACCCCCATCCCTCCCCCAGGCCCCGAAGGCCAGGGATGTAAAGGATACTTCCCGCCCCCCCCCATAAGCCAAACCAATCAAACACTAAAAAACTTTTCCATAAATTCAGCACAACACATTGACCTCCGGCATGATATTCCCCGGAACCTCACAAAAGGTGATTCCCCCCCACACACTTCTTTTTTCCAATCTTCATTTCGCTCAGCATATTTTTAAATAATAATAAATCCCCCTCCAAGAAATTCATGTGTTTGCTGGGGGGGGGGAACAAATGGCTGAAAAGCTCTTTCAGATTATAATCAAGGAAGGGGGGCCCAAGGGCTTTAGGGGGCCACACCAAGGAGGTCCGAGGTGCCCCAAAGCTCCATTTGGTATAAACAATGTCCTTTTCAAGGATGAAAAACCGGATTTTTATTTTAAATTTCAATTTAAAATCCACTGATGTGTAATCTATATTAAGCAGCTGAAAATATTGGCTTTATTTTCTCCCTTAATATTTTACTATATTGGAGGGGGCTGAACTTCGGGGAGACAAGTCGAGGAAAGAAAATTGCTTTTGGAGTCTGAGAACATGGGTATGAATCTCAGCCCTGCCATTTACTAGTTTAATGAGCTCGGGCAACACCCTTAATCCAACTCAGCCTCAGTTTCCTTCTCTGGAAAAAACGGGAATTAGGCCAGATCAGGAGTTCTTAACCTTTTTGGTATCATGGACCCTTTGGGCAGTGTGATGAAGCCTATGAAACCTTTTTTCAAAATCACAAAATAGTCATCAAATTTTAAAATGCATCAAATCAAACCCATAAAATTGCAAAGAAAATCAAGGATATTGAAATACAGTTATCAAAATATAAAAAAACCAAAAACAGTCTCACAAACCCCGGGTTAAAAACCTTTGTCTTCTGACCACGAATTGACCACTAGAAGAAAGCTGAGAACCCTTGAATTCATGTTGATTTGAAAATGAATTGAAAAGCCATCTCTACATAACCACTTGTTACAGGGGTGCTTTTGTTTGTGTCCCCCCCCCCAGTGAATATTTTCATTCCTTGCAGAGGACTGGGCTTAGGCTGCTGACAAGTAAAAATCCTCTCGGACTCAGACACACGCGTCCCCCCAAAAGCAGGGCGGAAATCTCTGCCCCTCTGCACTCCCTGCAGCCCTCCAGCGTGGAGGCCCCCACATGCTAGAGCTTCCAAAGCACAACTGCCTTAGGATGGACCCAGCGGGGGGGGGGGGGGGGCGCCCAGAGAAACCCTTGGCAAGTGCACCATTTCCACTCCCCACGCCGCTGCTTTCATCCTCCTGCCACTAGCCAAAGACCACTAAAATATGGCAAGCCACAAGCGGCAGCGCAGCCCAAGGCCTAGCAAGTCCCCTATCTCCCCCCATACTGCTGCAAAGGCCAAAAGCAGGGCCTCGAAAGGGCCGCCGGGATTTTGCGGGAAGCCTTCCCGTCAACAAGTAAATGCATCTCCTGTTAGTCACTGCCTGAGGCTCTCCCTCCCCCTTTGTCACCTTCTCCTTTCCCTAAGTACTATTCCCATTATTTGCGACGATTTCTACCCAGGACCGTTGCTAGGCAGTCATATAAGCTATAGTACCATCATCTGGGGGTGACAGAAAAAGAGGGAGTGAGAGAGCGAGAAAAGGAAAGGGAAAAAGCCGGGAGCCAGGCAGAGGTGCAGGCTTCAGGCTACTGTGCAAATGAAAAAGCCCACCGGAACCTCGAAGGGTTCAGGAGGCAAAAAGCAAAATGACTGCCGGGCCCTGAAAGTCTGGCTGCCCTGGCTGTTTCTGAGGGGCTAATGCTCCCAACAAGGCAAGATGCCCTTCCAGGGGAATCGCGCTTCCCTCCTGCTCCTCACTGCCCGATCTGACCAAGACAACGGCCAGTCTCTGTCGTGCCAGCCTGCTAAGCGGGGCTGCCCCTGAGGCCCCCCCCTCCCCCGTGGCTTCTGCCGAAGGGGAGGGTCGTGGGGCAGAAATCCCGTTGTGCCTTTTGGCAGAGGCAGCGGCTGCCTCTGGGGGATTTTTCCCAAATGCACCGAGGAGCCGGGAAAAAGGGGAAAGCAGCCCCACTGGCGTTTGGAGGCAGCTGGGGGGGGCTGGTCCCAACCGGGGGGCCCAGGGAAGGGGGGGGGCTGGCCTAAGATTTGCCACCTTCCCAGAAGCTGGAGCAAATGCCGAGACTGGGCTCTTTTCTGGGAAGATTCTGCCCCCCTCTGGGCAGCTTTTAAGTTCATTCATTTCAGCCGGCAAGGCTTGTTGGCAGCTGTGCCTTGGCCAGCAAGCCTGCTCCTGAGGGGCAACGGGCACTGATCTCCAGCGCCAATTCCTCCACCCCCTGGCTGCTGCTCAGCCCAGCTTTAGGGTGTGGGGAGATCTGACCCCAAGCCTCTGATCTTCACTGGGGCTCCCCACACTCCCCACCCAGGCATAAGTCCCTGGTGCTAACTGGGTGGCTCTATCACTGCATTTAGAGCTGGGGGCTGTGATAAGCAGAGCTTTCCTCCCCAACTCTGAGGCACAGAGGGCAGAGCCTACTCAGACAAGTAGCCTAGAAGAGGGGTCTGCCCCCTCCTGCCAGCTTACATGGCCCAAGCCTCAATTTCCTCACTCTGTAAAATGGGTGGGTGAAATGCTATGTACCTTGCCACCTGCAGCACTGCCCTGTATTCAGCTCACGTCCAGACACAGAAGTGCCCAATTCCTCCCAGACTCTTGCTGGGCTCCACCCCTCTTCTCCCAGATCTTTTCTGGGTTCCTGACATCCCCAATTCTGTAGCACGGTTGTTTATAGCTTACTCTGGCCACTGTGACTCTGGCCATCTTGAGGAAAGAATTACCCCCTCCCTCCAGTGGCCATGATACTGCACCAGGGTGTGCCCACCCGGGGCATCCTCTCTGTCAGTTGTGCCGAGAGTGGCCAATCAAAGCTAGGTGCGTGCCTTGGTGCACTGGCCGAGTGCTGTCATTGGGCTCCCTAGGGAAATCCAGCCACTTTGCTTCTTTTGCATGGCCATCAGGGCCCCCCAATTTCCTTGCCAGCTGTACCCCTATGAACCCTATTGCTGGAACTGCTCACCTCCCTTGCCCCACAGCTCTGCCAGGTTTCCATGTTATCATCATCATCGCTTTAAAGCTGGAAAGGACCTTATAAGTCATTTAGTTTTCAGTCCACCTCACCCCCCCCCACACACAATACTGGGAACCCCCAAACAGACACTTATTTTGAGCTTTCCCAAATTCCTATACTGGGCAGCACCTATATTCCCCTAGCTCCTAAGCCCTGCATTTTCCAGGCCCTAGTTCCACGGGGGATTGCTATGAATGAATAAATGGCTGCTCTTTCTCTATCCCCCCTCCCCATTTCTCTGCTTGGAGGCACTGGCTCAGCAACCCTTATCTATAGCCCTGACACTCATCTGCCATTTTAGGAAGGCTAAGTGGGGTTCTACAAGGGAGCCCTAATTTCACCCCCATATTTATTAGGGGGAGGGATCACCAGCCTCTTCCCTCAAGTTGACAGTGGGGTTCAGATTTAAGGCTACATTTAACTCTGCATTTATCTCCAACCTCAGGCAAGGACAGTGGACCCCCTACCACCTGGGCATTCTGAATTGTAGTCCTTCTACAGAGGAGCCCATACTTGGGTTCCTTTTAACCCCAAGGGTAGCTTGTAAGAGACCCCTACCCTTAGACACCCAGACATTTACTAAGGAGGGGGACTGGAAGGACACTACCCTCCCTTCTCCAGAGGAGCACATATTTAGGCTAGGTTCAGTTGGGCTCTGTCCAATCCCAAAGATAGCCTGCAGGAACCCTCTAACAACTTAGACACCCTGACATTTAAATGGGGAGAAGGGGGGATTGATAAGGAGGCTTTCTGGATCCCACTCTCTGCAGAAGAGTTTATACTTAGGCTGGATTCAGCTGAGCTCTCTCCAACCCCAAGGGAAATCTGCAAGGACTCCCAACTCTGCCACCCCAATTTTTGAGGGATCTGCAGAGGAGGGGATATTTAATATGGCTTCTGCGAGGCTCTCTCTCCAAACCTTAGGAGAAGCCTAAAAGGACCCTTTACCAACTTAGACACCCGATAGATATCTGGGGGTTTTTTTGCCCCTTACCCCTCTGCAGAGGAGACCAGACTTAGGGCAGAATCAGCTCGAGATGCCAATAGGGTGTCTGTCTCCGATACCAAATTGATCCCTCCCCAAATTATGTAGCCCCACTATTTCCCGAGGGTGTTTTTGAGTCCCCCCCTCCCACGGGGCTCTGCAGCATTTTGGCTGTATTCCCTGGCTTTTGCCTGCCCAGCTCTAGGAGGGTGAGCGTGCCCATTTTGCGGACTCAACCCCGGTCTAGCCCAGCAGACCCTCGGGAGCTTTTTCCAGCAGTGAAACAGGCACTGGAGTCAACCCCCACTCCCCTTAATTTGAAATCCCCGGGGAGGGGGAGGGGGAGGGGAAAGGGGGGAGAGGATGGGGGAAGGAGCTGCCTCTGCAGCACAGCACTTCAGTCAAACACACTTTCTTTCTTTTCCTTTTCTTTTTCCCTTTTTCAATTTCAAGCCGCTTTTCAGACGAAGGACTCTTCCTAGCCCTAGGCGAGGGAGCCTGTCTCCCAGATGTCTTGCCAACCCCAGGCCGCAGACCCCCGTAGGGGCTCGGCGACCCCCACCCATCCCACTTCCTGGCTCTGCCCAGCTCCCCAAAGCCCTGCACTTAATTAATTTCGCGCTGTTCGGCTCTGGCAGCCCCAGGCAAGGCAACTAGCCTGCCCCCAGCCTCGGGACCCTCTAAGGGCTTAGAGACCGCTTCCCAATCAAACCGAGACACATTTCCTGTGCTTTCCCCGGCGTCTATTCGCAGCCTGGGCACTTACCTGGGCTCGGTCCTGCTCTGCACGCCAAGGAGAGCGGCTCTTCGTTGCCAGCCCCAGCCGCGCGAGTGGTGTGTGTGTGGGGGGCCCCCGGAGGACCGGAGGGGCTTTACCAAGCCCCCTGGGGGCTAGCTTTGCAGCCAGCCGCTCCCAAGCCCCTAGGCAGCCTCAGCACTTACCTGCTCAGCTCTCTGCCTCGGTCCGAGCCCGGAATGGCAGTCCCCCGCCCCCCCCCCACAATTTGGGATCCCCCAAAGCTAAGCTCAGACACCCCGACATTTCATTTAAGGGAGAATCTCCTCGCGCCCCCCCCCACCTCCCTGGGATTCAAGCTCCACGAGCCCTGGCTGCTATGCGGCCCCACGGGCGCCGCAGGCTGTAGGGATGCTGGGGGGGTCCCAGCTCCCTCCGGGGTCGCTCCCATCCCACGCCAGCCCCGTGGCCCTCCGGAAAAGGGGCTCACTTCGAATTCTCTCCTCTGAGAGACCGGGGAAGGTGCGGGCCCGCTCCAGCCGAACCCTACCGGACCCCGGCTCGAGCCCCCCAGGTCCGTCCCCCCCCCAGCCCGGGCTGCCGGATTTATGGAGTGAGGGCAGGCGGGTGCTAACTCTGTAAGGTTCCCCTCCCTGTGGGCTTATGCCAGCCCGCCGTCGCCGGGACTTGGGAACCGGGGCGAGCGGCAGGATGGGGCCACAGCGAGCAGGGGTGCGGGCAGCTTACCGAGGTTGCGGAGCCTCTCGTTCTTGGTCACGGCAGCGATGACAAACGAGTTGCCCACGAGGTCCATCACGATGGTGAAACAAAGCAGCAAGGACAAGAAGCTGGTCAGGAATATGTTCTGGGGCCGGGGGGTCTTGGGCTGCCACCAGTCGGGGATGGTGGTCGTGTCGTTGTGAGCTGCCTCCATGGTGGTGGGAGCTGGGGAAAGAAGAGCCCGGTGAGAGCCGCGCCGCCGCCGCCAGCATCGCCCCCTCACCTCCCGGTCCAAGCTCCCGGCCCCCCGGCCGGGGCTCCCCAGGCTCGCCCAAGTGCGGGGAAGGCTGCCGAGCGCCTGCCGGCCCTCCGGAGCTCCGGCAGCCCCCAAATTCTCTCGGGGGAGCCGGCGCCGAGGCTCCCTCCTGGGGAGGCAACTTTGCTCTAGGCTTTACCTGCTCACCACCCGCTAGCCTGCAGACGCTCCCACCTTCCAGCCCTACCGCGCTCGAATTTCCCTGGCACCGAGGTTTTGTCTCCAGGGCGTGGTGCCCAGGAGCATAGCCCTAGGTACCGGAGAAGCCCGAGCTTTGGGGCTCCGCGGCGGCGCCCTCACCAAGTGGCGCTTCCCCAGCCCTGGGAGAGGCTCCTGCTGCCGCCGCCGCCGCGGCGCACTGAGTGCCGATCCCAGAGCCCCTCAGCCAAGCACTGCCGCCTGCACAGAGTGCGGGCTCTTAAGCCCTCCCCCTGCCAAGCGCAGCTGCCGCTCACCGAGTGCGGGCTCCTGAGCCCGGAGGAGGAGCCCGGTCGCCGCGCACAGAGCGCCACCAGCCCAGTGGCGGGGCCCGAGCCCTCAGGAAGGGCGGTGCCGCCTCGCACACGGTGCCAGGGCAGTGCCGGAGGCCAGAGCCACAAGGATGGCCGCGGCCGCGCGAGCGCGCAAAATGCCCGTGCCGCTGCCGTGCTCCGGGGCCCCCAGAAAGGGTGATGCCGCCCCGCACCCAGTGCTAGAGCGTTCCCGGGGCTCCGGGGCTCCGGGGCCGACGCCGCCTCGGCACCGGGGACCACAGCGCTGGCCAGGGTACCGCCGGGGCTCCGCAGCCCCCACGACGGGCGCTGCCACAGGGCACCAAGTGCCCGGTCCCTCCCGGGCTCCGGAGCTCCCGGGAAGGGCGCTACAGCGATTCACAAAGGGCCGGGGACTCCGGGGCTTCTGGGGCAGACAATGAAGCCGCGCGTAAAATACCGGGGCATTGTCGAGGCTCCTAAGTCTCGGGCACCGACAATGCCGCCGCGCTTACATTGCCGAGGTATTGCTGGGGCTCCGGAATCCCGGGAAGGGCGCTGCTGCCACGAATTAAGTGCGGGGGTATTTGCTGGGGCTTCAGAGTCCCAGGAAGGGTGCTGCCCCTGCACAGAAAGAGCACGTAAAGTCCCGGGGCACAGCGGGGGTGTGTGGGGGGAATCCGGAGTCCGAGAAGGGGATCCGGGGTCCGGGAGGGGGATTCGGAGAGGGGAAAGGGAAACGGGGAAAGAAAGGGAATCAGGGGCGGGGAAAAGGACTTGGGGGCCGGGAAAGAGAATCGGGGGCCGGGAAAAGGAATCAGGGGCCGAGAAAAGGACTCGGGGGCCGGGAAAGGGACTGGGGGGCCGAGAAAAGGACTCGGGGGCCGGGAAAGGGAATCCGGAGCCGGGAAAGGGAATCGGGGGTCGGGAAAAGGACTTGGGGGGCCGAGAAAGGGAATCAGAGGCCGGGGAAAGGACTCGGGGGCCTGGAAAGGGAATGGGGGCCTGGAAAGGGAATGGGGGCCGGGAAAGGGAATCGGGGACCGGGAAAGGGAATCGGGGGCCGGGAAAGGGAATCGGGGGCCGGGAAAAGGAATCGGGGACCGGGAAAAGGAATCGGGGACCGGGAAAAGGAATTCGGTGCCCGGGAAGGGCGCTGCCGCCTAACATAAAGTGCCGAGGCATGGCCGGGACTTCAGAGTTCCTCAGAAGGGAGATGCCGCCTTGCAGAAAGTGCCGGGGCATTGCCGGGGGATCCAGAACCCCCAGAAAGGGGGCTGCAGCCGTCCCCGCCCCGGCTGGTATCCCAAATCGGAGCGGAACTCAGAAAGCCTAGGGAGAGCATACTTTGTTGCCTTGCTCCCACTTCATGCCCCAAACTACCCCGGATCCGATTGCGGGGAACCCCCCCCAATGCCTCTAATCCCTCCACTTCTCTTTCCCTTTCTCCCCGAGAGGAGGGCGGTCAAGAGAAACCTAGCCACTTATCCAACAACAGCAACAAAAATAAATCTGGGTTTCCCACCCACCCACACACACACCCTTTACCCCTGCCCCTCTCTGAAGCCGAAGCCAGGCACGAGCCTGCTAAACCGCTTGGCCAGGCCACCGGGGCTTAGGGAGGCGAGCAGGCAAAGAGGGGCTGGAGCGCTGGAGCGTGGCAAAAATCCCCCCGCCCCCACCCCCAAGCCACCTCGCGGTCCCCGCCGCAGCCCCGGAGCTTACAGTAGGGGCTGTAATCCCCGGAGGCAGCACCCTCCAGGCCGGCGGCGCCAGTCACCGCAGGCAGCAAGTCCCCCAGCAGCCGAGATGTGTTCGGCAGAATCATCGCTGCTGTACTGAGCGGGCCAAGCCGGCCAGCCTTTTATAGGAACTTGACCACCTGACTTCCGACGTAATACCTACGACATCGAAATTAATGACAGGGGCAACCTCCCAAACACCTGTAAGCACTTAAACCCCCTTGGGAGACCTTTGGCCACCCCCCCTTTTGACAGAACTGACCTCGGAGTGGCTGGGAGTGCCCCAACTCCCTTTGCAAAGTCGGAGTGGCAACCCTAGTCGGATCCCGAGCTATTAATGGCAGGAGGTCCGCGCCTGGGCTTTAAACGGGCGCCTGGGTCACCCCGGGGCTGGGAGAGTCAATGCAACCTCAGCCAGCTCTGCACCAGTTTTGCTCGCACAGGGCCAAAGGGAAGTCCCGAAGATTGCGGGAGGGTTAGAGGGGAGCCTTGCCCAAACATTCACACGTCCCCCGAGGGGCCTCCGCCTTCGCACTTAGTCCCCCTCTCCGCGTTTTTGATTCCACTCATTTTTTTTTTTCCTGAAACAGCAGCTATCCACAAAGCGCGGTCCGCTAAGCAACAAAAAGCTCATCTACCCCTCCCCCAAAGGTTTACCAAATCCTTAAGTAATTGGCGTAGGGATCCCCTGGGGATTTCAGATGGGACCCGATCCTCTGAACTTTCAAGTTCTGGTCTCTAAACTGCTTAAGGCGCCGAAAACCGAGCTTCTTTACCCCTCTCAGCCAGTAGGAGCCAGAGCTAGAATTCGAACTTCCAGAACCTTCAAGCACCCTCCATCCATCCAATGTGAAACCTGAAAGCTCTGCTGCCCACTCCCAAGAAGGGACACGGTGATGTTCAGGGTTCGAGTCCCGGCGAGCCCAGAAAACCATTTATTTCCACTTTTCCTTGGAACTCACTACATGAATTAAAAAGGAAAACAAATCCTAACCAAATAGATATCTGTCCCTTTTCATTCCCAGACAGAAGCTCCAACTGCCTGGGTGAGCATCAAGGACCCCCTCCCAAAAAATACTGGGTGGCCCCAAAATACCCCAAAGTCGTTCTTTCAATTAAGGGTTGTTTCCCTTGATCCTAAAACTTTTTTTTTTAAGTGTTCACGGATTTATTAACAAAGAAACCAAACTCAGTAGCTAAGAAAAAATTCTGGTTTGGGGACTTGGGGGCAGGCAGGGGAGGTCTTAGAATTAGCCAATAGTTTATGGAATCATAGGCTTCGAGCTGGAAAGAGACATCAGAGGACATTGATCCCCACCCCATCCCTTTTGCAGATGGTGACGTCGAGGACCAGAGATGTTGAGTGATTTTGCACTATAATTTTCTATTACCACAAATCACTAAAGGGTGACTTAATTAAGCAGAGTTAATAGGGTTGTAATTTTAGAGCTGTAAGGAACCAGATGAGAAATTTAGTCCACACTCATTATTTTAAATGTGAAAAAACAATATCAGAGAGGTTATGACCTGGCTAGCATCACACAGCAAATTATGGAAGAACAGAGTTCTTCGAGCCCAGGACTTCTGGCTGAAGATCAGAATCTTGGATGCACCACAGACCTTTGAGCTTCAATGTATCTTAAGGCTAAACCCACTCCAACCCCTTCATTCACTTTATTTTATTTTATTTACTTAATACACATTATATTACCAAAAGTTAGATTTCGTCAGCCAGAATGTAGCATTTCGGTGTTGGAACTACAAGAGGCCTGAGACAACACTTAGTCTCCCACCCCCACATTTCATATAAGGGGAAACTGAGGACCAGAGAGGTTAGGTTACCGTGTCACATAGGAAATGAAGAGGAGAGGAGGGTTTTGCAGACCAGATTCTCTCTCTCTGGCTCCAGTTCTCTTTCTGCTTCCTTAAATCATGTTTCCAGCCTGCTCTCTTAGAGATTCAAGAAATGGCAAATTTTAAAAAATATTACTATGATTGAGTTGGCCAGAGTTCATAGGCTCATACTTCTAGAGCTGGGTGGGGGTCTTAGAAAATATTTAGCTTGACGCTTCTAGTTTTATAGGCAAGAAACCTGAAGGACAGAGAGGGTGAACAACTTGGCCAATACCACACAGCAAGTAAGTAGCAATACCAGGATTTTAAGTTCTGGTCCTCTGGCTCCAAATCCAGTTTTTCCCACGGAACCAGAGGCTTTGAAGCAAAACTATTGTGGGGAACTTCTAATACAATGAGAAATATTGATAATTTTTTTTTGTTTCCTGCCTTGCAAAATGATTTTTGTTATTGCCACAAATTAGCAAGCATTCCTAAGATCACAGTTTGGGAGCTAGAAGAGACCCTAGACAGTATTTATTCCAAGGACCTCATTTTCCACAAGAGGGAGCTGAAAAATAGAGACTGATTAAGTGACTTGGCCAAGACCACATAGCAAATTTCTGAGTGTGATTGTTGTCACCAGGTAGTGAAAGATACCTTGGAAATTATCTACTCTAATTATTTTCCTACCCTCCCTCCCTCCTTCCCTCTCTCTCTGTCTCTCGTTCTTGCTCCTCTATGTCTTTCTCTCCCTTTTTTCTCTTTCTCTTCTCTCTTGTTCCTTCTCTTATTTCTCTCTCTCTTTTTCTTTCTCATCTCTGTCTCTCTTTCCTCTCTCTTCTTTATCTCTGTCTATCTCTGTTCTCTTCCCCCCTTTTTTCTTTCTCCTCTGTCTCTTTTTCCTCTCTCTGTCTTTCTCTTTTTTCTTTCTCCTCTTTCTGTGTGTTTCTCTCTCTGTCTGTCTCTCTTCTCTCTTCCCTCTCCCCCTCCCTCTTCTCTCTTTTTTTCTCTTTCTCCCCTTCCTCTCTCTGTGTGTCTCTGTTTCTTTGTCTCTGTCTCTGTCTCTCTGCTCTTTCTCTTTCTTTTCTTTCCTCCCGTTTCTCTCCTCTCTTTCTCCCTCTTTCTCTCTCTCTTTTTCTTCTCTTTCTCCTCTCTCCTTTGGTCTCTTTCTTTTTTCTTTCTCCTCTTTCTCTATCTGTCCCTCTGTGTGTATCTGTCTGTTTGTCTTTTCTCTCTTTCTCTTTCTTTTTTCTCTTTCTCTTCTCTCTCTTTCCTCTCTTTTTCCTCTTTCTCCCCTCTGTCTCTCTCTGTCTCTTTCTGTCTCTTCTCTCTCTCTCCTTTCTCTTTTTTTCCTTTCTCCTCTCTCTGAGTCTGTGTCTCTCTCTGTCTCTTTCTATTTTTTCTTTCTCCTCTCTGTGTCTGTCTGTCTCTCCCTCCTCTCTTTCTCTCTCTCTGTCTCTGTCTTCCTGTCTCTATTCTCTGTGTGTGTGTCTGTCTCTCTGTTTCTCTTTCTCCCTTTCTTTCTCTCTTTTTCTTCCCTCTCTTTTCTTCTTCTTTCTTCTTCTTCTTTCTTCTTCTTCTTTCTTCTTCTTCTTTCTTCTTCTTTCTTCTTCTTCTTTCTTCTTCTTCTTCTTTCTTCTTCTTCTTCTTCTTCTTCTTCTTCTTCTTCTTCTTCTTCTTCTTCTTCTTCT
>JAJPUD010003584.1:174329-186920 GCA_023553655.1 Myrmecobius fasciatus
CTTCTTCTTCTTCTTCTTCTTCTTCTTCTTCTTCTTCTTCTTCTTCTCTCTCTCTTTTTCTCTGTATCCCCTCTCTCCTTCTGTCTCTTTTCTCTTTCTCTTCTCTCTGTCGCTTTCATTTTTTCTCTCTTTTTTCTTTCTCCTCTGTCTCTTCTCTCTCTTTTTTCTCTTTCTCTTCTCTCTCCTTTCTCTTTTCCCTCTTTCTCCTCTCTCTTTGTCTCTCCATCTCTTTCTATCTCTTCTCTCTTTTCCTCTCTTTCTCTTTTTCCTTTCTCTTCCCTCTGTGTCTGTGACTCTCTGTCTTTCTCTTTTTTCTCTTTCTCTTCTTTCTGTCTCACTTTCTCTTTTTTCTCTTTCTCCTCTCTCCTCTGTCTATCTCTTCTCTCTCTTCTTTTTTTCTCTTTCTCTTCTCTGTGTGTCTCTTCTCTTTCTCTTTCTTTTTTCTCTCTCTTCTCTTTCCTTTCTTTTTTTCCCCTCCTTCTCCTCTCTGTCTCTTCATCTCTTTCTGTCTCTTCTCTCCTCTTTCTCTTTTTTCCTTTCTCTTCCCTCTGTGTCTGTGACTCTCTGTCTTTCTCCTTTTTCTCTTTTTCTTCTCTCTGTCTCTCTCTTTCTCTTTATCTTCTCTTCTTTTCCTCTTTCTCCTCTCTCTTTGTCTCTCTTAGTCTCTTCTCTTTCTTTCCTCTGTCTTTCTCTTCTTTCCTTTCTTCTCTCTCTGTGTCTGTGACTCTCTGTCTTTCTTTTCTCTCTTTCTCTTCTGTGTCTGTCTGTCTCTCCCCCCCTCTTTTTCTCTCTCTCTGTCTCTCTCTTTCTCCCCCCTCTCTCTTTCTCCTCTCTCCTTCTGTCTCTCTTTTTTTCTCTTTCTCCTTTCTCTCTGTGTGTATCTGTCTGTCTCTTCTCTCTTTCTCTTTCTTTTTTCTCTTTCTCTTCTCTCTCCTTTCTCTCTTTTTCCTCTTTCCCCTATCTCTTTGTCTCTGTCTCTTCTCCCTCTTTCTCTTCTTTCTCTTTTTTCCTTTCTCCTCTCTCTCTCTCTGTGACTCTCTCTGTCTCTTTTTCTTTTTTCTCTTTCTCCTCTCTGTGTCTGTCTCTCCCCCCCTCTCTGTATCTCTCTGTCTTCCTGTCTCTTTATATTCTCCCTCTCTCTCTCTTTCTCTCCCTCTTTCCCTCCCCCCTTTCTCTTCCTATTTTCTCTAAATATAGATAATCTATATCTTAGGGCAACTAGATGGCACAGTGGATAGAACACCAACCTTGGAGTCAAGAAGACCTAAGTTCAAATCTAGTCTCAAACATTTGACACTAGCTGTATGACATTAGACAAGTCACTTAACCCTGATGGCTTGCCTCCCCCCAAATATAGATAGATATTTTTAAATGTTTTCAGTTGCCAAAAATTATATGAGGTGACTTAATTAAAATTTAGAAAAGCAGATTTTCAGATCGAAGAGGGTTCTTAGACAACAGTCCAATCCCTCCATTTTAAAATTAAAGTTAAGATATTTTATTATTATAAATTAAGATGTTAAGATTATAAATTGAGTGTGATTTCATGAAATCATTATTTCAGAAGGGAAAAGGTCCTTTTATGTACTCCATACTGCTCATTTTACAGATGAGGAAAAATGAGGACCAGAGGGGTTAGGTGACTAAGCCCACACCACACAGTACTGGAATGGCAAAGCAGATTGCCAGCTTAGGTTCTCCAGCTGCCAGTCCAAGCATGTGTCTCATGCACTAAGTGATTTGAAGCTGGAAGGATTCTTGTAATCAGCTGTCATTTTAGATAGTACAACCTCCCTGGTTTCCATTCAAAACCAAGGAACAGAGAGATTAGGGAGTTTGCTCAAGATCACACAGCAAGTAAATGGCTTGCTGGGCCCTAAGAATCTGGGATCAGATTCTCTTGCTCAGAGTCCAACTCTGGTGCCTCTGTACCCAGTGGGCCCAGGAGAGCATCTGGTATAGTATACTTGTCAGATTTGGTTTGGGTTAGGTCTTTAAAAAAATTGTATGTCTATAAATTAGGTAGCATTAATTAGTCAAATTTCATGGAATCGTAAGTTTAGAGGTGACAGGGACCTGAGAAAATATCTATTCCATGGGGCAGCTAGGTGGCACAGTGGATAGAGCACCAGCCCTGAAGTCAGGAGGATTTGAGTTCAAATCTGGTCTCAGACACTTAACACTTCCTAGCTGTGTGACCCTGGGCAAGTCACTTAACCCCAATTGCCTCAGCAAAAAAAGAAAAAGAAAATATCTATTCCAATGACATCAATTTGCAGAAGAAAAAAAAAAACTGAGGATCAGAGAAGTCAAGTCTTTTGACCAATGTCACACAGTAAGTAAATTTCAGAGCAGTGTTTTTCAGACTAGGTCCCAGAATTTACCTTAGATAGGTGAACAAGATATCCTACAGATTCTCCAGTCCAAAATACTCATTAAAGAGTTGTTTATCAAAGATAATTTTATTATTGTTATCAACAAGGAAAAGTTTGTAAGTTCTTATTTTTGGAGTTGGTGAAATATAAGTCATTTAAAAATTCTCCGGTTCTAAGTCAGGCTGTATTGCTACTGCCCTGCTGGGTCTTGGAGATCACCTGACACCATCCTCTCACTTTACTTTGGTTTCATTTCCTTAAAAATATTTTATTGTTTCTTTAAGTTAAGAAAGATGATTCAATTATCCTTAGCTCATAAAATTATCATTTTTTACCTGAAAGGGGCTTTGTATATCATTTAGTTAGACTTGCTCAGTTTCCTGAAGTGAATGTTGTAGAGCAGAGAGGTTAAGGAACTTGGCCAAAATCACACAGCAAAACTTTGCCTAACTTCACATGTGCCTTCTCAATGGAGGAGGTCGGGAGGGAGAAAGGGACAGAATCTGAAACTCAAAGTTTTAAAAAACAAATGTTTTAAAAAAATATTTTGCATGTAACAGAAAGAACCAAAATATTAAAAAAAAAAATCACACAGCAAATGAGTGACAAAGCAGATTTTGATCCCAGGGGCTTTGCCGCCCAAGTTAGTTTTCTTTCCTCTGTACTTAAGGATTTAGAACTGGGAGGGTTTGGGAAATCATCTGGTCTTTAGGTTTTCTTGGTTTTGCTAAAATATTTTAATCGTGACTATAAATTAGCTAGGGGGATTTAAGTAGTCGGAGGGCTTTGGATCATATTTTTACAGCTGGTAGGAACCTTAGCCATCATTTAGTCCAAGCATCTTATTTTACACTCAAGGAAACTAAGAAACAGAGAGGTTTGGTAACTTTCCCAATATCACATAACAAGTAAATGGCAGAGAAATGGTTCTGGGCTCAGGGTGCAGTTCTCTCACCCCTGTGCCAGTGGGCCTGGGAGTGGATCTGATGATATTATCAGGTTTTTTTAAATTTAATATGTCTATCAATTAATCAACATTAGTTAATTAGTCAAATTTCATGGGATTATAGGCTTAGAAGTGGTAGGGGCCTGACACCATATCTATTCCAATAAAATCAATTTGCAGAAGAGAAACTGAGGACCGGAGAGATCAAGTGTTTTGGCCAATATCACACAAAAAGTAAATTTCAGTCTAGGGTTTTTTTTTAAAGACCAGGTTCCTAATCCAGAATCCCTAGTATAATTTCCTCTTTATAGTTTGTTGGGGTTTTTAAAAATAATTCATCATTATTATAAATACTTTAAGATTTCATTTTATTATAGATGAGAAAACTGAAAACCAGAGATGGTACGGCAAAGATGATAAAGCTATGAAATGGCAGAGGATCCTTTTTCTATCCTTTTTCTCTGACCCCCACATCTAACTTCTTGTTTTAGTTTGGTTTTATATTGTTAAAATATTTTCTTATTGTTAGAAATTAATTTTTATTTTGTGAAAATATTTTTCTAATTTTATAATTACTAGAAATTAATCAACATCTCTTAATTAGTCAGAGTTCATGGGGTCTTTTTTTTAAACTGAAGCGGGCCTTATATATTCATCTTTTAGTCCAACTCCCTCACTTAACAGATATAGACAATGAGAATCAGAGAGGTAGGGAATCTGCCCCAAATCACATAGCATATGGGTGGCAAAGCAGATTTGAGCCTAGCTTTTCTGGTTATAGCCCCATTCTCTTTATCATGCCCTAAAGGATTTTGAACTAGGAAGGAATCTTGGGAATCATTTAGTTCAGTTTCCTTGTTTTAAGTGGATTTTCCCTTTTTTTCTTACTATAAGTTACTATAAGTTAGTTAGGTTGGCCAAATTAGCCCAAGTTCATTGGATCATATTTTTAGAACTGGTGGAGATCTTAGCCATCATTTAGTCCCACCTCCTCATTTTATATGCAAAGAAACCAAGGACCAGATAGGTTACGTGACTCGCTCAAGATCAACCAGCAAGTCAATGTCCGAACAGTGATTTGGAAGTTAGATCATCTACCTCAATCTCCAGCTTTCTTGCCACTGTAGAAGAGGTTTTTGGAGGGCATCTAAAAACCTGGCCAAGCATCTACCTGGAGATCAATCAGCTTGGCACTTTTCTTAAAATAACCTTGGTAGCATTATAGTTGACGGGAGGTCTTAAAGTTTTAAAATTATTTCCATTAATTATGGTGATTTAGTTAATCAGGGTATATTAGCATGTAGTGTGGGGACTGATAGGGACCTTAGACATTATCCATTCCACCCAACTCATTTTGCAGAAGACAAAATTATGACCAGGGTGGTTATGTGAATGGTCAAGGTCACAAAGCAAGGGATTAGAAAAGTCCATTGCAAGAGATTGGAAAAGTCTGGGTTCTCTAGTTCCCATGCATGTTCAGCTCTGGAACAGGAAGGAGTTTCTAACCCTACTCTGGTATGATCCCCTTGTTAGCTTTCTCCCCTTTTAACCTATATTTTTTTATTCTTACTATAAATTAATTAATGCGATTTAATTAATCAAAGTTCATAGGATTGTAGGCTTCAAGCTTGTAGGTGCCTGTATTGTCCCTTTCGGGACGATACCTACTCCGAAGAAATCGTTTTGTAGGAGGGCAAATTGTGAACCAGAGAGGTCATGTCTTGGCCGACGTCTCACAGCAAATAAATTTCTGAGCATCCTTTCTTTAATCTGGATCCTCTGGTTCTTGGTTCAGGCTACTTTGGATTTACATGTGGAAAGGAACTTGGAGACTGGATCATCCAACCTACTCTTTATAGAATTTTTATATTTGTAATATGCTATATGTGTATCCTGCTAGTTAAGATGTTATATATATTTTTATTGTCACTATAAATTGGATACATTTATTTAAATAGCTAGAGATATAGCTTTAGAGCTAGAGGAGACCTCATCTGACCTTTTTTTTGTTTTATAGATGAATAAACGCTAATAACTAGAGAGTTTAAGGGCAATGCCCCCCCCCCAAAAAAATCACACAACAAGTAAACAGAAGTCCATTTCGAGCCCAGGGGATCTGGCCGCCAATCCGCTCCCCTTTCCTATACACTAAATAATTGGGAGCTGGAAGGGATTTGAGAGGGAAGTCTCCAAATTGGATTTTAGGGGAAATATTTTTAATTAAAGTATTTTTTATTGTTTGAAATGATTGTACCCGTATTACCTCTATCAGATTGCCTGCTGTCTTGGGGAGAGGAGAGGTAAGAAAGGAAGGGAGAAAAAAAATGTGGAACTCAAAATCTTACAAAAATGAGTGTTGAAAACTATTTTTACATGTAATTAGAAAAAGAAAATATTATCAAACATTTGAAAATAAAGTATTTTGTATCATTACTATAAAATTAGCTAAGGTGGTCTAATTGATCAATATTCATAGGATCTAGTTTTTAAAGCTGGGAGAGACCTACATTTCATGTTGAAGAAGAGGAAAAGGAAGATCGGGGAGTCTTGGTGTCTTATCCAAGTACACAGTATGTACATACAGAACAAATTTTGGAGTACAGTCTTGCCACTACCTCGGATGGTCTTGGAGCTGATCTGGTACAATCCTCTACTTCCAGGTTTTTTTTTCTTAAAATACTATTTTTATTACCATCAATTAGTCAGGTGACTTGTCTAAGAATCACATGGGTGACAAAGCAGGGCATTTGGGTCAAGGACTTCTGGCTTGAGATCCTGTTCTCCTTTAACCTCACCCCAGAACTCAGAGCGAGCTCGGACGCAATTTTGGATATTCAATACTGTAACCCACTATCTTTTTTAAGTTTCATTATCACAAATTAGCTAAAGTCATTTAATTAATCAGAACAGCTAGGTGACACTGCAGTGGATGGAGTGTCAGGCCTGGAGTCAGGAACACTCTCCTTCCCTAGTTCAAATCTGGCTTCAGATACTACCCGTGTAGTATCTGTAAGTAAGCCTGTATGCCTCAGTTTGCTCATCTGTATAATAAGCTGGAGAAGGAAATGGCAAGCTGCTCCAGTATGTTTGCCAAGAAAATCCCTCATGGAGTCACAGAGAGTCAATGACTGGGGGAAAAAAAGACAGAGGAAGATATACTCAATTAGTCAGAAGCCAAAGGATCATTATTTTAAAGCTAGAGGATACCTTAGGCAAGCTGGAACTGTAGTCACTAAACCATACAGAAGGATCCCTGTGGGCCACCATATTAATTTTAAACAACACATATTGACATTACCTCTGTCCTGTTGTATTTTTATTTGCCCATTTACAGTTGAATCTGATTGAGGCTACACGGGAGTGTGGGACCATGTTTTTGACAATATCTGGTCCAATCCCCTCATTTGATAGATGAAGAAACTGAAAAGAATGGCTTGCCCAAGATCTTCAAGCCCTCATTTCAACTCGAATTCATATGTTTCTTTGGACTTAGAGGTGGGAGGGGATTTTGGAGTTTATCTGTTTCTGCCTCCTCTTTTTTTAACTTGGTTTAAGACTACTACTATAATTGTCTTATTATTATTATTATTATTACCCCAAATTTTCCAAGGTGATTTAGTATCAGCTACAGGGTGAAAGATTTCAAATTGGAAGTGTAAAAAAGCTTCCCATCATTTCTTTTCAACATTGAATTTCTCCTTGCTGTCCAGAGCAAGATCCAGAATTGTGATTTTCCTTATCACTTTTTCAAAAATGAAACTGTTATTAAGGCAAGCCAGAAATTGGTCAGGCGCTTGCTCCAGTAGGCTCCCAGATGGGTGACATTTCCAACCGGTGCCATATCAGGCTCAGGGGTACCAAGAAAAAGAGTAAAAACAACCACCTCAGTGTCTACTTAATGATCCCCACTGCTGCTTGTGAGATCCAAAGTGTCTAGAGATATTCCAAAGTTTCTTAAAGAATTCTCCAAATTTCAAAATAGAATTCATTTCCCATCATTACTTGTTTTGAGAGAAGGGTGAATTCGCCATTCTAGCTATTTGGAAGGGAGTGTTTAGAAATCATTTAGATGTGGCAACTCTCCCAGTACTCCAACAATACCACAGGGTGTCACTGATCATCTCTCAGGGGTACCCCTAGAACCCTAAGGAGATATAGACAAGCTCTCAGGATCTGACTCCTCGGTGGGAGTAGGAGTTAAGATAAGGATGAACCAGAACCATGTTCAGTTCCATTTAACAAACATTTTTTCAGTGTCTACCCTGAGCTAGGTATTATATGGGTAGCTGGGGATACAGAGAAAAGCACAATAATTCTTACTTTCAAAGGGTTTCCAGTCTAGAAAATGTACACAAGTAAAGACAAATTAATTTCAAGAGAGACCCCTAATAACCGGCTGGGGATCTGCAACCCCTCTGGAAGAAAGGAAGATTGGGCCAGCGTGAAAGTGGACTGGGCACGGGGGATGTTGGCCCTTCCACAGCAGAGAGGGAAGTGATCAAACTAGAGAAAGTAGTAGCAATGGTTCTAGGGTAGCCATGAAGAAGGAACTATCCAATGAAAAGAGATTCAAAGGATTTAGCAAGACAAAGGAGATAATATTAGCACTAGGAAAAATAATGAATAGTTATGAATAATGAATAATGTTAGTTTTCAAGTGTCTTGGTGCATCATGGGACAGGAATACCCAACTGGCTTCCACTTTGCCAGTTGGGTATTCCTGTCCCACAATGCACCAAGACACTTGAAAACGAACAAGTCAACAGCTTGAAAATGGATTGAGAAAGGATACAGAGTCCATATGGACTCCCACATTCGAGAATGTTAATAGGAGGGGGCATGAAGAGTCGAGAGGTATAAAGAAATCAGTTTGAGCAGTTCAGTCAGTTCAATCTAAGTTACACCTTGTGATGTGGGAGCTCGTACAACTTCAAATGTGGTCAATAAAAGCTACATGGTGCCACCATATTGGTATGAGGAAGCAGAATAAAAATGAACCTGCCAATCTGCCAGGTACCTGGGGGATGGGAGAAATCCCGGGCCCTCAAGCTGACCCTGATCCTCAGAGACGCCTTTGCCTGCTTTGCCTCTGGCACCCTGCCACCTCCCATCTCACCCAACACCACAGTCTATTCTCCACAACAACCCTCACCGACCTTAGCTCCAAGACACCTAGATTTGAATCCCCCCTCATCTCCCCGTGACATATGCAACTCTGAGCAACCTGCTTTCCCTCTGTAAGCCTCAGTTTCCTGATTTAGAAAATCTGAATGGTCATACTGCCCTTGAGCGGCTTATGGTCAGGCAAGTTGTTGGCGAACCTTAAGGTGCTAAGAGAAATGGTGTCTGTAATTGGCATTGCCCGGGGAAAAGCAGACAGGTTTGACTTTAAGGGAAAAATCCTCCTCGGGGAGGCTTGTTTGCCTTTTGGCTCCACAAAGGGAGTTATTTCATAATGGGGTGTTCTGAGCCATAGCTGTAACTAAAGCAGGCTTCCTCTTCTGGGCAGGGTAACTCCTCAGGCACTGATCCTGGGAGATGGCACACATGAGACCTGGGGCCCTGCCTGGGCAGCTGGCCTGCTCATGGGTGAGCTGATAGTGGAGAAAGCCAAGAGCACTTCATCAAACACATGGCCCTTGCTGGTGACAAGGGTTCTGCCCTGGGGGACGCGAGACAGGGTAACACGGTGAACCCAAGGTACCGCTGGGGATGTTCTCACCTTTCTCACATCTCACCGGCTCCCAGATCACGCAGAAGCCTGCTGGACATGGAGTACAAAAGGCAGCCTTTTTATAAGTAACCAGCTAGGAAGGTGACATCATTTAAAAATGGTATTCTGGATAGCTGCTGCTGCCTGCTGGGCCCATTTTACAACAAGCGCTCCTATCTGTCCAGCATTCGCAGGTTGCCAAAGGGCCATCCGTCCATCCATTATCTCCTTCGGCTCTCACTGGCACCTCTGTAGGACACAGAGGTCAAACACACGGGCCTGAGGAGCTTCGTGTGCCCATACCATCCCCAGGGTAGCCTCAAATGTCACAGGGAAATGGTTTCCAAAAGAAATAAAAATGCAATAAAAAAGAGAGAATATCCCAAGTCAATATGCAGCCTGCAGGGATCCTTATGGATGGAGTAGTGATATCCATTTCTACTGGAGTTTGATACCATTGCTCTAAAGGGTTTATTATGATGATAGTACCCATTTTCCAGGTAAGGAAATTGAAGCTTAAAAAAAAGGATTAGAAGCGGTCTGACCAATTAAAAAAAAAAGAATGTTGAAAATTTTTGTTTACATGTAATTGAGAAAAAAATAAAATACAAATGAAATATTAAAAAAAAAGAAATCCCTTGCCCAGGGTCACAGAGGTAGTAAGTGGCAGGGATGGATTTGGGTCTGGCCCTCCAGTGTCAGGATTCCCATACTGGACTACTGACCTCTAACTTTGAGTCTGAGAAAGCTTATGGAGGTGTGCAGGTGCTACATGGCCTGCCTCTGGTCACACAGCTTAGAAAGGTGACAAGGGTAGGTTTTGAACTCAAGTCTTCCTCACATCAATACCAGTACTGCATCCACTATACCACATGACGTTGTTTAGAGCACCAGAGATCTAGCGCGAGGTAGGCAAGGCTCATGTTAAGCAGAGGCTTCGGGAGGTTCTGGGTGGGCACTCAAGACACCCAGGGCCCCAGTTCAGGGCGTGTGATTTCCTTATTATTGGGGCTGAGGGCAGGGGAGTTTCCAGCCCTTTTATTCTATAGCCACTGTCCCTAGGAGCTAGCAGAGGGCACAGTGCAGAATGTAGGCTGCTTTGAAGAGCTCTGCAGCAGCCCAGCCTCTTTGGCTCCCAGGTCTTGTCCCCGGCCTCCTCGGGCAGACTTGGGCAAGCGCTGCTGTGCTTTGGCTTGATGAGGTTCCATGAGGGAGACTGAGCCAAATGGCTGAGTTTGTTAATCTGCAAAGTGCCCTCTGGGCAAAGATCTGGGATCAGCAACTGGGCAGGACCATGCCAGCCCTGGTGGTGCAGTGCAGACCTCTTGAAAGGGGGATTCAGCTTCCTACTTCTAAAGGAAAAGACCCTACAAAGGCCCCAGAGGACTGCCTTCTACTCTGTCACTATGGAACCCTTGGACGAGCCATAGGAGCTGCAGCTCACTAGAATGGGAGCTGGCAGGGCCCTTGGAGGTCATCTAGTCCAAGTCTCCCCATCCTTATTTTGCAGACAAGGAAACTGAGACCCAAAGAGGACAAGGGGGTTGCTCAGAATCAAAAGATCTGCCTTCAGGCCCTTTGGCCCCCAAAGTCAACACTCTAGCCATTGCCCCATGCTACCCCTCTTCTCTAGACTTAAGTGTCCTCTTCCAGAAAATGGGGAGGGGAAATAGATGTCTTGGTTGGTGTCTTGGAGCCTCCAAGCTCTGACATTCTAGGCTTCCTCCTAGACGACTGAAATCAGGGCCACCCCCAGCTTACCTTGGGCCTCATCTGTCCTGAGTTTTTCCTTCCACTTTGATCACACTAACCATCTTACCTTTCCCCTTTTCCCTGCTCTTTAAAGATGTGCCTTCCTCTCTCCAGGCTGCATGGCCTTTTACCCTACTGCTGCCAACTAGATGAGCCAAGGCCTTCTTCTGGTCTCCTTCCAAGTCCCACTTCCTCTTTGAACTTGCTCTGATTAAACAGAAGCAAGGGGATTGAGATCCTGCAGCAACCCAACCCAATGAACATAACCACCCTACAAATTGTACTCAATAGTCAGTCAGCAAGCAAATGCTTGCTTTTGTGCAGATGGAAGAGCCAACATGCAAACAATTATGTACAAATACAAGATATGTTGGTGATGATGGTGATGGGGAAAGAGAGACCATCAAAGGCTGCCTACAGAGGGAGAGACTTGAGCTGAGCGAAGGAAGGCAGAAATGGAAGGCCAGAATATGACAGATGGAATATGGGCACATAGTAGGCACTTCACAAAGGTTTATTGACTGACTAACACTACAGAGGCACGCAGACAAGAGATGAAGTGTCTTGAGGAACAAGAAGGCCAATGAGGAGAGGAGCAGAAGGACAGTCTAAAGAAGACTGAAAAGGTAGAAAGAGTCTAGAGTGTGAAGAGTCTTCAAAGCCAGGTAGAGTATTTTATATTTGATTCTGGTGGTAATAGGGGTCCACTGTAGTTTATGGAATTGAGGGTGATAGTGTAGGGAAGGGATGTGTGTGGCGTGGTCTTCTGTGTACTTTCAAATCCTGGCATCCAAGTATAGGATGGATTGGAGGAGGGCGGGGTGGGGAAGAGACTTTAGGCAGAGGAACTAACCAGAAACACACATTCTAGAGCCTTTGATCCATAACTCCATTGCCAAGCTCACGCCTTCTTCTCACCAATTACGTTCTTATAATATAGCCGCAAAGCAGCTAGGTGATGCTGAAGTGGATAGATTGTCAAGCCTGGAGTCAGGAAGACTCATCTTCCTGACTTTAAATGTGACCTCAGGCACTTCCTAGCTGTGTGACTCTGAACAAGTCACTTAGCCCTGCTCGCCTCAGTTTCCTCATCTGTAAAATGAGCTGGAGAAGGAAATGGCCAACCACTCCAGTATCTCTGCCAAGAAAACCCCAAATGACATCATATATAATGGTGATAAACTGGAACCATTCCCAGTAAGATCAGGGGTGAAACAAGGTTGCCCACTATCACCATTACTATTCAGTATTGTATTAGAAATGCTAGCCTTGGCAAAAAGAGATTAAAGGAATTAGAGTAGATCATGAGGAAACCAAATTATCACTCTTTGCAGATGATATGATGGTCTACTTAGAGAACCCTAGAGAATCAACTAAAAAACTATTAGAATTAATCCACAACTTTACAAAGTTGCAGGATACAGAATAAATCCACATAAATCATCAGCATTTTTATACATCACCAACAAAATGCAACAGCAAGAGATACAAAGAGAAATGCCATTCAAAATAACTATCGATAGTATAAAATATTTGGGAATCTATCTGCCAAGGGAAAGTCAGGATCTATATGAGCAAAACTACAAAACACTCTCCACACAAATAAAGTCAGATCTAAACAATTGGAAAAACATCAAGTTCTCTCGGATAGGTCGAGCGAATATAATAAAGATGGCAATACTACCTAAACTAATCTATTTATTTGGTGCTATACCAATCAAACTCCCAAGAGATTATTTAACTGAGCTAGAAAAAATAACAACAAAATTCATCTGGAAAAACAAAAGGTCAAGAATTTCAAGGGA
>JAJPUD010003584.1:195113-206616 GCA_023553655.1 Myrmecobius fasciatus
TCCTTCCTTCCTTCCTTCCTTCCTTCCTTCCTTCCTTCCTTCCTTCCTTCCTTTCTTCTTTTGCTTCCTTCCTTCCTCTTTCTCTTTCCTTCTTTCTTTCTTTCCTTCTTTCTTTCTTTTTTCCTTCTTTCTTTCTTTCTTTTTTTCTCTCTCCTTTCCTTCCTTCCTTCCTCCCTTTGTCCTTCCCTCCATCCTTGTCTTTCTTTCTTCCTTTTTTCCTTTCTTCCTTTCTTTTCTTTTTTCTTTCTTTTTTTCCTTCCTTTCTTCCTTTCTTGTTGGCAACCTATCGCTAGATACCTCCTCACTCATTTCCCCCTTCAAATGAAAAAAAAACCAAACTAGAGCCTAATTACTAAGCCATTTTGAGAATGCGGCTTATGTACCACTGATGTAACTGTGACGGAAGCCAGCCCAGGGCTTCCCGTTAGCTAAATGGGATAATGAGGTTACTGAGTGGTAGACATGCTGCAGGAGACGATGGGGCTAGCAACAAGCCCTTCTGCCAACTGGAGCATGGGATCAGAATTAGAGCCGGGAAGGACTGCAGGGACCAGCTTGTCCAACCCCTTTTGAAGAGGAAACTGAGGCAAGTGAAGATCATAGATCTAGTGCTGGAAGGGACTTCAGAGTTTGTGTAATCCACTCAACTTCATTTTACAGAGGAGGAAACTAAGGTACAGATGGAAAGCCCTTGCCCAAGGTCAGATGGCTAGCAAATAGTGGAATTCCAAATCTAGGTCTCTTTTTGTGACATCATGTAGGAAGCTGGCCAAAGCCTTCAGCACTGTTGGCATGCCCTCCTGGCTGATGGTAGGGCAGGGGCGTCCTGGAGCCAGCTCAAACCAGCTCAGAAGAGCCCATTGTTAAATTATCAGTGTTAGTGTATATATCTCAGAAATAGGCAAACATTAAAACCTGGGCCTTGATTTATTGTTCTAGCCATTGTCTAGTATTAAGAAAGTGAAGGAGAAGGATGCAGATTAAGCTAAGGAAGGTGTTGGACTTTTTCCAAGAGCCAGGTGTATGTAAACATATACTAGCCCACTCCTGCAGCGGGGCTCTAAGAAGGCCGGGCCAGCCAATTGTCTAGTAAAACAAGGCCCAGGCCTATGTCTTGGTCGAGGGCAGTGTGTGTTGGACAGGATATAGTAGAGGCCAGGCCCAGGAAACCACTGAGCACATTGAAGTCCTGCCTCAGGTACTTAGTAGCTAAGTGATCCTGGGTCAGTCACTAGCCTTCAGGGAAGTCTCATTTTCCTCCTTCATAAATGAAGTGGGGTAGGATAGGGCTCATCACACAGCACAAGCTGAGGGAGTGCTCCGTAGGCCTGGGAAGCGGAGCCCCCCCCTCAGCAACGCCAGGGCCCACAGGCCCTAGTTAATGGGGTGAAGGTGTGAGGGGACTTGGTGCTTCTTGCTGTTTATTATCGGGTACAGCAAGGGCACCTGAGGCTCTGTGGGAGGCAGAAATATGCCCCAACTGCATTCCTCCCCAAAACAGCCCTTGATCCAGCTGCCAGGGCAGCACTGCTACAGTGGGGAAAAGACCCGGATCAGCCTGACTGCGGAGGCTGCTCAGCAGCCCGGAGCTGCCTGCAGTCCTGGCCCCGCCCCCTGTGCCGGAAGCAGCCGTCTGAGCTGTGGGGCTCTGCTGCCCCCAGCTGGGCATGGCCTTAGAAGGAGGCCATTTGTGGCATGGGGTATGGCCCGAAAGGGCTCCCCTCACTACAGGCTTGCTGCCCCTATGTCTCTAGCAGGGCTCGGGAAGTCTTAAGCAAACAGGTGTCAGAGCAGGGATTTCACCTTCCATGGGGGCAGAATGGGAAATAAACCTGGCATCCAATACTGCCTCTGATGCGTACTACCTGGGTGACCCTGGGCAGGTCATTTCACCTCTGTATTTCCCTTTAATTTCCTCCTCTGTAAAAACAAGGCTCTGGCCTCCCTGGCTTTGGAGGTCCCTTTTGGTCATATCTGATACTAATGGTAGATGATAGAGAGCCACATTTAGGCCTTCCAGTGTCTGGGGCAAAATCAGTGGGGGGGGGGGGGGCGTTACACAAGAACAACTCTCTTCCCCTTCCTCCACCTGGTAGTATAAAGTCATTCTAGGAAGAGGAGCAGATTCCAGGCCCTGGAAACCTCATGGCACAGCAAGCCAATGGGAGATAAGAACGTGGGGACTCAATGGGCTAAAAATGGAGGAGAGAAAAATGGTGGAAGAACGATGGCAGAACAGCAAGATAAGTGTGGGAATATGTATACATATATTCGACTTGTCAAGTATTTTAATATAATTATCCTGTAGTGGATATCCTGCCATCTAGGGGAGGGGTGGGGACTGGGGGTAAAATTTGTTACAGAAAGCTTTGTAAGGGTTATTGTTGAAGAATTACCCATACATATGTTTGGTAAATAAAAAGCTTTAATTAAAAAAATTTAAAAAAAGAATGATGGCAGAGGCAGGCGATCCTGGGAGACAGTCAGGACTATCCAAGGTGGAGCCGGACAATATGAAGCTGGGGGACCAGGAAATACAGAAGGCCAGAAGTCTGCCTTAAGGAGGAGGTCTACCACCACCATTCTGGGACAAAAGTCCAGTTGCCCTTGAGGGCTGGTCCATATTTCCATTGGCCCACTGCTCCACTTCTGAGAGTACCTCACAAAAGTCTCCTTAGTTGGGTAGGGTGGCCCCGATACTCTGAAGCCCTTCTACTTCTAATATGATGGGTGGTGGTTCTTGGCACAGAGAAATGGGTCAATGGCAGACCAAGTGCCCCCACCATTTCTCAGGTTACTCTTCTTGTTCACATGGTGGGGGGAGGAGGGAATGAATCAAACTGCTCAAGGCCACAGTTCATATTACTTTCACCCAAGGTCATCAAGTCTGGGAGTAGATTTCCACACAGTAGATACAATTGAAAATCAGCTGCTGTGTCCATCTCTTCCCTGGAAGGACTGATCCCGGAGGGGGGAGCTGACAGATTTTAACCTTGGAACTCCCTGTGGGGCATTTCCAGGCATAGAACAGGGCTTTGGGGGGCTCAGAGAGGGTTTGTGACTAGGGCCCCTTCCTTGCTGATCTCTTGAGCCTGCCTGGAACTGACCACTTTGGCCAGTGATCCTCAAAGCTCCCTGGGGTTCTTGGGAGGGACCTTTCTGTCAGGACCAGTACACAAGCAGCTCAGCAGTCCAGTCGTGGACTTCCAACCCCACCTCCATTTGCTAACCAGTCCCTGACACATGGCAGAAGAATCACAAAATGGCTGAGATGGGAGGAACCAGAAAGAAAAAGAAGCAGCCCCCAAGTGGGAGATGATTATTCGGTCAAGGTTACAGAGCTAGGAACCCGGATCCAATTCCAGTCACAGAATCAGAATCAGGGAATTTCAGAGTTAGACGGGGGTTTCAAAGGGCCATGTAGTCCACCCCAGACCCCAAGGAACAGTTCTTCCAGTCCCATAGTTTCATAAGCTTCTCATGTCTTCCCTTTACCTCCTCCCATCTCCAACCCCAACCCCCCTCAACAGCCAGTCGGTTACTAAACCCTGTCATTTCTCCATCTTCACCATGTCTCACTTCAGTCCTTTTTTCCCCACTCACATGGCCACCCTCCTCACTTAATTGAACTATTATAATAACCTCATAATTATTTCTGCCACCAATCTCTCCTTTTTAACCAGCTCTTCTCCACATAACAACCAAGCTGATATTCCTAAAGTGCCAATCTGATTCTCAAGAAGCTTCAGCGGCTCCCCATTGCCTTTGGGAGAGAGTACAAATTTCTCTCTTTTCCATTTAGAGCTGTACACAAGTGGGCTCCCACCTTCCTTTCCAAGTTGGCTGTGACATTATTCCCTTTCACAAACCATGATCCAGACAACCCAGCCTACTAGCTGTTCACTGTACAGAACATTTCCCTTCCCACTTACATACCTTTATACAGATTGCCCTGGATTCCACACCTAGAACGCTGCCGTTCTTGATCTCTGCCTCTTGGAACCTCCAAGTCCCTTTAAAGTTCGGGTCAAGGTGTTAGTACTCCACAGGGGGGTTATGTTCAGAGAGAGCTTGCCGTTTTCCCGGCAGTTCCTCCACCTTTGGTGTCTGCTTGACCCCCAACTCTCATCTGTGGCTCCAAGAAGCTGCGGCATACCAAGTAGCCACACCCCTGTAAAAGTGTCTGGGCAGACGGGGCTAAACAGGCATCAAACCTGTCAGTGAGTGAGAAGAGGGATGACTTCCCCTCAGGTGAAGTCTTCCCTGGCAGAATAGGTGGCTAAGAACGATTTGTTCCAATGGACACGGAGGCGGTGGAAACAGGTATTGTGGAGGGCTCAGAGCCTGGTCAGGCATGGAAGACACCAAGATCACCCATTGCATCCTGGACCATCGCTAGGAATCATAACTTCTGCCTTGCCACTGGGCTTCGATGCTGCTAGAAGAGAGAGACTAAGGCCGATGGCTCTATGCAACTCTAGTTCGCTTAAATCCGATTCATGAGCAAGTCAATGTCATGGGCCCTCTTCAAAAGGAAAAACAACAGCAGCTCTTTTCTCATGTATTTTGAGGTCAGGGACTAATTCGCTTTTTCTCTCTGTATTCCTCAGTTCCTAGCATACACGGGTACTTAATAAAAGTCGTCTGATTGATTGATTGATTGAATGAGAATCTCACTTTACACTATCCCAGACCAGTGGTTATCCAACCTCTCTTTGAAGACCTCCGGTGAGGTCGGGAAACTCACTACCTACCAAAGCAGCCCGTTCCACTTGAGTTGACCTTAATCATCAAGAGGACTTTCCTTCCATTGAGCCTAAATTTTCCCCAACCTAACTTCTCATCTCCTCACCCTGTCCTCTAAGACCCAACTGGCACAAGTTCACTCTCTTTTCCTCCAGACATCCCTTCAAAGGCTTGACAACACTAGTGTTTCCCCCTGGAGGCTGTTCTTTTCCGGGCTGAACCTTCCCACTTCCTTCCTATGATCCTTCAGCGAGATGCTAAAGAACGGTGAATTTGGTGTCAGAGGGCCTGACTCTCTGACTGACGCCCTGGGAGACCTTGGGCAAACCATGAAACATCCCTGAGACTCAGGTAGTGAGCCTCAGGAAAATGAGACCCCCAAAGGCTGTTTTCAACTTTCAATTCATGAGCCCCTGATGATCTCGAGGCCCTTCCCCCTGCCTCTCCCAGGGGCTCTCCTCCCGATGTCCTTCCTCAACTGCCCATAGTCTTCAAGGCCGCCCATAGTCCCCCACCTGCACCAACACAAGCATTTGTTCATTGAGTTGCTGGGTCACAGGTCATAGGATCCTTAATTTAAAGATGAAACAGACCTTCTAGGCTAGATTTCAACTCCCTTATTTGACACATGAGGAAACTGAGGCACAAAGAAATTAAGCAATTTGCTTAAGGTCACACAGCTAGTAAGGATCTGAGGTAGAATTCTATCTCAGATCTTTCTGACTGCAAGTTCAGCCTCCGGCCATTCAATTCAGTACTCTATGTCCAAGGTCATGATCAGGTACCAGGGGATACATAGAACACAAAATACAGAGTATTCCCTGACCTTAAGGTCTAACTCGGGCCTCTGGCTTCCCTGGGCTGCTGGGACATATTGGGGGCTTCGAGGAGGTTCCTATCTCTTGGGGGCCTCAAGAAGTTTGCTTTTCACCGCCTCGGCAGACATGTGGAGCCGACGGTGGTCTGCTAACAGGATGATGTCGTTAATGTATATCACACCTGTGCTGACACTTGTCATCCACTCTGCTTGATTCATCACATTTAAGACCGATTTCTTTGCTCCCCGTGGTGGCAGTGTGACTGCTGTCGACACGGATTTCCTCGAGCATAAGCAAGAACCAGCCAAATAATTAGCGCTTGCTATTTCGCAGCTTTCCCTATCTGAAGAAGACTTTAGGGGAGACGGTTATAGACCAAACTGGACGAGGACATCGCCTCCAGTGGGACAATTGTCGTCAAGGAGGGAAGGAAACATTAATGAATTTGGGCGGACGATTGGGCTTCCCTCCTCTTACACAAACTAAAGTTTTCTTTTTTGAGGTAGCAACGCCATGGTGGGCATCTCAAAGTAGTCCCTCTTGGCAAGCTCCCGCCTTTCTGCTTCTCTCTAACCTCTACTTGGGCTCCTAGAGTATGCCATCAGATGCAGGGGACTGGCCCTACCCATGGAAATCCCCCGATATACTTTCCAGTCCTGATATGCCTGGAAATATCAGTGGCCCCATTGTAGGGCCTCCGGGGACAGATGAGCTTGCCACCTAATCCTGGTACACAGCTAATCCCGAATACCACTGGCGCGGCCAGGCTCTCGGAAAGCCTCTGGCATTCCCCCTTCTCCTCTCCCCCAAAGAGCCCGACTTTGGCTGACTTCTGTCTCCTGACTGACTGCCACCACCTGTTGTTCCCCACCCCCATCCCCCAAGATCCCATTGCAAAAGGAGAAGCAGAGTCCCAAGCAAGCATACAATCAACCGTGGAAAACTGACCATGGACTCTTGACTGGAAATCACAAAGAATAACGCAAACAGAGAGGAAAAGCTCACAAGTGCTAAGGGGGAAGGGGGAAACAACTTCCCAGGGCCTCAGTTTCCTCATCTCTGAAATGAGCAGGCTGTTGACCTTTTGATTCGGGATCCCTGATCCCATGAAGAAAACTTTCAAAAGTAAAAACAAAACAACCTTCTAGGAGTAGCCACCCTAGCGAGAGAAGTTCCCAGAATCTCTTCCCTTTCCTATGCTTCCTTTTCTTGGGAGGCAGCCCCATCCAAGCTTTTTCTTACACTTTGGAGAGGCTGTTCCTGGCCTCAACTCCAGAGCATCAGTGGATACAGGACTGGATGGGAAGTTGGGATATCAGTAAAAGTAACCCCCAAATAAAGAATATATCAGCCTTTCATGACGCCCACCGATGCTAGTGCCTTCTCTCCACTGATTATCTCCAACAAAGCCTGCCTTCAGTTTGTCTGTACATTGTCATGTACATCTCAGACTCTCCCCCATTAGACAGGGAGCTCCTTAAGAACACGATCTCATTTTACCTTTGTATATCCAGAACAGTGCCTGGCACACAGTAGGTGCTTAATAAAAGACACTTTTCCTGTCTCACTAGGTTCAAGTTGGAGTTGGGGGGGAAGGGGAAAGCTGAGAGGAGGAAGCTGTCTTATACTCACTGAATTAAATAAGTATCTGCTCTTAGGAACGAAACCCTAGAGGACATCCTCTAGGGTGTGTGGGACCTCAGACAATTTTTTTTCTCCCAGCCCTTGTCCATATAATAACCAGTTTGATTGAAAAATCTATTACGAGATTCATGGACCCATGTGAGATAAACTGATTTACTGATAAAGATTTAGAATAACTAGCCTACGACATTCACCTTTTGTGATTTAGACTGTCTGAATTCAGCTTACTCTTGCAGTCCACATGAGTGGGCCACTTGAGTCCCAATTCCATGCCCACTATTGACAGTTAGAGTGAATCCCCCCATTCATCCTCTTGACTATTAATTAGAAACACTGCCTTATTCTTTTCCTATTCCTCCATGATGGTTCCCCCACTCCTATAACTCAATTCACCACAAAAATCCAAAGCTTCATTTTCAGCAAGTATTTTCACCATCATTGGCCAGCTGATGCCCAGAAGCTACAATAAATGCATCCAGCAGCTCACTATCATTTCCCAATAATACACATTCTAAGAAAAACAGAAAATATCACCCTTTTGCAACAGCATGTATCTATGTGAATAAAAACATTATCATAGATCAGAGCTCTAATTTGGCACATTTCCCCGGGAAAAAAAGGCCCTTCATAGGAGGGTGCTAATAATGATATTCATTTTCATGAAATAGATCATTTGAGAGATAATTATTGTTGTGTTTTACACTAAACCTTAAATTGCTATTTTAAAATGTCTGTTGTGTTGGCAGTGCAAATAAAACAGGGAATGAAATGTGAATACTGTCTTTACACTGTTTTTTGAAACCTCAGATATAGTAACTATCTTTTTTGAAATTAAAATAATAACCACTTTGCGTTCCATATGCAAAACAGATCAAAATTATAATTTAAGAAAATGAAATCAAGTGGAACTTATCACCCATTTGTTGATATGAATTCATAATCATATTTTCATACTAAATCCTGTGATACACTTGGGGGGGTTACACTGCATCTCAGTTTAAACACACACCAACATAAAAAGTTGAAAATTAAAATATTTAGGTGTATACAGAAACTCCATAACAGAAGACGCTATCCTATCCACTAACACACGCGCTTTGATGGTAACCACGTGTCAATCTTTCCCTTCCTTAGACAGGAGAATCTTTAAGTTTATTGTCTATAGCAAGATTTTTGGTTACAAAATAATTTTTGACCAAAAAAATAGTGGTTTATTTTGTAAATTTTTTAGAAAGCACCCAGGATTTTTAAGCAGCCAATGAGGGACACATTCGAAATGCTGAGAACAAACCTAGGATTTCAAAAGCAGTTAACTGCTTAGAACATAAGACATGTGCTCCCAATGGCAATATTTAAAGATTAATATTCTGTTTAAATGTATCGTGCATGTATAACCCTATAGCAGATTGCTTGCTGTCTTGGGGAGGCGGGAGGGAAAGGAGGGAAGGAGAAAAATATGGAACACAAAGTCTTACAAAAATGAATGTTGAAAGCTCTCTTTACATGTATTTGGAAAGATAAAATACTATTGAGAAAAAATAAAGATTAATATTCTCAAGCTGCAGCGTTAACATATGGCATCGCATTTCCTTTCTCTGTGGCTTAGCCCAATCTGTATACCCCATGCCTAAAATTCTCTCTCTCCTTTCCTCTCCCTCTTCAAACCTTAGTAACCTTTAAATCTCAGCTGAGTTGTCATCTCCTTTAAGAGAGCTTTTCTGATTCCCCTAGTTGTTAGCTCTACTTCAAATCGTGTATATTTATTTTGCCTCTACTTGTGAACATGTTGCCTCCCCCATATAAAAGATTGTTGTTTGTGCTTCATTCTCAAAGATGATTAATGACAAAATGTAAAGTCACGGAGGACAAGGATAAAAGGCGGTTGTTCGTCCTTCCTTCACCAAGAGGACCAGTGACAAAACGGAAACTGACGGAGGAAAAGGTCTTCCTTTTATATTCTTTAACACTAGCAAGAGTAGGCTCTCGAGCATGCTTATTGTTGAGTCAGTGAAATAATAAAAAGAAAGATACAATTCTTTCGTGGAGCTTACCAGTTATGACGTGTGTGCAAATAATAATAATGAAGAGTAAGTTATGACAAGCAGAAAGAGCTCAAAAAGAATTTAGGTGAGAGAAAACATAGAACTAGCAAGTTCTCTGCTGCAACTTGAGGGGAAAGAAGACTTTTGATACCTGAGAGGCACAGAGACAAAAGCCAGCAGAAAAAGCTTGGAGAAACACTCTTGATGCTAACTGGCTGGAATAGAATTGTTGAAGGCTAATAATGCAAACGAAATGAAATTGCAGCAATACACAATTTCAAATAAAAGTATGGAATGAAACAACTACCAAGAAAATAGAGGTTTAAAAGCAGCAAAAATTCTGAGAGGTTGTGTGTGAGTGTGTGTGTGTGTATGTATGTGTGTGTGATTGTAAAGGAAGAGCTGGTCCTGAAGCCAGGAAACATGGGTTTGATGTCCTGACTCTGCTCCATACATGCTGTGTGACCCCGGGCTATTCAAAAATCTCAATGCTCTAGGTAATTTCCTAGCTGTATAAATTGCAGAAAAGATGAAAGCCAGCATTAGTAGGGGGGATTTCCTCCCTTAAACTAATGAATTCACCCCTTCCATTCCTATCCTAAAAATCATTACTCTGATGAATATAAAAATGTCCACTGACTTATGATCCATCACTGATTGTTGTCTTGACTTTCTTTCAATAAAGTAGTTAAAAAATTCAAATGCTAGTGAACTAAATAAATGAAATCATCTGAATGATTAATTACTAATATATTTATCATTTAGAAGTCTGCCCTATTAGTCAGGACACTTGCAGTTTTAAAAAAATAATCAAGTCTATTTAATCATACTGTTCTCACAAAAATTAATATTTTAGTGAGAGCCAAGAGGTTTGTGCCATTAATAAATCAAATAAAATAGCATAAAATTGTTTACTTCATTTTTATCTCCTTTTAATTTTTTGTATATTTTATAATGTATGATATTAGTAGAGTAGCACATACACATCATTTATGAATAAACTAATTTTTTTAACCGAGAGGAGAGCATTGTCAAAATCATGTAGAGAACCCTGGCTTGAGGCACTAAGAGTTTAAGTGACTTGCCCAAGATCGCCCAGCTAGCCAGTGGCAGGGGCCAGCCTCTTCTAAACCAAGCAGCTTCTCCACAGTTCCTGACGTTGAACTGAAATACGCTTCCTTACAGATGGTTCCGGCCATTTCTAGTCCCCCAACTCAAGCAATAGAGAAAAACAGAGCCTGCTTCCAAATGCAATATATCTGACATTTCAAACTTAGGGCTCAAGATGTTTAGACCAGATGGTACAGTAGGCAGAGTGGCCAACTTACAGTCAAAAAGACCCGAGTTCAAATGTGGCCCCACACACTTACTAGCTGTGTGCTCCTGGGCAAGAAGCACATTTTATTTCATTTCACTTTTCTTACTGTCAGTTTTCTCACCTGTAAAATGGGAATAATGGCACCTACCTTTCTGGGCCAGGGGACCTATTTTCTAGGCAGTGAAGCAGGTCCCTCCCACCCCAACTTCAATAATTGCTTTGTGCCTATGAAGAAGGGGGTCCTAATAGAGGTTTGGAGAGTTATCTCAAATGTTACATGGATGTAATTTTTTTATTTGTGTGTATGTTCATAATCGAATGTATTTGATTTTGTGCATTTAAAAACATTATTTGGAGAACGTATCTCCAGATTTCCTCAGACAGTTCAGAGGAGGCTCTTAATAAATGTTTCTTTTCTTCCTTCCTCCTCCTCCTCTTCCTCCTCTTCCCCATCCTCCTCCTCCTCCTCCTCCTCCTCCTCCTCCTCCTCCTCCTCCTCCTCCTTCCTTTCTGAAGGACTGAACAGGATAGACTAGAAATGAGGAAGAGGGGAAGTCTTTCCCATTTCTCTGAGATTTTTCCACTCCCCTCCTGCCCCCGACCCTCCATGGGAGGTTGTGGGAAGGAAAGGGAGCCCGAGGCTTCCCTGCAGCAGCAAGGAGCCTTCAATTGCAAAGTCTCTCTGGCTGAGGAACAGTGAATGAGCAGGAGAAAGGCTGGAAGCCCGGGAGATTCACATGGTGCGGACCACACAGCTCAGTGAGCGGCACTGGGGGAGCCACCGGGAGGAAGGGGGGCTACGTGACCCTGGCAGCTGACAGGCAGAGTCCCATCCCGAGGCGCGTGGCTCTGCCCAGAGGAGTGCCCCTTGGACGGGCCCTGATCTCTCTGTGGGAGCTGATGGTGGCCCTACGGGTCCCAGGAGCGGACCCCTC
>JAJPUD010003584.1:216524-231100 GCA_023553655.1 Myrmecobius fasciatus
GGGAAGAGCCACTCTTGGCAGCCAGTGCCCAAGGAATGGATTTCCCAGCCTCCCCTGCTCCCTCTGTCATGTGGCAAGGCTTGGGAGAGTGTGCATTTCCATTTTGCTAAGCCTTCGATTCATTATCATTACAAGGCCTTCATTACTGCCTAATTACCTGGGCTGATTTTCCCTGGTTTTCATATTAAAGACCAATTTATAGAAAGCATTACAGGAGCTCAGCCACTGAAACGCCATCACACGTGGCCATTTTCCCTCTTCTTCCATTTAGGCTGCCAGGCAATGTCTGCAGGGACAGGCGGCCTCAGCTTATTCCTGACACCATTACTTCCTCCCCGAGATTGCTAACTGATTCCTGAGCCTGCCCCCAGTCACTGTGGGCCCCCGCTGGCCCACACACAACCCCCTCCCAGCTCCTCAGAGAAAGTGGGCAAAAGGCAGAGATGCAGGCTCAGAGGCCATGCCCAATGCCGAGGCCCGTGCCCGGCCAGGCAGCCGGCAGGCATTTAGGAAGCGCCTGCCGTGTGCCTGGCACTGGGCTGAGCCCTGGGCAGGCCCAAAGAGGGGCAAAGGCACTTCCTGACCTCAGCAAGCTGACCCATCAGCCCTCATTGGATGGGGTGTTGTTTCAGGCATCCCTGGGCAAGTTCTGGTGATTGGTTACTAGTAGGGAAGCCTCAGAAGCTGGGTACCAGCCTTGACTTCTCCAGCTGCCATGCCATTTTGGGGGCAACCTGTTTCCTCAACTCCTCATGGGCTCCTATTTCTGTCAAGGTGGCCTCCAGGTCACCACCCTGTGTTAGGCCCTCATCCCCCTGCCAGGGCTCTGCCTATGACCTCCCTGGCCTCCCTCCTTCAGGGTCTCTCCCTCTGCTCCCATTTCCCGGGGCACTTTGCCCCCTTCCACTCAAACTCCCCCTGTCACTCTATCCTATATTCCTGGTCTCCCCTCCAGTAGAACAATAGCTGGCACTTGTTTAGAAATCTAGTTGTAGAGTGTTTCACAGAAATTGTTCCATTTGGTCTCTGAGCCAACCCTGTGAGGGAGCTCTGACGGGAATCTCCATGCCCATTTTAGAGATGGAGACACTGAGAGAGAGTCAGGGTAACTGAGTGCTGAAGGTCCCAGGGCTAGGGTTAGGAGCAGAATTTGAATCCAGGACTCAGTTGACCTTCTACTGATCCAGTTCTCTTTCTACTATAATCAAAGGTTAGGAGCTTGATCCCTGTGTCATTTCTGATCTTTGATGTCCCAGGACTCAGTACGGTGTTTTGTAGATTAATGAAAAATGGTTTTTTGATTTTAATTGCAAAAAGTTCATGGCTGAAAGGAACCCTTTGCTGTGGGAGATGTCATGGAAAGAGCCCTGACATGGGGCTATTTCCCAGCTCCAGTATCACCTTGCTGTGTGACTTTGGCCAAATCAGGCTGACCTCTCTGAAAGGTTGGGGTGGGACTGCGTGTTCTGCAAGCTGCCTTAGAACTCTGACCCACTGTGATTTCTGATTACACAGGGCTGGATCAAGGGAGGACGCAGGCAGCTCCTGGACATCATGAGCACAGCACCTGCTGACCCATCTCCCTACTGATTCTCTAGGACTCAGGGAAGAGGAGGAAGAAAAAGGGGGGTGGGGGGGCAGGGAGGGAAGGATGGGTAAGATGGGGAGGGAAGGCCAGGAGAGGGCAGCACAGGAACAAACGTGTAAGAGTGATTGGTTCCTCTTACCTGCGGCTTCACTGATCTGTCCATCCCTAGGCCTTTTTGATATGTATGATGGTAGGGGACCACCTCCATCTTTACTTCCCTAAGCATTTTTTAGTCTTTCTGACATCAGTGAAATCACTTCCATCCTGATGCTTTCTGGTCCCTCTCCCTCTCTCTGCTTTTTGACCTTTGAAAAACCTATCTGATTACCTCCCACCTGCGGGACTATAAGAGGTCATATCATCCCTGATGTGGTTCAAGGGTGCTGCGGCTGACCAAAGGTTAAGAGCACATCTAAGGTCACAGAGGTTCAAAGACCTAAGGTGACCAGCTGGAGCCACAGATGAAGGAAGTCCTAGGGAGAGAGGGGCACTGAAGCCAGACTGGCCTTTTTCTAACCAAAAATGTCGCAGGTCAACTTGGAAAGGAAGAATTACAATTTTTCAGTTGCTCTACTTTTGTTTTCTCTTTTAAAAATCACAGTTTGAATCCGTTTCAAAGGATGCTGTATTCCTTTTAATGTCCAAATTGATCTATAGCTCCAACTTCCCCTCTGCCCCAAAGGCCTTTCCCCCTTCACTCAATTCCATTTCCTTTGTCACGATTTCGGTCACACTGGTTAGCCAGCACAGCCCAGAAAAGTGCCATGGGGGCCTGTCCCTCGTGCCCTCCTCCCCCTCCAGTCCTGAACGTGGCCTGCCATTTAGAGATCCGGTGGCTTTTCTACCTGCGGGGCTGGGTTTTACCAGACATGGCTCGTAAGCTCCTGCCATCTTAAAAAACCGAAAGCAGACATAAGGGGGAGTATGTGATGAAGAAGGAGCCCAGCTGTTGTGCAGATCTGGCTGATGTTACCACAATGATGTTAATTAAATGGGCAAACCCATGACTGTGTGCCTGATTGAGTTACAGCCTGGCCTCCGATATGCCTGAAGACACCCAAGGCAGTTTGTGGAGAAGTTAGGGCTGTCAACACCATGAGGACGGGCGCTTGTGTCTGCAGTCTCCTGGCTCACTTGCTAACAAAACAGGTTTACCGACCGTAGGGCTGTGGCAAGGTTAAAGGCAGCTTTAGGAAAGGGAAACTGAGCAACATCCATCACAGCTGTTTTTATGTTCAAATGTATTAGGAAACCATTAGGAGGTTTCTATGTGAATGGCCAAAGCTCATTCTACCAACACGGTCTCCCAGAGTACACTGCTTTGAATCAGAGTGGATATGGAGGCTACTTGCAAAATCTCCCATCACCCCTAACACTGAAGCTTTTGATTATCTAAAAGAAAACACAATTAACAACAACCAGAAATGTCTCAGGTCTGGGTCACCCTCCCCCAGGGTCTTCCCCCGCTCAAGGAGGCCACAGAGGGAAGAAGTGAAACCTGCCTCCAGCTTTGAAGGTCATTTGATACCCTTTAAGTAGAGTTTTTTAAAAAAACAAATCAAGTCTTCTGACATTTTGTGCAAATACAAAAAGATTATAGAGTTGCAGTCAAATGGCTTGCTAGGATTAAAATATTAATGTTTCTTGACTAGAATAGGATCTCCCCCAAATCCCTGAAAGAGAATCAGTGCGGATTTATAGAAACTTTTGTGGCCACTTCGGGATATAATCTTGACTGTCTCCCAAGTTCTATTAGCCTACCCCAAACGATCCCACATTTACTTTGACTTGGTCAATTTGGGGACGAGGCCGGGGGGGGGGAAGATGATTGAAAAATCTCTGATTTTTCTGCTTAATATCCCTCCAATTTCCATTTTCTCTTTGGGCATGGACACTCATAGGACAGACTGATTTTCTCTGTGCAAAAGGAGGACAGGTCCATAAAATTCGAGAGTATTGACGTATTTCAGTTTATAACAGAGCACATCTCTAGAATAGAATGTGGTTTGTGACTCAATTTCAGGAAACACTCATGTTTTCTGACAGCAGAGAAGAACGTGATTAATATCCTCAATTCTGGCTCTGCTGAAAAGGGGGAGAGACTTTCCTCACTCTCTTAGAAGTGGAATATGATGCCAAAAACAAGCAAACTGTGTTGCAAAAACAGTATCTTGCTAATGCAATGTGGCTGAAATTCTTGGTGCTTTGCTATAAACCTAACATTGTAGAGCTAACAGCTAGTAAAAACAAGGAGCTCGTGTTCCTTTTGGAGTCCTGAATAAGGGGGACTCTCAGTATCAGAAGTCTGAAGAAGAGGGAACATCTTGATATTCACCACTATGTCAATGGTAAGGTAAGGGGCCACTAAGGCACCTTCTGCCCCCAAGGCACCATCCCCTTTCCTTCAGGGTAGTTTCATCAATCAAGTTCTGGGGGTCCTCTGCCATTAGTGGGGTGGCTCAACAAAAAGCCTTTATCCTATATGAATGCTTATTTATATTTGTATCGTCTAAAAGGGAGACTGCCGAGTTTGACGTAGCCCACCACAAAATTGTATGAAAGATGAGGGCCACGAGGGAGATGGCTTCAGAGCCATCAAAAATCAAATTCTCCGTGCCTCGATTCACAAACCCACAGGGCCCAGGCTTTTGCTTTAGACTGACTGGCCACCTGCTGCTACTTATCTGAGACACCATTTCTTGTTTCCCAGGTTGCTTTCTGACTAGTCACATTTTGCTGATCCAAACCACAAGACAAGGGAAACAATCCGGGGGACCATGATGACTTTGAGGGAGGGGCTCTGGGGCAGGGGGGCAGGTTGGGGAATTCCCTTCCAAGTATCCATGTCCCCCATATCCACACCTTAGTCCACATGAATCACAGCCTGTGCTTCCATCACTGAAATCTCGCAGGTCTCCAAGCTGGCCAGTGGGTTAAGCTCTGTCACCCTAACTACTGGCCCTAACACTGGATGACGCCTGTAGACACCCAATGCAAATAGTCTTAGGTACATTTTTACTGCTCACCCTGTGGACGTGAACTTCTTCCTATCTGCTCCATCTGCTAAGTCAGCCCAAGCGATGAACAATAGAGCTCTGGCCAAGAGATTGGGAGGACCTGAATTTCAGTCTTGCCTCAGGTACTGACCAGCTAGGGATGCTGAACAAGTGTAACTTCAGCCCTTCTCAGTCTCAGTTTTCTCATCTGTAAAGTGGGAGTAATTAATAGCCCCTACACCACAGGCTGCTGTGAGGATCAGATGAGATTATATAGGGAAAGCACTCTGTAAACCTTAAAACCTTAAAGCTAACTTTAAACATTAGCTATTATTATTATAATAATTCATCCCTTGCTTCTTCTCTGCTTCTCATACTCCTCTTAGTTGTATCAAGAGCCACCCTTACGCCTTCCCCATCTGTTAAAAAGCATGGATCTTCATCCCCCAGATGACCCAAGAGAAGCAAATAGCCTACTGAGGTACAACACACCACGGGACAGGGACTTGCCATCCACCAAAGGGAGAGCAAGTCCTCTAATCCACTGCCCCCACCTTTAGCCTGGCTTCCCCATTTGAGGGTCCCACTGGCCATCCCTTGGCTCAAACCTCACTACTAGAACCCAACACATAAACCTGAAAAGGCCAGAAAGGTGCTGACTGTGTCAGCTACACCCAGTAGGTCTTTAGCTTGACCCAACCTCATCACTTGATCAAGGCTGTTTATAAGCAAGGATACTCACCAGGAAAAACCAGAAAAAAAACAAACTGCAGCCTGTAGTCACCTCTGGATCCCAGAATCAGCAACAAAGCAGCCCCGTATCTGATTCAGATGGTAGATAGTGATGTTCCCAGCAGTGATAGAGGACACAGGAGGCTGGCAGATGCTACATAAGTATGGATGAAGGCCACTGCTTACATATATTCAAAGATGTAGCAATGCCTGCAAATAACAGTTCACTATTTGCAATCTGCCAGGAGGCTGGCAGATGCTACATGAGTATGGATGAAGGCTACTGCCTACTCAGGGATGTAGCAATTTCTGCAGATAACATTTCGCTATTCCCAGTGATGGCCAAAGGCCTCTGAAAAAGCACAAACTATAATATTTCATCCAGAGCACTAAAGTTTGAGTCCTATAGATTCCCACTCTCATAATCCTGAATTCTCAGGCTCATACTGATGCATACGTGTGTGTGTGTGTGTGTGTGTGTGTGTGTGTGTGTGTGTGTGTGTACACAGAGAGGATATGTGGAAGAAAGAGAGAGAGAAAAAAAGAAAGAAAACATATCCTCCCAAATAAGTACCAAAGCAAGGTTAAATGTGCCTCAATGTCACGTCAAGCCCTTAGGGTTCAACTCCAAGGGATGATTCTGAGCATGTCCCACAGACATCATTCAAGAAAAATGGGCTGCCGTGAACGGATACAGCCATTCTGGAGAACAATTTGGAGCTATGCTCAAAAAGTTATCAAACTGTGCATACCCTTTGACCCAGCAGCATTTCTATTGGGCTTATATCCCAAAGAAATCATAAAGGAAGGAAAAGGCCCCACATGTGCAAGAATGTTTGTGGCAGCCCTTTTTGTAGTGGCTAGAAACTGGAAATTGAATAGATGCCCTTCAATTGGAGAATGGCTGAATAAATTATGGTATATGAATGTTATGGAATATTATTGTTCTGTAAGAAATGACCAGCAAGATGATTTCAGAGAGGCCTGGAGAGACTTACATGAACTGATGCTGAGTGAAATGAGCAGAACCAGGAGATCATTATACACAGCAACAACAGTACTACATGACGATCAATTCTGATGGACATGGCTCTCTTCAACAATGAAATGTTTCAAACCACCTCCAATTGTTCACTGAAGAGAGCCATATACACCCAGAGAGAGGGATGCGAAATGGACCACAACATAACATTCTCATACTCCTTGATTGATGTTTGCTTACATTGTGTTTCCTTTATCTGATATATCGTTCGTGTAGATAAGATTTTTCTTGCACACCAATGATAAGTTTGGAAATATGTATACATATATTCGATTTGCCAATATTTTAACATAATTAACATGTAGTGGATATCCTGCCATCTAGGGGGAGGGGTGGGGAGTTGGGGGGAAAAATTTGTAACGGAAAACTATGTAAGGGTTATTGTTGAAGAATTACCCACACATATGTTATTCAAATAAAATAAAAATTAAAATAAAAAAAAAAAAAAAAGAAAAATGGGCTGCCTTCATAACAGGGCAAGGAGGGTGGGAGGATCCCAAACCCCCTGAAAGTAACATGGTGGAATAGAGAAGACATTCATATGAGTTTTTCCTTGTTGAGATGCAACCAGTGTTCCATCAGTCACAGATGGGAAGTCACAGGCAAGGTTCATATCACAGAATCCATAGTAAAATGAGCATGGTATACCATGGTCGATTGACCCTGCCCAGACAGATCAAAATAACCAATCTTCAAGAACTAAAGGACACCATGTCTGAGAAATCTCAGCCTGATTTCCATTAACCTGAAACCCAGCTGTCCACATTATCCTCAGAATAAAATGGTTGTGTTCTTTGCTGGTATCCTTTGATAGAAAGATGTCGTTCAGGATTCCTTAAATAGGGTGGGAGACAAGGACATCAAGGACACAGAGAAAGGCCCTACATATTCCAAAATAGTTATACCAGCATTTTTACTGACAAAAAAGAACTGGAGACCGAGTAGCTGGCCCTCAATGGGGAATGGTGAAACAAACTGTGGTGCATGAAGATGGTGTGACGACGCATAAATACTACTGTGGTCTAAGAAGCAATGAGGATGAAGAATTCTAAGAAGCACAGGAAGATTAACACGAACTGATGGAGAATGAAGTAAGGAGATCCAGGGGGAAAAAACAATGTACATAATGACTACAAAATGTAAACAGAAAAAAAAACCAAAATAGAAATGAAGCCTGGGTAATGACCAAGTTTGGACCTGGAAAAGAGATGAAAAGTGAACTTTCCTCCATTCTCCCCAGAGGACTCTGGATGTGGAATACTGTCAGAACATGACAGAATGCTGTCAGGCGTGGGCAATGTGGTGGTTGATTTTACGGAGCTGGGTTTTTTTCCTCATTTTTTAAATATCTTGATACAACAATAACAAAGAAAACAACTTTGAAAGACTATAGTACTCTGGTCATCGCAATGACAAATCAGTATTTCTGTGGACCAAAGATGGGTCATGATACCTCCCTCCTGCCAGAGAGGTGACAGAAAGGGCCATTTTTGAACAAGGCCAATGTGGAAAGATGTTTGATTTGGCAATGCATGCACAGTTATTGTGAAGTTTGGTTGGGTTTTTTTTTAATTCTTTAATTGAGAGATAGAGATTTGTCAAAAACAAATGAAGAGATAAAATGCAAATTAGAAAAATTAGGGAAAAAAGAAGAGAGATGATCATAAATGCAAAATAGACTAAAAAATGTGAAGGCCCTGAAGAAGTACATCTACAGGTGAGATTACTTAAGTGAAATGAATAAACTGTCACAAAAACATAAATTACTACAGTTGACAGAACAGGAAATAGGCAACTTAAATAAACCCATTTCAGATGGAGAAATATCATTTATGAACTGCCTAGTAAAAAAGTATCTGGGGCCAAGTGGGTTCATGGATGAATTTTTTTCAAATCTTTACAAACCAAAACAAACAATTGATGGATTACATAGAATTATTTTAAACATAGAAAGTGATGACATGATAGCTAATTTATCTTGCTCAGGTAAATACAGTCCAGATTTTTAAACCAGAGATAGCACTGAAAAACTAAATGGCAGGCTCAAACTCACTAATGCATAAATGTAAAAATATGGAATAGAACATTAGCAAATAAAATTCAAAAACATCCAAAAAGCATTCACCACAACCAAGTAAGTCCTATCTCAGAAATGCAAGGATTGCTCAGTATTAGAAAAATGATCAATATAACACAGTATACCAATAAGAAAACTTACTTCAAATTGTGGAATCCTAAAAATAGGTAGAAGTATTTGATAAACTGCAGCATGTATTCATGATTTCAAAAAAATGAAGAACCAAAAAAAACCTTCAAAAGCGATGGAAGAATTTTTCCTTAATATGATAAAAAATACCTACTTGAAATTCCATCAACATTCTAGGCAATGGAGAGACATTAAAAGAATTCTCATTAAAAACTGGAGCAAAGAAAGAGTAGAATGATGAAAACATAATAAACTCAGATGCTTCTGGTAGCACTTCACCTTGGTGCAATATCTTTGAAGAAAACAAATGCAGAGACCCTATAAGCCTGTAATCTCACAACTCTGGATGTATACCAAAAAGAAGTAATTAAAAAAGAAAAAACATATATATTTTTAAAATGTTGATAGCACCTTTACAAAAACTCACCAAGTATTAGGACACAAAAATACCTTAGAATCTAATGTAGAAAAACCGAAATAATAAACACATGTTTTACTGACTACAGGACACTAAAATTATATTCAATAAGCAGCAGATTTTGGAAAATAAAAGCTTTGTTACAAGAAATGGTTCACTGAGAAGGGGAAAGAGTGAAGAAGTATTCAGAAATGAAGGTGTTATTTAAAAAAACCCCAAGATATATTAATAAAAATAAAATTTCAAAGATATGTGTTAATAGACCCTTAAAACAAAATGGTGGGAAACCAACTTGGTTAGTGTTGTCTGTTCCTACCATATTGGTGCAGCCCAGTCAAGAAACCATTATTTCTGGAGAAATTCATGATGGTATAAAATCTCCTAAGAACCATCTTGGGGGGCAGCTAGGTGGCGCAGTGGATAGAGCACCAGCCCTGAATTCAGGAGGACCTGAGTTCAAATCTGGTCTCAGATACTTAACATTACCTAGCTGTGTGACCCTGGGCAAGTCACTTAACCCCAATTGCCTCAGCAAAAAAAGAAAAAAAAAAAAAGAACAGAACCATCTTGGTAAATTAACTTCCAGAGGATTAATTTATTTTGTCTTTTCAAATGGAATTTCTTTTTCTATCCTTTCTCCTGCGTCTTGTCGGTGATAGAGGCTTGCTAATGATTTCAATGAATATTTTTGTATTCAACTTGCTGAAGTTACTATCCTGTTTACCTTTTCTTATTTTTATTTTTATTTTTTTATTTTTTGCTTTTTTGCTGAGGCAATTGGGGTGAAGTGACTTGCCCAGGGTCACACAGCTGTTACGGGTCTGAGACCAGATTTGAACTCAGGTCCTCCTGACTTCAGGGCTGGTGCTCTATCCACTGCGCCACCTAGCTGCCCCTGTTTACCTTTTCTTGATTCTATAAAACATTCTAAGTCATCATTTTCTCAAAAAGATCGTTTTGCCAATACTTATTAATCCCGTGTATTTTTCTTTTCTTGTATCACTATTTATACATATACATATTGTATAGAGAGTTGTGTTTATGTGTGTAAACACATATATACATGTATTCATACATGCATACATACATAATTTAGGGGAAAGGGATCAGGGACTAGACCTATGATTTCAATGACAAAAAAAAAAAAAAAGAGAACTCTCTGATTAAAAAAAAAAAAAAAAGAACTCTCTACCAATGCAGGTTACCAACTCCAGCTGGCAATTCTAGTCTCAAACAGTTGCATAGAGCACTGAGAAGTCACATATACACAAGCTAACAGAGCACTTATTTAAACTCAGTTCTTCCTGGCTCTAAAGCCAATCCCCTGTCCCAATATTAGGTTATGCTATCTCTTGAATATCTGATAGCATAATCATTTGTAAATGCTAAAAATACTAGTGAAGACTGTGGGCATCCTTGCTTGACATTGACTATATTATTGGGGACATTTCTAGTGATTTACAACCAGGGCTTCTTAAATTTGTTTTCCACTCATGATCCCTTTTCGCCCAAGAAATTTTTATATGACCCTAGGTATATAGGTATATAAAATAGGTATGCAAACAAAACATTTACTGATAATTAACCACAAGGAAATTTATTTTAAAACAATTCTTCAGTATGCATATTATTTTACCATTTATTAAAGATGAAAGCAAATTTGCATACTAATAAGATGGGTGTGCTTGTTTATTTTTATATAAAGAATTAAATCTTTGCAGAATATTTGATAACTTTTATTGTTCCCAAAATTTTTCATGACTCCCACATTCAGTTATGTGACTCCATATGAAGTTATGACCCACAGTTTAAGAAGCCTTGGCTTATACCATTACAAGTCATCCTCATTCTTGTTTTGAGCTAATTGGTTGTACTAAGCAAAATTCTTTCAATTTGTAGTATTTTTAAACATCGGTGAATACTATATTTTGCTGAAAAGATTTTTTGCATTTATTGACAGAATCATGCAATTTTTACTATTTATTATTAACATGAATTATTAGATTTTCCTACCTACTCCTGCATTCCAAGAATAAAAAATAACTTAAACATAGCAAATCTTTTTAATCTATTACTGAAGTCTCTTTGATCATTTTTTTTTCAATTTGTAAGCATACTAATTAACGATAACAAAATTCTTTCCCAGTTTTATCTTCCCTAGATTGGGTATAGGGACCATGTTTTTTGAGACACCTAGTAGTAGAGGGAATGTTGTAGAGATTCTGTATTTTTTGAAAGTTTATCTATTTAGCACAGGAATGATTTCTTCTTTAAATGTTTATTAGAATTCACTTTTAAATCTTGGTCCAGATTTCCTCTTTACAAATTCACGAGGAGTTTTCTCAAATTCTGTTTCTAAGATTGGCCATTTTTACCATTCTCAACTGCCTCTTTTGTTAATTTAGATATTTTACATTTTGATATCTATTCCTCAATTGGGGGGGGGCTAGACTCTGTCATTAAAATTTCTGTTTTGTTGGGTATAATCATTTCTGGTCATTTGCTTTATTTCTCCTGCAAAGTAGTTACTCATTTTCTTTTTGATCAAATTTGCAAATGGTCTATCAATTTTGTTAGTCTTTTTTGGGGGGATAGAATGTATAGTTTTTATTGATCTAAAAACATTTTCTTACTTGACATTTTAGCTGCCACTAGATTGAAACCACTAGGGGATCGTGACTTCTGCCAAAAATTAAAAGCATACGACACTAAGAAGTGCTGTATTTCATAAAAGAGTATTTTATATGAAACACCTAGAGTTAGTCCCCAGAACATTGTGACTTGCTTTTTTCCCTTTTCTATTATTCTTTTCAAAGAAGTTTCTGTAGATCCTATTTTAGTAGGTGGTCACCAGACATCATATATATAAAACCAGAGGATACCTCCAGGAGTTCTGGAGTCCATCGTAGAGGCAGAATTACATGCAAACCATTCTTGAAAATTACCTTAAAACTCTGGCCAGTAAAGCTACCAACTACTTCTAGAAAAATCATGGTCAGGATATTCAGCTAGATGAGCTACAGTGGATAGAGCACTGGGCCTGGAGTTAGGAAGACTCGACTTTAAATGCAAACTCTGACATTTACTAGCTCTCTGTCCCTAATCAAGTCCCTTAAGTTCTGTGTGCCTCAGTTTCCTCAACCTTAAAGTGGGGATAATAACAGTACCTACCTCCCAGGTTTGTCGTGAAAGGATCAAATGGCACTTAGCACAGAGTCTACCACACACTGAATAAATGCTTATTCTCCTTTCCTTCTTACTGTTATCTAATTTAAATCCTTCCTTCTATCAATTAAGCCTATTTGTCTCTGAAATAAAAGGGAAGGTACCATTCTTCTAGAAGCGTGAGGAGTGATATTAAGTCTCCTCTCTTGTGTCTACTTAGGCTAAATGAAACCACTTGCCTAGTCTCTCTCTCTCTCTCTCTCTCTCTCTCTCTCTCTCTCTCTCTCTCTCTCTCTCTCTCTCTCTATCTCTCTCTCTCTCTCTCTCTCTCTCTCTCTCTCTCTCTCTCTCTCTCTCTCTCTCTCTCTCTCTTATTCTCCAAATATTCCAGTTCATGAAATTATAATGAGATAACCCAAACATCATTATTTAAGTGACAGTAATGAGAACTGAGCAATAGTTTTATCTATTTATTTTTAAATATAACTAATTTATGCACAGGTTTGAAACTTATCGAACTACAATAACAGGAGAATGTGCCTGACATTAGACACAAGAACTTGAGAAGCCCAATCTCATTTCTCAAGCCTTCCAAATCATCTCCACAACCTATCTTCTCTCAGAAGAAAATATTTTCTTATACTCTATGGAGAAAACAGGAGCTCCTCTTTCCCCAGCTCTACATCATTTCCCCTTTTCAGAGCCTTTTTAACCAGTCTCTGATTAAGAAGTGGTTCTTTCTGACAAGGCCTACCCTTGATCCCATTCCCCTCTGACTCCTCTGGCAGACTGCTCCCCCAATCACCTCCTTCCTCATTCTTCAGCCTCTCCTTATCGCCTGGCTCATTTTCTGCTACCTACAAACATGTCAGATCTCTCCCATCCTTAAAAAACTTGACTGTGCCATCTCCTCCAGCTGTTAGCCTCGCATTTCCTAGAAAAAAAGTTGCCTACTTTCTTTGCCTCTACTTCCTCTCCTCTCCCACACATGGATTTTGACTTCATTACTCAACTGAAACTACTCTCTCAAGTTACAGATGCGGTCTTAGTTGACAAATCTGATGGACTCTTCTCTAATCTCATCGTTCTTGACCTATCAGCAGTACTGGACACTGCTGACCATCCTCTCCTGAATTCTCTCTCCTCCCTAGGTTTTCATGACACTGCTCATTAAGCATTCTCCTACTTACCTGCCTGCTTCTTCCCAGTTTCCATCGCTAGATCTTCATCATGTCCCCTGATTGTGAGGGTACCCTAGGGTTCTATCCTGGGCCCTCATCTCTAGAGGCAGCTAAATGATGCAGTGGATAACAACTTTAGCAAAGTTGCAGGATACAAAATAAATCCACATAAATCATCAGCATTTTTATACATCACCAACAAAATGCAACAGCAAGAGATACAAAGAGAAATGCCATTCAAAATAACTATCGATAGTATAAAATATTTGGGAATATATCTGCCAAGGGAAAGTCAGGATCTATATGAGCAAAACTACAAAACACTCTTCACACGAATAAAGTCAGATGGAAACAATTGGAAAAACATCAAGTGCTCTTGGATATAGGTCGAGCGAATATAATAAAGATGGCAATACTACCTAAACTAATCTATCTATTTAGTGCTATACCAATCAAACTCCCAAGAGATTATTTAACTGACCTAGAAAAAATAACAACAAAATTCATCTGGAAAAACAAAAGGTCAAGAATTTCGAGGGAATTAATGAAAAAAATGCAAATGAGGGTGGCCTAGTTGCACCAGATCTATATACTATATTATAAACTATATATATTATAAACTATATATAACTATATTATAAAGCAGTGGTCACCAAAACCATTTGGTACTGGATAAGAAATAGAGTAGTGGATCAGTGGAATAGGTTAGGTTCACAGGACAAAATACTCAATGACAATAGTAATCTAGTGTTTGATAAACCCAAAGACCCCAGTTTTGGGGATAAAAACTCACTGTTTGACAAAAACTGCTGGGATAATTGGAAACTAGTATGGAAGAAATTAGGCAATGACCCACACCTAACACCATATGCCAAGATAAGGTCAAAATGGATTCATGATCTAGGCATAAAGAATGATATTATAAACAAATTAGAACAATGTAGAATGGTTTACCTCTCAGACCTGTGGAGGGGGAAGCAATTTGTGACCAAAGAAGAACTAGAGGTCATCATTAATCACAAAATAGATAAGTTTGACTATATCAAGTTAAAAAGTTTTTGTACAAACAAAATGAATGCAGACAAGATTAGAAGAGTAGCAGTAAACTGGGAAAATATTTTTACATCCAAAGGTTCTGATAAAGGCCTCATTTTTAAAATATATAGAGAATTGACTCAAATATATAAGAATTCAAGCCATTCTCCAATGGATAAATGGTCAAAAGATATGAACAGACAATTTTCAGAC
>JAJPUD010003585.1:0-63283 GCA_023553655.1 Myrmecobius fasciatus
CTATAAGGGACCTTTCTTTCTATCTCTGACCTTCTTGAAGTTAGGTCTAGCAGTAGGGTCACAGGTTATGTATATTTTTGTCACTGCCATAGGAATTCCCGGGAAGGAAAGTAAATTCAACCAAAGCAGGTCAGCAACTGTTTTGCAATTTATAGCCTTGGACAGTTGCCTGGGGCACTGCTAAGGTTAAGCCTCTAGCCTAGAGCCAGCATATCCAGTATTTGTGAGGGAAAGCCAGGACTTCCTGATTTAGAAGTCTAGGTAACTCTGAATCCACTTCAGTGGTTCTGTCCTGTGTGATCCCATTTGGGATTTTCTTGGCAAATATGGTGGCAGGGTTTGCCCTTTCCTTCTTGAGCTCATTTTATAGATGAAGAAACCAAGGCAAACAGGTTTAAGTGACTTGTCCAGGATCACACAGCTAGTAAGTATCTGAGGCTGGATTTAAATTTAGGAAGTCTTTCTGAATCCAAGTCTGGCAATTAGTTTGTGAATTGTACCACCTAACTGCCCATACTATCCCATGCAAGAACAACAAAATGCCTATTCTCAAGGAGCTTATATTTGAGGGGTAGATAGTCTTAGGTAGGTAACTTGCATTGTAACTTGAGAATGCAAACAACTCTAAGGATCAGGGAAGACTTGATGGAATTAGTGGTCCTAAAGCTTGGATTCTGAGCTGAAGAGGGAGTGTGCTTCACATGTGGTAAATGGTATGACCATACAACTTATCTGTCACCTTTTGCCATTTTTTTGTAGCCTTTAAAAATGTATGTGTCGGGGGCAGCTAGGTGACCTAGTGGATAGAGCACCAGTCTTGAAGTTAGGAAGACTTGAGTTCAAATGTGGCCTCAGACATTTAACACTTCCTAGCTGTGTGACCCTGGGCAAAAAATTGCGTCAGGGGAAAAAAAAGAAAAAAAGAAAAATGTAGATGTCTTCTCTCCTTAATTAAATTGGGAACTCGCTAGAAGCCAGATTTGTAACTTTATATTTCCTTCAAGATTCTATCTAGCGTAGTGTTGAAGTTGTTGATCGATGAGCAGGTGATCACAAACCTATTTCCAAAAGATTAAAATGACATCTCTTTAGTAGAAAATTTACCTTTTCTTTCCTGCCTTTCCAGACTTATTCTTCCTTTTCACATATTTCTAGGTTCCTAAGCAAACTGCTCTTTTTTTTTCTATTTCTGTGCAAAAGAGCAGCTGGGTGGTATAGTAGATAGAGCATGAGGCTTTGAATCTAGAAGCCTTGAATTCAAATTTGACTTCAGATCTGGACAAGTCATTTCACCCTGCTTGCCCCACTTTCCTCATCTGTAAAATGAACTGAAGAAGGAAATGACAAACTATTCTAGTTATGGTACTAAGGTTATGGTAACCTTCTGATATAACCCCAATCCCAAAATCTGTTGCTATGGAACTCTCTTCTCATGGGTGAAAATGAATGCTGTGCCCTGCCCAAGGGTATAGACTGAGTTGTCAAGAATAGGAGAGAGAACTCTAGTTTTCTTCAGACTGCTGTCTCTTCAGAGTTAGGATTCTTCTGGCTTTCAATTTGGAGAAAGAAGATGGAAGACAACAATTCTATTTTAGATTGCTGAAGGAAAAGACTGGGAAGAAGCTGACATGAGAGAAGCTGACAGACTTCATGTCCCTCTCCCCAGCTTGCTACATTAGAGACTTTGAGGAATTTCCCTTTGGGTGACATATAGGACTTTCTTTTTTTTTTCCTTGGTTAAACTGAATTACCCCAATTCCAGTGGATAAGCTCCTTTATTCTGTATTGTCTGGTTTATATTTTCTTATGTATACTTTCTCTCAATTGTTTTGCTATTGAATTGGATAAATGGGTTTCTTTGATAATTGCTAAATGTATTCATTGTGGGACTGGTATTTGGTAGAAAAAAGGTCAAGCTTGACCTTTTTCTATAGATATAGATATAGAAAGCTTGAGGTCCTATTTTTCCTGTTAATGAAACAGCAATCAAAAGTTGAATTGAGCTTGAAAACCTCATCCCTAGGAAAAAATATTTAAGGGAGCAGATAACTATAATTCTAACCTGGTACCCCCTCTCTGAGGAAAGCAGAGTGGCCAAACCATCTGTCCCCAACCTCTTGCTTCCTTTCCTGGCAGGAATTAAAGTCTCCCTCAGAGAAGGAGTGGGGGTGGGGAGAAGAGGCTACAGATGTCTATTCTGGCTCTCTTTGAGCTACAAAACTACATCGTGCCTCCCCCCCCCCCTCCTCCTGATGCTACATGTGGAAGATAGCCCTCAAATTACTGATAATAATAATAATAGCTAGCATTTGCATAGTGCTTTTGATCTTTAGGTTGCTATTATTATCCCTATTTTACAAATGGGGAGACTGAGGCAGACAAAGGTTATGTGACTTGCCTCAGATTTGAATTCAGGTGTTCCTGACCCAGGCTTATTGCTTTATCCATTGCACTGCCTAGTCGATTTTAGTTATTACCAAATGTGCCCTATTCCTCAACACACACACCTACTCTCATAAACTTCCATCCTTTTGGTTACTATACATCTTTCAAAGCTCAGCTCAAACACCACTGTTTTCAAAAAGCTTTTCCTGATATCCCACAGAAAATGATCAACTATGTGCCTAGATGATGTATCGAATAGATTGCTGGACCTGCAGTCAGGAATTTCTGTGACTTCAATTCTGACCTCAGACATTAGCTATGGTGACCCTAAGCAAGTCACTTAGCTCCATTTGACTAAGGTTCCTTATCTGCAAAATGAGCTAGAGAAGGAAATGACAAACCACTAAGTATCTTTGCCAAGAAAGCCCTGAATGTGGTTATGGACAAGAACAGCCTCCCCTCTATACTTTTTTTTTTTTTTAATTAAAAGCTTTTTATTTACAGAACATAGGAGTGATTTTTCTACATTGACCTTTGCAAATTTTTTTTGTTCCAAATTTTCCCCCTCCTTCCCCCCATCCCACCCCTAGATGACAGGTAGTCTAATACATGTTAAATATGTTAAATTATGACAAATCCAATATATGTATAGATATCTATACAGTTATCTTACTGCACAAGAAAAATCAGATCTAGAAAGAGAAAAAAAAACAATTTAAGAAGGAAAACAAAATGCAAGCAAATATTCACAGAATGCATTAAAATGCTGTATTGTGGCCCACAGTTCCCACAGGCCTCTCTCTGAATGTATATGACTATCTTCATCGCTGAACAATAGGAACTGGTTTGAATCACCTCATTGTTGAAGAGAACCATGTCCATCAGAATTGATCATCATATAGTCTTGTTGCTGTGTATAATGATCTCCTGGTTTTGCTCATTTCACTCAGCATCAGTTCATGTAGGTCTCTCCAGGCCTCTCTGAAATCATCTTGTTGGTCATTTCTTACAGAGCAATAATATTCCATAACATTCATATACCATAACTTATTCAGCCATTCTCCAATTGATGGGCATCTATTTAGTTTCCAGTTTCTTGCCACTACAAAAAGGGCTGCCACAAACATTTTTGCACATGTGGGTCCCTTTTCCTCCTTTAAGATATCTTTGGGATATAGGTCCAGTAGAAACACTGCTGGGCCAAAGGGTATGCATAGTTTGATAACTTTTTGGGCATAGTTCCAGATTGCTCTCCAGAATGGCTGGATCCATTCACAGTTCCACAACAATGTATCAGTGAACCAGTTTTCCCACATCCCCTCCAACATTCATCATTATCTTTTCCAGTCATTTTAGTCAATCTGACAGGTGTGAGTGGTATCTCAGAGTTGTCTTAATTTGCATTCCTCTGATCAATAGTGATTTGGAGCATCTTTTCATATGACTAGAAATAGTTTCAATTTCTTCATCTGAAAATTGTCTGTTCATATCTTTTGACCATTTATCAATTGGAGAGTGGCTTGAATTCTTATATATTTGAGTCAATTCTCTATATATTTTAGAAATGAGGCCTTTATCAGAACATTTGAATGTAAAAATATTTTCCCAGTTTATTGCTACCCTTCTAATCTTGTCTGCATTCATTTTGTTTGTACAAAAACTTTTTAACTTGACATAGTCAAACTTATCTATTTTGTGATTAAGGGTGATCTCTAGTTCTTCTTTGGTCACAAATTCCTTCCCCCTCCACAGGTCTGAGAGGTAGACCATCCTACATTGTTCTAATTTGTTTAAAATATCATTCTTTATGTCTAGATCATGAATCTTGGTATACGGTGTTAGGTGTGGGTCAATGCCTAGTTTCTTCCATACTAGTTTCCAATTTTCCCAGCAGTTTTTGTCAAATAGTGAGCTTTTATCCCAAAAACTGGGGTCTTTGGGTTTATCAAACACCAGATTACTAGTCATTGACTATTTTGTTCTACCTCTATACTTCTTTTGGGCATTTAGTATATCAGCTTCATATTATCCGTCTCATCCTCTGAATACTTGATAACCTATACATGTGTGTGTATTTTGTATATATGGAGAGAAAGACATATATACACTCACAGAGAGAGAAAGAGAGAGAAGAGAGAAACAGACAGAAAGACACAGAGAGGAAAAGAGACAGATAGAGAGGAGAGACTCAGAGAGAGAAAAAGAGAGAAATACAGAGAGAAAAAAAGAAGAGAGAAAATGCAAGCACTTTACCATATCATATATGCTATAGTGAATAGTAGAAGGCACTAATATAGTACTGGATAGAGTATTGGGCATCAGGAGGGCCTTATCTGGGCAAGTCATTATCTCTTTGTGACTTGGGCAAGTCTAAAAGGCTTATCATATCTAGTTATAGACACTTCAGAGTGGCATTTTAGAGATATTAGCCCATCCTAGATTCTAAGCATCTTGTGAGTAGGAATTGGCTTAAATATCTTTCTTTGTATGCCTCTCTGTAGTCTCTATAATAAGTAGCAATTGCCAGCATGACCTTAGAATAAGAGCTAATTGAATTCTTGCTCAAGACTATAAGTTGAATGTATACACATATTTGATTTGTGAAGTATTTTGACATAATTAACATGTATTAGACTTCCTGCCATCTAGGGGAGGGAGTGGGAGGTAGGAAGGAAAAATTTGTAACAGAAATCTTTGTAAGGGTCAATGTTGAAAAATTTAAAAAAAAGACTATAAATTGAAGAGAAGGTACAACTGGCACTGATAAAAGAAATTTCTCCTTCAGCCTCCCCCCTATCCTCATCAAATGCTGAATAGGATAGGAACTGTGACAATATAACTTCCTCTTCCTGTTCCCTTTCTCTTCTTCCTTCTCTTCTTTTTCCTACTTTTCTTTTTTCTTTTCTTCTTCCTTCTCTTCTTCATTTTCTACCCCATCTCCCTACTTTTTACTTAGCTCCCTTTTATATATGTCTTCCATCATTAGATTGTAAGCTTTTTGAGGGCAGGGACTACCTTTTTTTCTCTTCATATTTGGGTCTCCAGTACTTAGCACAATGTCTGGCACATAGTAGACACTTAAATGATTAGGGTCTATGGATAGATTTCAAGGAGTCTGTGAACTTGAACAAGAAAAAAATTACAACTTTATTTTCATTTATATCAAATTGAACATGATCATTTCCTTTAATTATAAATTGGATCCATATCCATATACTTTCTCAGATTGCTAAAGGAGACCATAACATTAAGAAGGTTAAGAAATTTGAGGTTAAATGATTTACCTGTGGTCACATAATCAGTAGATGTCAGAAAATTTGAACTCAAGTTTTCCTGGTTCTGAGAATAGTTCCTTGGTTACTAGAACACTGATATATTTATTTTCTTTAAAAGGTGAAGTTGAGCTGGCCTCCAGTCCCTTAGGCTCCTCCTTAGTTTACAGCTCCCCATACTTCTCTGTGGGCTGGAATGATCCTCCCGAAGAAGAGGAGGAGAAAGAGAACTTCTTGCCCTTGTGACTGAGACTGTGGCTGGAAGACTTTTTCCCTTTGGCTCCCCTGCTGCCCTTGGGAGGCTCCCAGGCACTGCTCTTATGGTGAGAGGAGGAAGAGGAGCCCTGAGGAGGGGAGAGGTGGGGTTGAGAATCAGGCACCCCTCCTGTCCTTTCCCCTAGTCTTAACCCCCTCCTCCCCACCATCTGCAGCTGGGAACAGCAGAAGAACAGCAAGAGATTTGCTCCATAGCCCCAATGTCTGGAAGCAAAGATCAGAGGGAAGGTATACTCCCTCCTGCTTGCCCACCCCCGCCACCATCAGGGTCCTGGACATGATTCTCTCCTTTTTAACACAGATTCATGGGAACATAGACTTAAGAGGTGGAGGGGACCTTAGAGCTCAAGGACTTCAAACCCCATCCCTGATCCCTTTTTCAGATGCAGAAATTAAGATCTGGAGAGATTGAGTGATTTGCTGAATGCCAAAAAGGCAGCTAGGTGGCGCCATATTGCAGAGTGCCCAGCCCCAGAGTAAGGAATAATTCAAAGTTGGCTTTGATCATTTCTACTTGGGTGATCCTAAGTAAGTCACTTTGCCCATGTGCCTCAGTGCCTCAGTGCCTCAGTCTCCTCATCTGTCAAATGAGCTAGAGAAGGAAGCGGCAAACCACTCCAGTATCTTTGCTGAGAGTCCCACATGGGTCGTGAAGAGTCAGAAATACTCAACAACTAGGACCAAGCATCTAGTCAGTGTCTGAGGCAGAATTCAAATTCAGGTCCAGACTCAATCCACTGCTATCTCTTAGCACCTAGTAGGTACTCAACAAATTTAGGTTGATTATTCATTCAAGACAGCTAAGTGGTGCAGTGGATAGAACTCTGGGACTGAAGAGGAAGACCTCTGTTTCTTTAACTGTAAAATGGGAGTGATAATAATAACACCTACTTTGAAGGTTTGTTTTGAGGATCCAATGAAATGTTTGTAAAGCACTTAGCAGAATGCTTGGCACATAGTAGGGTCTTTATAGATGTTTACTCCTTTCCTTCATTCCATTATTTAAGCATTAATATGTGCCTATGTGCATTTGGGGAAGTAACAGTATAACAAACAGAACAATAGCCTCTCCAGAGTTTTTCTTGCCATGTAATTTAATTTCTAGATTCTAACTCATCCGACCACAGGAGATAATCTGCTTCCTCTTGCCTCTTGTTCTCACCCCATTGCTCTCTTGGGTCCTTCCCTCTTCCCCAGTCCTTCAATCCCCCGACAATGCTATCTCCTCCTAATCTGAGGGGCCTTGAGGGTAAAACTCTTCGAGGAGTGGAGTGGGGAGAGGCAGAGGAAGGAGCTCTCAGGATCCCCTCCCTGCAAAGGGCCCCCAGTGGGCTAAAGGGGCAGACAGTGTACACCCAGGACCTGGAGACAAATGCAGATGGAGAGACAGGGTCTTTAGTTGGACAACGCTTCTCAACCTTTTCAGTTTGTGACCCACTTCAGTCATTCAGTCAGGACAAAGGCCTTGCAGACTACATTTGCCCCTTAAAAAAAAGAGAGAGAGAGAAAGAAAGAACCTAACCCTTATCAGAATGAATGGGAAGATTAGCCCTGCTTTGGCTGAGATGCTAATGAGGGCTGTCTCAATTAAGTTATTAAGTCATGCCAGAAACCTAAGAATAGATATTGTCATGTTATAAACATTATTATTCTAAGAGACCAGCCTGCAGACCATCTGGAAGGACCTCAGCCTCATGGACCAATCAAAGGAATAGACCAGAATGGAGGGACTTGAGTAGGGTGGGGTAAATCAGTGTAGGCTCTATGGAGAGCAAAAGGAATGGAGGGCTGCAAAAAGGGGTAGGGGGGTTTGGGCTGGGCATAGGGGTAGGGAGAGAACTGAGGCAAGACCTTTCACCTGGGCAAAGGTGGGATTCTTCCTCAGGATTCTCTCCTCCACCTTCTTCCCTTCCCTTTACATATTATCTTTCTTAGCCAGCTCATCATGACTTCACTTAGCACCTCTATGCAAATGACTCCCAAGCCTACATCAAAAACCCTCAGACTCAACATGCCCCAAATTGAACTCACTGGCTTTCCTCCAGTCATTTCTCACTGTTCCTCCTTTCCCCCAAAGCCCCCAGCAGCTCTTTCTGTTTTATGTTACTGGCATCACCATCCTGCCACTCGAAACTTGGACACCACTTTTAACCCCCCCCCCCTCTGTCTCTCTGTTCTGTGTCTTTCTTTTTGTCTCTGTCTCTTTTCTCCCTATCTACTACCAATCAGGAACCTTGTTGATTCTACTGGCATTGATGAGAATAGAATATTGAGGAGAGATTGTGGACAACAAAGATTTAGAGCTAGAATGAAGCTCAGTTAAGGGTCCAACCCTGTTCTTTTATAAAGGAAGAAAGATGCTCATTCAGAATGCTGAAATGACTTGGTTAAGGTCACACAGGTAGCAGCAAGAATACTTGTATCCAAGACTTCTGGCTCAAAATTCATTGTTCTTTTTGCTACAACAGAATCCCTCTCTCCTTCGGTGTTGGGCCCCTCCTTTCCTTTCCCATAGCAACCAGACTACTTCAGGCCCTCATTAACTCTCTCCTGGACTAATGCAATGCCCTTAAAACTGATCTGCCTGCCTCCAGTCTCTTTCCTGAAGCAATCAGTCCTTCCCATTTCCTCACTTTAATCTTCAATGTTCCAGAACCTTCTAAAGCTCCCCATTATCTAGCAAATAATGTGTAAGATTCTGTGCCTGGCCACCAGACTTCTATAGTCCATCTTCAATCTACCTTTCCATATTTGTCTCCCACTATACTTTATTCAAGTCCCCAAATGAGGTGATTCGTCAATTCTCAACCATGTCCTAAAGGGTCACCATTTTTCTGACTCAGTAAATCCTTTCTATCTGAAATATCTTCCCCCCACTACTCCTGACCCCCTTGTTTATCTAATTTTCACCCATTCTTCAAGGTCACTGTAGTCTCTCGTGATTGATCTTTAGTAGAAAGAAATCTTTCTTTTTTAATTCCCTGAGTGTTTTTTTTTTAAATTTTTCCTATTTTACTCCTGTCTACAAGTTTTGTCTCCCTCATTAGAATAAAAACTACATGAGAGCAGCCTAAAGAAGCTACTGCTCCTCTAAGACCTCTCCACTCCCACCAAATTTTTTTCTGTTCAAATGTCCCTTGCAGATTTCTGACTTGGAAAACCATTGCTCTTTTGGTTCAAAAACTCTAGTTAAGTACTTTCTGCTCTGAGAAGTTTTCCCTGGTTATTCCAGCCCAAGCTTAGGTTTCTCTCTTATGAATTCTGACGTATTTCATCTATAGAATAACACTGGGTTGGATTCATTTTTGTATCTCCTACTCTGTAGTGCCTAGATGTTGTTTGGTTTAGCGAATGAATGCAAAAGTTCAGAGAAAATCAGATGGGCTTAAATAGAGAAAAGAATCTGAACCAGAGAGTGATTATAGAATTAAAAACTAGAAGGGGGGCATTATGAAATTTAGGGCTTTTCTAACCTCTTTCCATCAGAGAAATTTTTACGCTGCACCAGGTATATAAGTATATAAAATAGGTGTGCAAGTCAAACATTTATTGATGATAATAAATTGTAATTTTGTGACCCCCCACCTTCAATTATATGACCTCATATGAGATAACAACTTGAAGTTTAAGAAGCTTTGTAATAGATCATCTATTCCAAACCCTTCATTTTACAATTGGGAAAAATAAGGCTAGGGCACTGGGTAGATTGTTGAAGGGAGTATATCCTTCCTCCCTACATCCCCAAGGGAAAAAAATAGGAAGAGCTCTTTTCTTAGTCTCCTGGACTCAGGACCCAGGTCCGGCTCTCTCCGAAGAATATAGACTAAGGGAGAAAACCTTCAAAAGCCCTACTTGAGTTTAGAAGCATAAAGAGAACAGAGATCAACACTGCTTCTACATTACAAGTCTAATTTAAGCTACTTCTAAGGTTTATCCCATATCCAGACTCAAGCTCTATAGAATTTTTCTAGATATAACTAGGGGATAAGCCCATCCTTCATCTTTCCCTCCTTTTCTCCCTCTTGGGGCCATTTCCCAAATCAAAATAAATCTTCCCCTCTACAGTACCTCCCAGGTCCTGTTAGCCCACCTGCTGTTCCCTCTCCCAGTGGGGATCATCTATAATAACAACTCAGATTTATATAGCCCTTAACAACCTACTTTGCTCACCATGGCTCTGTGGAGGTAGGTAATGAAAGTGTTAATTAATAATGTTCTTGTTTTAGAGATGAGGGAGTGAATCTGGGAGAATTTAAATGCTTTTCCTAAGGTTTCACTATTGGAGTCAGAGATTAGATTCGATCCCAGGACTCTTGACCCCAAGGTCAGGGCTCTTTTATTCAACCATTTGACTTTCTTTGAAACAAGAGATTTATAACCAGCTAGGTTATATTCCCAGTTAGGCAGAAGCTTTGATGAACTAGGAATAGGACCTTGGCATCCTCAACTACAAGCCTATCTTTCTGAAGGGGTGATGATTCCTTTGCAAGATAATGACTCTTTGAGGTACAAGGATCCCAGAAGGCTGCTTAATCCACTAGTATCTCAATAAGAATGCTCCTTAAACACTTATCACTAAAGAGGATGTAACCTTTGGTTGAAAACATTTAACGATGGGGTGACCTATCCTCTTCAGAGGCAGCTCACTTTACTTCTGGTTATCTCTAGAGCCTTTGAGTTGGAGGAATCTTTGGAAATCATGCAGACCAAATTGTTTTTCAACAAGAATTCCCATCACATCTCTAATAAAGGATTATTTAGACTTGGTTTAAACACCTTCTAGAAAAGTCTTATTATTAAGAAATTTCTCCACCTTGAATCAAACTTTTTCCGAAGGGTGAGATAGGCTTTTGGGGTTAAGTGACTTGTCCAGTGCCAAATAACTAGTAAGTGTCTGAGGCTGAATTTGAACTCAGGTCCTTCTGACTCCAGAGCTGGGGCTCTATCCTTGATTCAAACTTAATTTGCCTTTCTACAATTCTTGTCTCCTACCTCAGGCTTCTGGAGCCAGTTAGGATAGACCTAGTTCCTCTTGGCTGCAATAACCCTTCAAATGCTTAAAAAGTACTATCATGCTTCCCCTTAGTCTTCTCCAGGCTAAGCCCTTTCACCCTATCTTTTATTCTCATATGACATGGTCTCCAGTTATCTTTCCATCTTTTTTGTCTCTTCTGGGTATACTCCAACATGCCAATATCTTAAAAAATGCCATTCTGGAGAGCAATTTGGAACTGTGCCCAAAGGGTTATTAAACTGTGCATACCCTTTGATCTAGCAATATCATTACTAGGTCTGTATCCCAAAGAGATAATAAAAGAAGGAGAAGGGCTCACATGTGCAAAAATATTTTTTCTTTCTTTTTTTTTTTTGTTAAAGCTTTTTATTTGCAAAACATATGCATAGGTAATTTTTCAACATTGACCCTTGCAAAGCTTTCTGTTATAAATTTTTCCCTCCTACCCACCATCCCCTCCCCTAGATGGCAGGAAGTCTAATACATGTTAATTATGTTAAAATATTTGACAGATTGAATACGTGTATACATATTTATACAGTTATCTTGCTGTACAGGAAAGGAAAAAAAAACCTGAGAAGGAAAACATAATGCAAGCAAATATCAATAGAGAGTGTGAAAATGCTATATTGTGGTCCGGACTCAGACCCCACAGGCCTCTTCCTGGGTGTATATGGCTTTGTTCATCACTGAACAGCTGGAACTGGTTTGAAACATCTCCTTGTTGGAGAGAACCATGTCCTTCAGAATAGATCATCACATAGTCTTATTATTGCCTGTGTACAATGATCTCCTCCTGGTTCTGTTCATTTCACTCAGCATCAGATCATGCAAATCTCTCCAGGCCTCTCTGAAATCTTCCTGCTGCTTGTTTCTTACAGAACAATAATATTCCATAACATTCATATACCATAGTTTATTCAGCTGTTCTCCAATTGATGGGCATCCCTTCAGTTTCCAGTTTCTAGCCACTACAAAAGAGGGCTGTTACAAACATTTTGTGCAAAAATATTTGTAGCAGCCCTTTTTGTACTGGCAAGGAATTAGATTGAGTGGATGCTCATCAGCTGGGGAATGACTGAATAAATTATGCTATCTGAATGTAATGGAATATTATTGTTCTATAAGAAATGATGAGCAGGCTGATTTTAGAAAAGCCTGGAAAGACTTACATGGACTAATGATGAGTAAAGTGAGCACAACCAAGATAACACTGTACACAGCAAACACAAAATTGTGTAATAATCAGCCATGATAGATTTAGCTCTTCTCAGCAATGCAATGATCCAAGACAATTCCAATAGATTTGGGATGGAAAATGCCATCTGCATCCAGAGAGAGAACTATGGAGACAATGTGGATCGAAGCTTAGTATTTTCACCATTATATTTGTTTGCTTGTTTTTTTTTATCTTGTATTTTTTCCATTTTGGTCTAATTTTTCTTATATAACATGACAAATATTAAAATATGTTTAAAAGAATTGTACATATTTAACCTATATCAGATTGCTTGCTGTCAAGGAGAGGGGGAACATAAGGGAGGAAGGGAGGAAAATTTGGAACACAAAGTCTTACAAAAATGAATATTGAAAACTAACTTTACATGTATTTGGAAAATAAATTACTATTGAAAAAAAAAAGTCAGTCTCTGATAGGAGCTCACAATATAATGGACATTCCAATGTATTATTCAGAACTGAACACAGCACTTCAGATACAAATGGCCTGACTAAGGAAGAGTATCCTGTCCCTTGTTATGGTGTACTCTACCTCTTGTACAGCCTGGAGCAGAATTAGCTTTTTTCTGACTGTCATATCATATATTTGACTTATTTTAAATTTACAATACGTTTAAATTCACAGACTTTTAAATTTTTTTGCACAAATTATTATTTATTGATATTTCCTCCACTCTATTCCAAGGAAGTTGACTTTTGGAATTCAAAAGTAGAACTTGTCATTTCTATGGACACAGGAAGGATCTAATTTTCTCAGTTTAGGGAATTCCTTCCACTACTCTAGATCAGATGGCAGACCAGACCTTGAGGCATAAAGAAGATATATGATTTGCCTAGGATCCCCCAAAATAGTAAAATGATAAAAGCAGCATTTGAACTGAGGTCTTTCTCACACCAAAGAGTAGCACATTATCTCCTACTCTAGGCCAAGTTGTTTGTTTCACTTTATCCCTATTAAATTTCATCTTACTTGATTTAGTTCACACTCCTGCTACAGTATGTTATCTACCTCCCCCAGATTACATTTATTAGGAATTTTTTTTTTGAGACAACCAGGGATAAGTGACTTGCGTGGGATAACAAAGCTAATAAATTTGTCTGAGTCCAAATTTAAACTCAGGTCCTCCTGACTCTAGGATTATTGGTCTATATACTATGCCCCCTAGCTGCCCCCATCATCAAATTTGATAAGTATACCACTTATGCTTTTAACCAACTCTTTAATAAAACTGTTAAGCTGGAGGTGTAAAGGAAGAAAAAAAACCCTTTCTCCCAGTCTTTTATTGATTCTCTACCCCTTTGTCAGACAAATGTTTGGGGTGTCTTCTACTAGAGGAATCAAGATTGAACCAGATTGAGTTCTCAAAAATCTTCCTGTTCCAGTTCTCTGCCTAGAAGGGGTGAGTGGGAAATGTAGAGAAAGATGAGGGTGGGGAAAGATGAGAGGGCTTTTGTCTAAATCTAGATCTCCCAGGAAAGGATCCTTCATATATATCAATACAGCATTAGGACTCAAATTTGTGTTGGTTTCATAGAAGCTGTCTGCTACCTTCCCCTACAATACACAATATCCTTCTACTTCCTTCAAGTGATGAGGGAGTCTTGGATCCTGGGAGAAGTGGTAAAGGTGATTGTTACATAATGCTTACAAAAGGAGCAGAGTTACTTCTTTTATCCCCTCCCAAGATGTCTGCAACTGGAATGGGGGAAGGGTGGGAAATAGACGGAAGTTCTAGTCCATCCTCCTGAGATACAGAAGTTTCTGTTGGAGTCACTGAACCTTCGAGAATGTCAGAGCTGGAAGGAAACTTGGAGGGTCATTAGTCCAAGGGTTCTTAACCTGGGCTCTGTGAATTTACACACACACACACAAACTGTAAATAAGTATAATTTATTTCCCTTGTAATCCTATGTACTTTATCATATGAATTAAAAAAAAAATTCTGAGAAGAGGTGCAGAGGCTTTACCACAGTATCAATAATCTTTTATACACACACACACACACACACACACACACACACACACACACACACCCCTACCCCTATCTAATGCAATCCATTCATGTTACAGAAAGAAAAACTGAGGCCCAGAGAAATTAGATGACTTAACTACAATCCATGTCTCCTGAAATTTATTTTTTTAATCTACACTCTTACACTTTCTTGGCCTACAATTCCATATAAAATTCCTTCAATCACCTAGAGTATTTTGGGGGGAAAGAAAAGGGAAGTGATCTTTGACTTCTCTCCCTCAGAGAAACAAAAATTTAAGCTCTATCCAGGAAAGGACTGATAGAAAGTATCCTTCATGAGAAGCAGAATTAGACTCAAGCCTTTCAGAGACTCATTTGGGAGATGGTAGGACATCAGTAGGTGAACACAAGTTTCTGGGAATGTCACAGAGAGTGTGTGTGACTCGATGTGCAAGGGTATGTACATATACTTCTCTGTGTGCAAAAATGTCTGTGTGTTAAGATAGGATGCCTGAGCAATATGTAATAGTTTCACTATGGAAGAAGTTATAATTAGAACAACTTACATTTATAATTAAGCACTACACCTTAAAACCACTTTGAGATTAAGTATAAAGTCCTTTTTTTCCCCCCACACTGGAGGAAATTGAGTCTCGGAGAGCTTAAAGGATTGTCATAAGCTAATAAGCATCAGATTCTAGTCTCAAACTCATATTTTCTGATTCCATGTTTAGCAATCTTGCTCTTAAGCTGGAATGGCTAACTGCAATCATAGAGTCATAGGAATCCTTGAGATTACCTAATCCAGTCCTTTTATTTTTACAGATAAGTAAACTGAGACCCAGAGAAAGGCAGTGATTTATTTGCCCAGGTAAAGAGTAATAGAACCAGGATTTGAGTCTAGTTGCTTTAGAACTATGCTTTAGAACAATGTGCTTCCTTTCTATGAATGAAACCCCATTCTATACATCCTTCACTGAATTCCCAGTCTGGTGGAGAGAATGCAGAGAGTAGATATAGGGGATCCTAGAACTAGTCCCTGATGATACTTTCTCCAATCTTCCTAAATTTTTACAGAATGGACACTAAGGATGTCCAGAATATAGGTTTTTCTGGCAACACCTCCACCCAACTCATAGCCTCATTTTCTGGGTACAGCCTCCTACTTGGCATTGCAAAGGGAAGAGGGGGATGACCCTTCTTTATTCCCATCCAGATATTGTTGGGGAACACCTGAGGAAAACAATGTTCTGATTGTCTTCTCCCTTCAAGGTGGCAATCCAGGCACTTCCTCTTTCTGCATACCGACACCCCCACCCCCCACTTACTTCCTTAGTAGAAGATAAACTTTTATGCCTCTCTTCTCATTCTCCTTCCTGCCATCATACTCATCTCCCTTTGATTAAGCTGGGGACAAGCTACATTCTAACAACTGGATTTCCATTCTAGAGAAAGTGGCCTAGAAAGGTTATAATTCTATTTTACTGAATTTACTAGAAGTCTGTTTACTTTTGATTGTCTCTCCTTGAGGAAGGGAGCTAAGACCACTTCCAGTGTGTTTTTTCCCCCAACGCCTCACGACCCATTTTTTGAGCTGTGGAAAGAAGAAAGCTTCTACCAAGATCCCCTCCTTTCCATGGTGCTTAGGGAATGTAAGAATACCAATTACCCATCCCCCATCCCTCATGTATGAATAGGGATGCCCATCTCCAAAGACTATGTTTCTGGAGGTGGGGGTGGGTAGATGGACAGGCTTTGGGGAAAGACTCCCCCTCTCCTTTCTACAGAGACTCCACCCCCTAAGCCCTTGTATGGCGAAGACATTGAGGATAAATCCTTCCAGGAACTCCTTCTATTTAGAATAGAATATTTCAGGAATATTTCAGGACCATAGAAGGAGGAAACCTGGGGATCTCAAGAAGATTCACTTTCCGAGTCTCAGTTCTTTGACAAAAAGAGAGGGTTGGACTAAATAACTTTTAAGGTCCCTTCTACCTTTACTTGGTGGTCGTGGTGATGGTGAAATGGCCCAGAATTTGAAGTGAAACCACTTAGTTACCGGTTTTTGTACACAAAATGTAGATAACGTAATGGAGGCCAAAAGGCAGAGGGAAAACAACAACAACAACAACAAAAACTGTTACTCGGCTTGTCCTATAGACCCAATCTTATCGATATATTTAAAAGTATCCAGATTCAGACAAACGCCTGAGCCTTTGAAGTAAGGCTCACACACAAACGCACTGCTGGACACATTCCCATACTTTCACACCAAGTCAATTCCCAAGGACACACACATTTACACGAAACACACGCGGAGGTTCACATTCACACACCTCTTCTCTTCCCCCCCACCCAGTGGTGTGAGGTTTCCACGTGTGTGTAGATCTATCTGTGAAATGGGGAAGGGGTGGGTGGTGAAAGGGGCGGAGGTAGAGAGACTGGGCTGACGTCACGCATCCAGACCACCCAATCAGCTCCCGGGTCGGAGCCCCAGCTCTGGTATTGGGGGAGCCAGGGGGCAGTTCTCTATAACGCGGTCCTCCGGAGCTGACCGGGAAGAAAGGAGCCCAACAGAAGGTGCCGCCACCGGGAGCCGAGGACCGGGGGTGCGGGGGAACCTGGGAACTTCCCCGCCTTACTCTCCAGTCGCTTTGTTTCCTCAGCCTCTGTGCTTCTGGCATCTCTAGGGGGGGCTCCAACCCGGGCTGGGGTGAAGGCGGCTAGAGGAAGGTTTCCTTCTTCCCCCTTCCGGGGCGTTGCATCATGCCCCACTCCCCTGACCGGGTGGCTGTCTACTCCAGGACTGGCGGAGGACCCAGGAGTCCGGTGACCGGGCTGAACGTGTGAGCAGACGAAAGAAAGGACAAGAAGACGAGTCTCCGAGATTGCTGGGGAGTCAGCGGAGGACGCCCCAAAGAAGAGATCTCCCGTCGAGGGGGGCAATGGTCCCTTTTTCTGCGGGGCCTTTGGGAAGCGTGGGTACCAGACCAGTCAGAAAAGGACCCTTCCTGTGGGTGACTCTCCAAGCCTCTCTATGGAGACCCTACTTCCCGCATCGCGGCCAGCCGTCCAGGCCGTCCCCCGGGCATCTCCGTGCTCTCCCACTCTCCGGAAACCACGCCGGGGCCCCCAAGAATTCTCTCCTCTTTGCCTGCGCGCCCTTGCCTTCTGCGCCCTCGCCAAGCTGCGGGCCCCCCAACTGGGCCTTGTCCGCGGGCTGGAGGGAGTGACCGGGGACAGTTGTTTGGGGGAGCTGGGGCCGCGGGCATCAGTTCTCGTGGGCCCTCTTTGCGGGAGCAGCCGGGCCCAGGAAAGCCTAAAGTGGCTGCCGGCTAAACCCGGCACGTCGGCTGGCTATTCTAGCGATTCGGATTCGACCCGAGCAGGCGACTTCTCAGACGGCGAAGACTTGAGCGCCCGGATGCCGAGTTGCAGCAGCGAGGAAGAGGAAGATCGCGGACAGCCGAGTATTTGCTTTCTCAGGGCCGCTCCAGCCAGCCCTCTAGCTCTTTCCCCGCTTCGGGATTCCCAGTCTTCTTCTGCCCAGTCTACCCCTAGCTTGGTCCCGAAGCTCCATACTTCGTCCGGCACCACCGCCATTCTCCCCTGGGCGTCCAGTCCTCAGTTGCTGCTCCCTCCTCAGCTGCCTTCTGATCCCCAGATTGGCCAGCGGGAGCTGGAAGCCCCGAGAGTGGAGTCCCAGCAGTTGCCTCTTAGCCACAAGGACGAGGTCAAAGCTGCCTCTCCTGAGGGCATTTCGCCCTCCATGCCTTCTGAAACCCCAGACCGTAGCAACGCGACTGCTGCGACCGGTGGAGCTCCGGATCCCTCCGGCGATCCGCGGAGGGAACATTTCGACCGCTTGATTCGTCAGTCGAAACTGTGGTGTTATGCGAAAGGCTTCGTGCTGGACGGGCCGAGTTTGCGAAGAGTTTCGGACCGTCCATCCTCGTCCCCAACGAAAGCCCAGGCCAGGGGACCTGTGAAAAAACGCCGGCGGCCCGTAGTTCCCCAGCGTAGCACCCAAGTTCGCCGTCCTCAGGCGTCGCTCCCTACCAAAAGCTCCTTCAGCCTTCTAGCCAGCTTCCCCTGTCCTCCAGCTCTGGTGGTGGGGGAAGACGGGGACCTGAGGCCCGCATCCTCTCTAAGGCTTTGTGGCTCTTCCCGACCGCCTCCAGCCCACCCGCTGTGGAGATGGCAGATTGGAGGACCCGCCATCCCGGAGCCTCCCAGCCTCAAATTCTGGGGGCGCACACTGGAGAGGCTCTGAATGGGGAGGCGGCCCCCACATTCTTTCCTCTAAAGCTGGGAAGTTGCAAGGCTTTGCCCATCGGGAGAGGGTGGGCAGAGAGCCCTATGTGACATGCTTCTTCCAACTCCTGCCCTTTGCTAGGGATCTCCAAGTGTGGCAGGGAGCCTGGTGGAGTCAAGGTGAAGTACTCAGCTATCTCTCCTACCCCCACCTCTACAAGCACCTCAACCTCGGGGGAGAGGAAAAGAAGCTGGAACAGGCACGGAGAGCTTAGCTCCCACTCTGGGCTCTTCTTTCTGGTTTTAAAGGGGTGGGGTGCAGGGGACCTCCTCGGGAAACCAGCTCCGAGTTATTTAAAGGAGAGAACCCGGGGATGAAGAAGACACTTCTGTTCCAGTGAGAGAACAGAATGGAATGAGGGCTGGAGAGGCAATCTGTAGTTAGAGGTGATGGAAGGGGGATTGACCCCCTAACCATCCGCCTCCCATTAGGGGACTCCTGGCACTTTAATTGCCCGCATCCTTTCCCCTCCCTCTCCTTCCCAGGTTTTTTCTCTTCCTCCAACCCCGTTGGACAAAAGTAGCAAAACTCTGTAACAGCCGGTTTGGGGAATTGGGAGGCCTACACCTTTTCATCTCCTCCCCCAACCCTCAGCCCAGTAATACTGGTGACCCCAACCACAGAGACCCCTTTTCTTTCCAACAACCACTCCCTGCTCCCTCCCACATCTGTTTTTTGTTTTTTCCCATCATCACTGTTTTCCTCTTCCTTTGGGAGATTTCTCAAAGTAGGAGGGGAGAGGTTGCTTGGGAAGCTAAGTCTTCCTCTCCCTTCTCCCCCTCTCCAATCCTGGAGTGTGTGTGGAGAGGGGGGTGTCAAAGGGAATTGGAAAGGATTGGAAAAAACAAATCGGGTGGAGCTAAACTCTGCTTCTAAAGGGGAGGGGGAAAACCCCCTCCCTTCCCAATCTGCAGACTTTGAGGAGGGGGTGAGAGGCTGTCTCAGGGAAAGCAATGGATGGATGAAGAAATCAATAAAATCTAGACCAAACCAATTGCCTTTCGAGCTTCCTATGCACAAGTTTCAATTCTTGGAGCTGGGTGAGAGGTGGGGAAGGGTTTAGATGTAAAAACTGTCCTGGACTTGTTGGAAGTAATGAAAATCTTTGAAGGTGGGTCTGGCCAACCTGGAATTGGAGTTGGGGGTGGGAGTGGTAGAGAGATATCATTTTTGAGGGAGAAAATGAGAGAGACCTTTGCTGGGCAAATTGGGAATAAGTGGTTGATTGTTTCCAAATGCTTGGAACAGTGAAGGTTGGAGGGTAAAGGGAGATCTTATTAAAGCAAACAGAAAAGACCCCTCTGCCTGCTTCTTCAGCCCAGTAGTCAGGGAAGGGCACTTGGGGGTATTTAGCTGGTTGTCAGAGATCTCTTGATGGATCAGAGGAGGGAGGAGCCCAGGGATTAGGTTTGGGGTCAGAGGCTCTATTTACACAGAAAAGGGAAAGTGGAGAGATAAGCAGACCTGTTCAGTTACACCCCCCCCTCCACATATGGGGCCACCAATCTCCTTGAATTCTACCAGCTAGAGGATGAGAAGAAAATGAGGTCTTAGAGGCAAGGAAGAACCTACCAAAGCCAGTGAGAGGGATTTGCATCCACCTTGGTTCAGGTTGGGATTTTAGCATGGCAGAGCCTATATCATGGCTCCAAATTCCTAGTCTTCAGTTTTGAATTGAGTTCATTGATTCACCTTGTTTCTACTCCAAAGAGCAAATTAGGGGCACCATACCTTTTTTTCCCCCAAAGAAAATTGCAAATTGGGTTTTTTGGTGGTGGTGGGGCAGTTGAAAGTGGCTTCACCATTTTTCCAGTAGAAAAATCCCCCCCCCCACTTATAGGTGGGAAAAAGGAGAGTTGAAAAACTACTTTGGCCACAAAAGGTATATGATTATTATTTTTTAGTCTGTGGTTCTCTTTTCCTCCCTTTCTTTGTTGGGGATGGGCAGTGGCCTAGTTCTCCCTTCAACATCTGGCCCTATGAACCCTAGTGACCTCCTCCTAACCAGCTGTGTTTTGAGGGAGGAGAGATGGGGTAGAGGGGAGGGAGAAAGAAGAAACAGCTAGCTGCTGATTTTCTTTTGGAATGGCCACCTATGGGGGGGGGGGAGGAAGATTGGTGACAAAGAGGGAAGAGGAATGAAGGAGAAATGGGAAAAAAGTGACTAGAAGGGAAGGAAGTGGGGGGAAGAGGTAAGTTGGTAGAGAAAAAAGCAGGGGGAATTGGGAGCTAAAGATGAAGGAATGCTGTTAGGGGGAGAAGTTCTGTTACAAAAAGAAAAGGGAAGAAGGAGAGAGAAGGTGAAGAGGGGTGGGTGGTAGAGGGGGGTGGGGGGGCCTAACCTTCTTTCACTTGGTAATGTGGCCTGTGTCACAAAGCTCTCGGCCCACCAAAAGAAACAGGAGATGGGGGATGGGGATGGGGGAAGGGTGGATTAAAGAAAGAAATACTCATTTCAAACCCTCATTCCTCAGAGGAACTGGGAGTCAGCCCCATTAATTGAGCTACTGGGCTATGTAGAGGAAAAAGGTGGGTGAAATAAAAGAGGGGAGAGAACTCTATGTAAGTTTCAATACAGTATAATAAATACCTTTCAGAATCACTGAATGTATTATGGGGCTTGGGGAAGCAGGAAAGGTGTGTGTTTGTGTGTCCGTGTGTGCTTTGGGAAGGGATATGGAGGGAAGATGGAACCATTTCAAACAGTGGGGCCACAAATTCTAACAGCCAAGTGATGGAGTGGAGAACATCAGTTGCTTTTCTGTTTGGACATGGGCTTAAGGCTTTGGATGAGACGGTTCCTTTTTTCTCCTAAAATTTGAGTTCCAACAGTAGAGCCACCCTAAACACTCACAAACATAATAGCTTAAGAAGAAAGGACTTATAACTATGTGAAACAATCCTACACCACAGGAGGTATTCAGAGCTTCCCAGCAAGTTCTTTATGTGTGTCTCTATCTGGGTCTTAATGGCACAGTACCTCTGTTTGCATGTGTAATAAATGAAGCAGTGCTACTTCGAATGAATCCTTGTGCTACCTTTGGGTGTTGGTCTGACTTCATTTCTGTCTTCTATGTATTATTAGTTAGTTCTTTATGACTCTTTCTCTTAGTCAGATAGTTAAGTGGTGAAATGGCTAGAATGCTGGGCTTGTACTCTGGAAGATCTGAGTTCAAATCTTATTAGCTGTAAGACCCTGTGCAAGTTACTTAAACTCAGCTTTTTTATCTGTAAAATGGGGATAATAAATAATAATAATAATAATACTCATCTTCCAGGGTTGTTTTGTGGGTCACATGAGATGACATTTGTAAAGCTCTTGACATACAGTGTTATATAAATGTTAATTATTATCAGCAAGATGAGTTCAAATATGGCCTCAGGTCCTTATTTTGTGACCTTGAACAAGTCAACTTAATTTTTGTTTTGTCTCAGTTTCCTCAACTATGAAATGAGGAGCATAATAGCATCTACCTCCTAGGGTTCTGGTGAGGATCAAATAAGATAAATTTGTAAAGTGCTTAGCACAGCGCCTGGTTCATAATAGGCACTGAATAAATGCACATCCCCTTTCCTTTGTCTCCTTCAGTCTGCATTTCTCTATCTGCCCGTTTCTTGATTTCTATGCCTGCTATAGAAAGCTCTTATTAAATGCTTTCTCTGTGTATTTCTTTCTCTTTCTCTGTCTTCTTTTTTTCACATTAACATTGATTTGGACATGTGACTTTCCATGATTCTTCTTGGGTTATATCATTTATTCAACAAATATTTATTTCTTCACATTTTCTTTTGTATTCAAGGGCTTTTTCATAGTGGGAAAGGAGCTATTTTATCGGTCCAGGTAACTTGCTACACCTTGAGGGGGATGAACTGTTCTTTCTCTCCTTCCTAGTTAAAACAAAACAAAACAAAAACCTAGGAGTCTCCACCCTGCTTTTCTTCTCTCTAATTCCCACCCTGATATCCCTTGCTGAATATCCAGAGATCTCTCCAGTCAGAGCAGGTCCAACACCTGGCTTCTCTTCCCTTCCCCCTCCTCCTGTTCCCTTCTTTTCTTTAATCCCCCATCCCCTGGGACCACTCCCTCTGTCTCCTTCCCCCACCTCAGTGCCTGAGTCTCCCTTGTCTCTTTTTACTTATTTCACAGTTAAATCCCAGACAAGATCTCTGGTGGAAATGTATAAAGTCTTATTATTATGATGGATAATATTGGATTGTGCCTTATCTTTATTTAAAACATAATGCACATTTAGTTTGCTATGAGACTGATAATTCGGTTTATAGTTCTGTTATAATCCCACAGCTGTCCACTAGATGGTAGATTTTCGCCAGAGCCAGAACCAGAGCCAGATTCTTGAGAGATGCTGATTCTGGCTGGGACAGCATTTAGTCGAGCAATATTTACAAAAGCGAATGTTCACTATTCACAAAGCAACTTGCTCCTCACCTTCTAGGAATTTACAATTTTAATTGAGGAGTTGCTACATAAAATAGGCACTTTAGTTACCTTCTCTTCACATGTCAAATCACTACTCTATGAGCTCCAAGGGGGATGTGCTTGTCAATAGATCCCCCTCCCACCTCCCTTCATCCTCACTCCAGGCTATATATTTGAGATACAAACTGATGTGCCATGTAAATACATCAATGATTTAAAGTAGACATTTATGTGTGGGCAACTTGCTAGAAACAGGACAAAGTTTGCCAAGGCTGTGTCCAAATTAGAGGCAGGAGGTTGAAGTCGATGATTTCTTGAGGTTTCTTCTTGAGGTTGATTTTCATAGCTAAGATTCAGATGAATGTTGTATTCATTTGATCCAGTGTGTTGGATCAGAGACTAAAGTAGAAATCATCTGCTTAGGAGTGGATGGTTGGCACATATGCCACTTGGTTTCTCTCACTCTCCTAATCTGTTCCCAATCTTTCTCATCTGTCTGCTCTTCCTCTTGTTTATCATTCTCCCTTCTTTCTGCAATACAATCTCCCCTTGCCTCCCTCCTTCTCTATCTCTCTGGCCTCCAGTTTCTCTACTCTTAGTTCCAGTCTCTTTCTTCTATCTATTTCATTTTTCCCTTTTATTTATTTCTTTTCTCCACTCAATCCCCCTTTCCTTCTATCTCTGTTTCTCTTTTGCCCCTCTCTCTTTATCCCCTCTTCTTTCCCTTCCTCCTTCATCTTTCCCTCCTTCCTTCCCTTCTTCTCTCTCCCCCTCTCTTCTTTCTTCTTTCTCTCTCTCTTCCATTTTCCCTCAGTCTCTCCTTTGCTGATCTTTCTACTCTATTCCAGTTTCTTTCTTCTCTCATTCATCAGTTACTCTGTATCTTAACCTTAACCTTTTTTCTCTCTGGTTCCAAATCTCCTTTCCTCTTTATTCTTCAGTCTTCCTTCCTTTTCTGTTCTCTTCTTACCTCCCTCAGTACCCTCCATATTTCAGTTTTCTCTCTTCTCTATTGTTCTTTCTGGCCCTTAGTCTCTCCTCTTGCTCTTGCTTAGTCTCTTTCTTTTCTGTCCCACTCAGTCTATCTTTGTATTTGTCTCTTAGGATCCCCTCTTATTGGCCCCTAATCCCCCTTTCCCTCTATCTTTTAATCAACCTTCCTCTGTTCCATTCCTTTCTCTGTTCTTCAGTCTTTCTTCTTTTTATCATAAATTTTTCCTTCTCTTCTGTTTCTTACTTTTCTCTCTGGTTCTTAATTTCTCCTCTCACTCTGTCCTAGATTCTTTCCTCAGTTTCTCCTTTTATTTTTGCTCTCCGTCTTTCTTTCCTTCTGTCCTTTGGTTCCCCTCTTTCTTTTTATCCTGCTCTTTTTTCTTTCTCTTTCCCCTCACTGTCTTCTCTCTAGACCTGTTTCTTCCCTCCTCCCCTCAGTTTTCCTTCTTTGTCTCCCAGTATCTATTTTTGTCTCTCGATCTCTTCTACTCTTTGCTCTGTTCTTCTGTTCCTCAATTTTCTCTCTTTCTTTGTTCCAGTCTTTCTCCTCTCATATTGTCAACCCCAATCCTCTCTCTGGCCCTCAGTCCTTTTCCCAGTTTTGCAGTTTATCCTTTCTTTGGTCTCTCAATCTGTTCTCTCTCTGGACTATAATCTCTTTTCCTTATAGCCCTCAGTTTTTTCCGTTTTACTGTCTCATTCTTTATCCTTTCTCTATCTCAGTCTCTTCTCCCTCTCTCCCTCAGTACCCTCTTTTTTTTTAAAATTTTATTTTATTTGCATAACATATGTGTGGGTAATTCTTCAACAATAACCCTTACATAGCTTTCTGTTACAAATTTTCCCCCCAACTCCCCACCCCTCCCCTAGATGGCAGGATATCCACTACATGTTAATTATGTTAAAATATTGGCAAATCGAATACATGTATACATATTTCCAAACTTATCATTGTTGTGCAAGAAAAATCTTATCTACACAAAAGATATATCAGATAAAGGAAACACAATGTAAGCAAACATCAGTCAAGGAGTATGAGAATGTTATGTTGTGGTCCACATTTCACATCCCTCTCTCTGGGTGTATATGGCTTTCTTCAGTGAACAATTGGGGGTGGTTTGAAACATTTCATTGTTGAAGAGAGCCATGTCCATCAGAATTGATCGTCATATAGTACTGTTGTTGCTGTGTATAATGATCTCCTGGTTCTGCTCATTTCACTCAGCATCAGTTCATGTAAGTCTCTCCAAGCCTCTCTGAAATCATCTTGCTGGTCATTTCTTACAGAACAATAATATTCCATAATATTCATTTACCATAATTTATTCAGCCATTCTCCAATTGAAGGGCATCTATTCAATTTCCAGTTTCTAGCCACTACAAAAAGGGCTGCCACAAACATTCTCTCAGTACCCTCTTTTATCTGTCCCTTAGTCTCCCCTCTCTCTGTCCTTTTTGCTTCCTTTCTCTCTGTCCCTTGGTTTTCCATCATTTCTGCTTATCTTTTAGTCTATCTTTTAAAAAAATCTGTTCCTCATTCTCATTTCTTTGTCTTTCTATTATTTCCTCTTCCCTCTATCCCTCTCTTCATTCTTAATTTCCTGGTTTATTTCTTATCTCTGTCCCCAACTCTTCTCTTTCCTTCTCTCCCTCAGTTTCCCCTTCTCTGTTTCCCCTTCTCCCTTGGTTTTGCCCTCTCTCTGACTTTTTATACACAGTTCTGCCTTCCTTCCTTTTTCTTAGTTTGTTTCTTAATTTCTTTCTCTGCTCAGAAGAGATGGGATACTGGAAGAGGGATGGATGGTTTACAGTGAAAGGAGCTCAGAGGCTTGGTGTGTTTCTCCTTCTAGTCAGTAGTCAGCAACAGGCATAATAAAGTATTAGCGAAATGAGTTGTCATGGAAACAGGAGGGAAAACCTCCTCCTCCTCTCCAGTCTCCCACTCTATGAGATAAAGAGGAAATCTTTGGGGAGATAGTCCCCTTGTAATTCCATAAGGGAATATGAGGAGTAGGAAGATGGATAAAACTCTGAGATTGCACTGGGATTTGGGAATATTCCTTGTTTCCATTATCGAGGGCTCTATATCCTCAGAGTCCTGAGAAGTTCGGGGGCCCTAGTCTTGAGGGAGAATGTCAAGCATTTTTTGATATTCAAATGTGTTTGAGTGTTTTGAGGGGTGGGGAGAAGGGCCAGTAGGGAAGTTCAAAAGAGTGAAGTGCCTCCAGAGAGGAACTGTGTATCTGTATACATGTCTCAGTTTGTAAACTGTTGTGCTTGTGAATGTGTGTACCTACATCCATGTATATCTCTGTGTATGTATTTGCAGATAGAACAGGTGATTAGGTTTGTGTCCATTTGTGTGTGTTTGTGTGTGTATGTATTTGCATGTGTATCTTTTGCATTAAGGTAGAATCTAGTTCAACACCCAGAGAGGTTTGGGGGAAGTAAACATTCCAATAATTCTTCAGCATTGACAAAGGGAGAGATTTGAAGAAGAGCACCTGGACTCTCCCAGAAGCCTCTGCTGTTGACCAGATTACCTGAGGGGTTTCTCCAGCAATGGGTGAAGAGGTCAGAAATAGAGAAGGGAACGCGAATGAATAGATTAGTTAAGTTATGGAGGAAGGAAAGCTGAGCTTGTGTACCAGGCAGTGAGAGGAATGTTCCTCCCACCCCCACTAGAGGGCAGCCAGTCGCTAGGGACAGTTGCGTCCCATCCCCACCCCTTGAGAAAAAAGGTAGCTGCTATTTGAGGGACTCACTTGCTGTGGCTCTTCAGAGTAGGACAGAGCCTAATGACCACCTCTGAAAGTCCATTGGCCTTCTGGTCCAGGTGGTAGTTAGATGGCATAATGAATAAAGTGCTGACTTGGAGTCTCCAGAACAGCATTTAACTCCTGCTCCAGACCTTAGTTCTGTGACTGGGCAATCACTCAATGTCTTTTTGCTTCACTTGCCTCTTCAGTAAAATTGAGGCGATAATAGCACTTACATGGCAGGACTGTGAGACTCAAATGAGACAATTTTTGCAAAGTGCTTTGTAAATCTTAAGCACTATGTAACAACAACAATAATAGCTAGCATTTATATAGGCAGTTTCAAATTTGAAAAAAAATGTTTTACAACTATTTCATATGATCCTCATGACAACCTTGGGGAAGTAATTGCTGTTTTTATCCCTCCTTTACAGATGAAGAAACTGAGGAAAAGAAGGTTAAGTGATTTACCCAGAGTAACACAGCTAATAAATGTCTAAGATGGGATTTGAGCTTCAATCTTTTTTTAAACTTTTAATTTATTTATTTTTCCCTCTCTTCCTACCAACCCCCACTTATAGACAGTAAGTAATCCAATATAGGTTAAATATATGCATTTCTTCTAAACATATTTCCATATTTATCATGCTGTGGAAGAAAAATCAGATCTAAAGGGGAAAAATAAAAAAGAGAAAAATCAAGCAAACAAACAACAACTATAACAAAAAAGGTAATCACTTTGCTTTGATCCACATTCAGTCTCCATAATTCTGTCTCTGAATGTTGATGGCACTTTCCAACCCAAATCTATTGGAATTGCCTTGAATCACCTTATTGTTGAAAAGAGCCAAGTCTGTCACAGTTGGTCATCACATAATCTTGTTGCTGTGCACAAAGTTTTCTTGGTTCTATTACTTCACTCAGCATCAGTTCATGTAAGTCTTTCTAGGTTTTTCTAAAATCAGTCTGCTCTGGTCATCAAAACCATTTGGTACTGGCTAAGAAATAGAGTGGTTGATCAGTGGCATAGGATAGGATCACAGGACAAACTAGGCAATAACTATAGCAATTTAGTCTTTGATAAACCCAAAGATCCCAGCTTCTGGGATAAGTACTCATTATTTGACAAAAACTTTGGGGAAAATTGGAAACTAGTGTGGAAGAAATTAGGACTTGACCCACACCTAACACCACATACCAAGATAAGATCTAAAAGGGTTCATGATCTGGATATAAAGAGTGATATTATAAATAAATTAGAGGAACATAGGATAGTTTACCTCTCAGACCTGTGGAGATGGAATAAATTTATGTCCAAAGAAGAACTGGAATTCTTAATTGAACACCAGATAGATAATTTTGACTATATTAAGTTAAAAAGTTTTTGTACAAACAAAACCAATGCAGACAAGATTAGGAGGGAAGCAATAAAATGGGAAATCATCTTTACATTTAAGGGTTCTGATAAAGGTCTCATTTCTAAAATATATAGAGAATTGTCTCATATTTATAAGAATTCAAGCCATTCTCCAATTGATAAATGGTCAAAGGATATGAACGGACAATTTTCAGATGATGAAATTAAAACTATTTCTAGTCATATGAAAAGGTGCTCCAAATCACTATTGATCAGAGAAATACAAATTAAGACAACTCTGAGGTACCACTACACATCTGTCAGATTGGCTAAAATGGCAGGAAAAGATAACAATGAATGTTGGAGGGGATGTGGGAAGGCTGGGACACTGATGCATTGTTGGTGGAACTGTGAAAGGATCCAACCATTCTGGAGAGCAATTTGGAGCTATGCTCAAAAAGTTATGAAACTGTGCATACCCTTTGACCCAGCAGTGTTTCTATTGGGCCTATATCCCAAAGAGATCTTAAAGGAAGGAAAGGGACCCACATGTGCAAGAATGTTTGTGGCAGCCCTTTTTGTAGTGGCTAGAAACTGGAAACTGAATGGATACCCATCAATTGGAGAGTGGCTGAATAAATTATGGCATATGAATGTTATGAAATATTATTGTTCTGTAAGAAACGACCAGCAGGATGATTTCAGAGAGGCCTGGAAAGACTTACATGAACTGATGCTGAGTGAAATGAGCAGAACCAGGAGATCATTATACACAGCAACAATACTATATGATGATCAATTCTGATGGACATGGCTCTCTTTAACAATGAAATGTTTCAAACCAGTTCCAATTGTTTACTGAAGAAAGCCATATACACCCAGAGAGAGGGATGTGAAATGTGGACCACAGTGTAACATTTTCATGCTCCCTATTGATGTTTGCTTGCATTGTGTTTCCTTTATCTGATTTTTCTTTCTTGTAGATACGATTTTTCTTGCACAACAATGATAAGTTTGGAAATATGTATACATATATTCGATTTGTCAAGTATTTTAACATAATTAACATGTAGTAGATATCCTGCCATCTAGGGGAGGGGTGGGGAGTAGGGGGGAATAATTTGTAACAGAAAGCTTTGTAAGGGGTCAATGTTGAAGAATTACCCATATATATGTTTTGCAAATAAAAAGTTTTAATAAAAAATAAAAAAAATAAAATCAGTCTGCTCATCTTTTCTTATAGAACAAAAATATTCCATAACATTTATATACCATAGGGGCAGGTAGGTGGCGCAGTGGTCAGAGCACCAGCCCTGAAGTCAGGAGGACCTGAGTTCAAATTTGAACTCAGACACTTCCTAGCTGTGTGCTTCTTCAAAGCATCTTCCTTTGCTGAATTGCCTCAGCAAAAACAAAAACAAAAACAAAAACAAAACAAAAACATTTATATACCATAACTTATTCAGCCATTCTCCAATTGATGGGCATTCACTCAGTTTCCAGTTTCTTGCCATTACAAAAAGGGCTGCCACAAACATTTTTACAGATGTGGATCCTTTTCCCTTTTTTATGCTCTCTTTGGGATACAAACCTAGTAGAGACCCCGCTAGTTTGAAGGGCATGCACAGTTTGATAGCCCTTTGAGCACATGAACTTATATCTTTCTGAAGTCAGTGGTTAGCTGTGGAGGTGGTGATGGTGATGATGATGATGAATCCCAGTTCTTTCTGAAGATTTGACAATGGAAGCAGGGGCAGAAGTAGAAGGCAAACTTCTTTTCCATCCACCTAAGTCCAATTGGAGGGCGGGTGAGAGATATGGGTAAGGAATATTTGGAGATGTATAAAGCTGCAAGATTGTGTGTGGGGGTGTGTGGGTGTTGTGTATGTGGTGCTTGGGGGGATGCTGAGAAGCTCTTCTCCTACCTACTGTTGTTCCAGCCAAATTCTATAGGCTCCTCATTTCCCTCTGTTCCTCTTTTGCTTCCATCTTGAGGAACAGGAAGAGTGACAGGTTCTCTGATTCACCTTTAATTAAATATGAAGTCGGAAGATTCCCTGGTGATATGGGGAGGCTGTTGGTGTGATCTCTGTCTTGTCTCCATTCCTTTTGGGTATAATAAGCAATTTGGGAGCAAATCACATAGATGAGACCTCAGATGCCAGTGGGGTCTGTCCTTGAGGTCTGACAGAGAACCATTTTTTTTTTCCTTTCCTTTTTTTCTAGTCACAACCCAAAGATATTCTGGCAAGACACGAAGTGTATGTATGGGAAGTGGGTGGGGTGCAGGAGAAAGAGACTAAGAGGGAGTGCAGTACTAAGCAGGGTGAGGAGGGAGGACATCCCATTCCAGGGAGAGAGAAAACCTTATTTTTTTGGGGGGGAGTCTAGCTCTCAGTGTCCTTCCCTTCTGGTCAGGGGGAGGTTGGCATATTTATCTCCCATATCTGATCTCTGGATTTTTGGACCTAATTAGGGGTGGAGTTGAGGGAGGGATATATGGGATACCTAGGACTTAGACTTAGAAGGATAGAATGAATGGGTATGGGGGCTTGAGAACAGCAAATTCTGCTCAAGTTGGATGCTAGCCCCTAATCCCCTACCAGGCAGGAATGGTTTTCTTGCTTGTACCCGGGCCCTGTGCCCACTCTGCCTTCCGCTTCCCACCTCCTCCCTCTCATCAGCTGCAGCAGCAGCACCTTCTCTTGGAGCCAATCCTGGGTCTTGCCAAGTTCCATTTAGCCTATAGCTATCATGCTCACAGCAGCTCCAGAATGGGTACCCCTGCCCCCCGTCCTCACTCCAGAATCAGTCCTTTCTTTTTTCTGACTTTTACAATCCTTCAGCTTTCCTGGGAGTCTATCTGATTTTTTTGGGGGGGAGGGTCTTCCATGGAGTAAGAGATGCATGTGTGCTTCTATCTTATCAATGGGGAAACTGAGGTAAAGGGTCAATCTTGAACCCATTTGTAGGTTCCCTCTGGGTCTGCACCTTTAGTGAGTAGTCTCTCTGGGCCCTGAGCCTTATCTCATTTAGTCTCTTTGTGCAAGGCTTCAATTGGGGTGGGAGTAGGAATTTTATCTGTTTCTGCCAACTCTGTGTGAGTCTACTGTGTTCAGGGACTCCTCTCTGAATGCTCCTTACCTCTTCCTTCATTTCCCACATTTTCTTACATCTCCCCTGTCTTCACTATCCTCAGGGTCTCTTCTAATTTTATTCCCCTGTGTCTTCCTGGTCTCCAGTCCCTCCTTTCCCCAACTTAAAATAGATCTCTCCCTTTCTCTGCCAATATCCCCACAATTTTATCCCAAAGCAAAAATTGCTTTTATTCTTCCAGCCACCTGATAGGAACCTGGCTCTGCTTAAGTTTATTCCAGTCTAGCTTCCTCCTAGAGGCTTGTGGCTTTTCTCTTTCCAGGAGTCATCTCCCTAATCCTTTGCTGTTCCAGTCTGTTTCTTTAAAAAAAAATTTCAGGTCTGAATTCTCTCCCTTCCCTTTCCTCTCCCCCGATTCATTGAGAAAGCAAGAAAGCAATCAATTTTAATATCCTGCTATTCCTCTTCTTCATATCATACACAGACACAGACACACATATAATGACTCTCCTGTATATAACAGATGTATGTATATATAGATATATATGTATGTATACACACATACATATATATCTACATCTATATATACATATATCTAGCTATCTCATCTTCCCCCTCATCATCGTGCTTCACGTTTTCTAGGGTCTGATCACACAGTCTGTCGCTTTTTGATGCAATGTCTCGATTTGAATGTTTAATATTTCATCTAAAAGTAGGCTCCTGATCCTTTAATAGTATTAGGAAAAAGGATAGCCATTCTCCTTTATTGATTTGCCTTCCAAGTAGGCAGGCAGGTAAAAGAGGCAAGAATAGGACCACCTTATTGTCTTGGGTCTTTCCTCAGAGCCTCTTCTTAGCCTTTGGGAGAAGTCTATTAGCAGGAGAAATTGTGTTTGGTTCCTGCTTCCCCTCTTCAACCCCCCTTCCCATGCAGTGAATAGAGCACTATGCTTAAATCAGGAAGATCTCAGTTCAAATCTGTCTCAGATTACTACTAGTTGAGTGATCTGGGCAAATCACTTAATCTCTGCCTTTTTCTTCAAGTGTAAAGTGAGGGTAATAATAGTTCTTCACAGGGTTGATGTGAAGATCAAATGAGGTAATATTTGTAAAAAGCACAATGCCCACCCTTTTGTTTAGCCATTCCCCAATTAATCATCATCCCCTCACTTTTCAAAATTTTGCTACCACTGAAGAGGCTGCTATAAATATTTTTGAAATGTAGGTCTTTTTTCCCTTTTATGATTCCTTTGGGATATACAATATAGTGGTATTGCTGGGTAAAAAGGTATGGACAATTTAGTTGTCCAAAGGACGTAGTTCCAAATTATTCTCCAGAATGTTTGGATCAGTTCACAACTACACCAGTGGTGTATTAGTGTCCCAATTTTCCCACAAACCCTCCAGCCTTTATCACTTTCCTTTTTTTTTTTGCCACATGGGCCAATCTGATGGGTGTGAGATGGTATCTCAAGAGTTGTTTTAATTTTCATTTCTCTAATCAAAAGTGGTTTAGAGCAGAATTTCTTAAACTTTTTCTGTTTGCAACTCCTTTTTATCCATGAAGTTTTTATATGACCCTATATATAGGCATATAAATTAGGTATATAATTTAAACATTTATTGATAATAAATTCCATGACTCTCACATTCAGTTACTCCAGATAGGGTCATGATCCACCATTTAAGAAACTTTTGAGTTAGAACATTTTTTCATATGCCTATACATACTTTTGATTTCTTCATCTGAAAACTGTATCCTTTGACCATTAAAGGACATTCTTTCTATGGAGGTAGTTAACCTGCAGAGGGGGCAACCCCTCTCCGACAGGGAAGGAGAAGCCAGGGGGAAGAAGTTGACCTTGGGAAGGAAAGCATGATTTGCCCTTGTTCTTTCTCCTAGTCATAGGGTCATAGATTTAGAGTTGTATTAGCTATTGGATAACCTATTATCAGGCAGCACCCGGGATAGAGAGTTGATCCTGGAGTCAGGACATTCTGAGTTCAAATTTATCCTCAGGCACTTATTAGCTTTGTGACTTTGGGCAAATCACTTATCCTTAGTTTCTTCAACTGTAAAATGGGGATAATAATACCACCTACTTTTCAGGGGTGTTGTAAGGATAAGATATTTATAAAGTGCTTAGCACATAATAGTTGCCTAATAAATTCAATTTCCCTTTCTCTGGTGTAATCTACCACCTTCTCCCATTTTATAGGTGAGGGAATTGAGGCTCAGGGAGATTAAGAAATCAGATCTTTTTACCCTCTTGAATACTTGGATACATCTTTGACCTTTCCCCACCTCAATCCAGTCATTTGCCAGAAGGTTGACCCTCCCTTCTCCCTCTCTTTAACATCTGTCCTCTCTTTTTCACTCCCACTCTAGTTAATTAATACAGACCTTCATCTCTTCTTGTTTGGACCACTATAGGGACCCCAGAAAGATCTTTTTCCCAAGTAATCATCCTAATATACAACTCTTATCATTCACTTCTCTACTAAAAACCTTTAGTGGTAACTCTCTAGTTACAAAATATAGACTCCTGACCTTATCATTCAAAGTTCTTCTTCAAACTATCTTTCTATTCATATATCATTCTATTTCCCTTCATATAATTTTTCTTCTAGTCAAAATGGTCTGATTTCTGCCCTGTTCACCACTATGTTTATTCTGTTTTCTTCAGTTTCCCCATCCCTCAACTCATAGTTGGGCTGATTTCTATCCCACTCCATACCCTACAGTCCCCATCTTCCTTCCAGGTCCAATTTATGTGCTGTCCTTCTATCTTATCTATCTTGTCCCTTTTCCCCCTGGCTGAAAGTGGCAGAGCATTAGGCCTGGAGTTAAGAAGAACTGAGATCAAATCCTGCTTCAGGTACTAACTAGCTAAGTGTTATTTATTTAACCTTGTAGGCCTCAATTTCCTTCCACTTCAAAACAAAGATAATAACAGCATCTAGCCAAGGGTAGTTGTGAGAATCGAGTGTAATAATATCTGTAAAGTGTTCAGCACATAGTAGGTGTTTGATAAATGCTTCTTTCTTTCCCTCCATTTTTCATAGCCCCTCTACTTGTAGTAAAACATAGGGACAACTGGATTTGGAGTCGGAAGACCTATGTTCAAATTTCAATTTTTTCACTTCTACTGTAACTTAGCTTGATATATAAAACATGCACTGATTATATGCCAGACACTGTGCTAAGCACTACAGATACTATTATAAGCAAACAAGATGGTTTTTACCCTTTTTTCTTAGTTAATATTTCTATTTTCCCAAGTTACATGTAAATTTTTTTTACATTTGTTTTTAAAACTTTGAGTTCTAAATTCTCTTTCTTCCTCTCCACTCTCCTCCCATTGAGAAGACAAATGTGAAGTTATGCAGAATGATAATCCTTACTGTTAAGGACCTTCCCTTCTAATGGAAGAAGACAAAATATAAAGAGATGATAGAAAGTAGGGATGTGTGTAGGGAAAGCAGGGATGGGGTAGGGAGGCTCTTAGTGAGCAGAGAGTTCAGAAAGCAAGTTGAGCTGAATAGGAAGACCTTAGACAAGTCAAGGTTCTTTGTGAAAAGATTCCTTTTCACAAAGCTCCATGTTCTTTCTATGCATGTTCATGCCTTTGCTTCCTATAACCTGTAGAATATCTATTTTCTGAGAACAGCCGTTATGTTACTTTCCATTCATGTATTCCTCCAAGGCCTTGCCCATAGTAGGTATTTAATAAATATTTGTCACATTAAATAGTAAATAAAGGACCAACAGAAATTGGCAGGTTTATTCTGTGAGTGGAGAAGGGGGAGAGGCAGAAGAATGAAGAAGTATCCTATGTCTCTAGACCTTTTGAATGATCCATTGCTGGGAAATGATGGTTGTAGGGAGTAGTCAGGGTCTCTGCCCTAGGAGCAGATGGAAAGAAATATATAATATGGGATGTTTGAGAGGAAAGGGGTTGGGAGAGGAACAGGGAGGGGGGAGTCTGTGCTTGGGAAACAAGACACAGCTCTTTCATTCCAGCCCCTGGAGGGGATGAAACGCCTGATTGTGAGTTCGTCTGAGGGCCCTGGAGGTCAAAGGGAGATGGGACAGACTGATCTACTTCCCCCCCCCAATTCCCCCAAGAGAACAAGATCCCCACACATCCCTCTGGTGACTGGAGGGAGGCCAGGACACAGAGAGTTTCTCTAAGGGAGTCAGGCTTTGGGAGCTTTCCCCTGAGATTCCTCCCATCCCAAGGGCATCCTGTGCTATTTAAAATTGTGGGTGTTTTTTTTTTTTAAGAAATGGAATTCAAAGGTCAATTTTTGGGTGGAAGGATTTAGAAATCCTCTGACTGGAATCTGATGGCTGCCTATGTAACAGGATAGAAGTCATATAGTCTCTATCCTTCAGCTTCTAAGCAGGATAGACCATATCCCAGCTTAAATCAATGGAATTGTCTTCCCTAATCTACTCCATCAAGAAGTGATCTACTCAGTTTTCTCATAACACTTTTGTTTTAAACCTACCTTATGGCAGCTAGGTGTTGCAGTGGATAGAGTGCCAGACCTTCAGGCAGAAAGTCTTATCTTCCTAAGTTCAAATCCAAACACTAACTCTGGGCAAGTTACTTAACTCTATTTGTCTCAGTTTCCTCATTTGCAAAATGGGTTGGAGAAGAAAATGGTGACCCCCTCTAATGTCTTTGCCAAGAAAATCCCAAATGGGGTCCCTAAGAGTTATATATAACTCAGAAAAAATAGTATTTATATTCAATTTTTTCTTTGAAACACCCGTAGAAAAATCACCTTATTTTATATCATATGACACTTTTTTCACTCTGTGTGGATTCTGCAGTATAAAAGTAGCCCACATTAGTTCAGAAGTATCTTTCCTTAACCTTGAAGAAAGGCAACTACAATTCACTACATGAATAGTCCATTCAATAAAGATAGTATCCATGCTGTCCACAAGGTGGCACACTATTTGAGCCATCTACCAAGTGGTTTACTAAGAGCATCTCTGGCTTTCATGTGAAAGAGAATTCTCCTCTCTGCAATGTCCCAGTCACCCTTGAGTAGCCGAGCTCTTTAAAACTCATGCCATCTAGGTTCTAAATTTAAACTAGGAGGTTTTATTGGACATTGCTCAAAAATACTTTACAAACAGGAAATCTATGCCTCTCTCTCTTTTTGTTCAATAGTATTTTATTTTTCTAATTACATGCAAAGGTAATTTTCAACATTCATTTTTGTAAAATTTTGACTTCCAAATTTTTCCTCTCTCCCTTGCTTACCTCTCCCTTCCCCAAGACCGCAAGCAATCTGATACAGGTTATACTTGTACAGTACTTTTAAACATATTTCTATATTAGTTAAGTTCTTGTGAAAGAAAAATCAGAACAAAAAGGAAAAACCATAAGAAAGCAAACTAAAAAGGTGATAATAGTATACTTTGACTTACATTCAGTCTCCACTATTCTTTCTCTGGATTTTACATCCCAAGTCTATTAGAATTATTTTGGATCAATGTATTGCTGAGTAGAGCTAAGACTATCATAATTGATCATCACATAATCTTGTTGTTACTGTGTATAATGTTCTTCTGGTTCTGCTCACTTTACTCAACATTCATTCATGTAAATATTTCCAGGCTTTTCTGAAATCAGCCTGATCATCATTTCTTATAGAACAATAATATTCCATTACATTCATATACCATAATTTATTCAGTCATTCTCCAATTGATGGGCATCCCCTCAATTTTATGACTCTATTCTCGATCAACAATCCATACATCCCCAGGACATAGGCATTTAACATAGTTTTTTAGACATTGCAAAAAGGAAGAGAGAATGTTAAGTACTTTGGAATTAAGCACTTGGAGTCCTCCGACTTCCCAAAGTCCTCCTAATTACTATTTCCATTTTTCAGTTATTCCTTAGAGATTTCTGAACTATACTTGCTTATAGATGATGGAGAGGCAATAAGGAGGAAAGGATATGTTTCTGGAAACCCTCTTCTGGGCCAAAGAATATAAAAAAGGGGAGGCAGGAGACATTTGGAGATGGTAATAGGTGCCCTTCATCTACTTTGTCCTCACTAATCTACTGGGAGTACCATAGTTGGCAGCCTTCAGCAACTGAAATGCCTTCTTGACCCAGTTTCTGTTTCTGCTCCTGGGGTTGGATATTCTCTCTGTCATTGGTCTCAGCAGTGATCTTGGCTTTTTCACCCAAGATTCTAGTTACCACAGAGGGAAGTCATGGAAACATATACTGCTGCTAGGGCAGCTGCTGGGAGTTGCCCTGACTTCAGGTATGAGGATGGCATCAGTGACCTGACATAAGCAAGGGGTTATATAAGAAAAGGTTTGTTTAGTTTATAAAGATATAGCTGTCAAACATAGGGCAAGGATATGGTTTGAGCTGATCATTCAACCCTTCTTGTGATTGCCCTTGTGCTCTCAAGTGCAGGAACAGTGTTTTATGAAACTTGTGCAGAGTCAAAGATCCCTATTTTACTTAAAAATACATTTTATTGATGTCTTTTGCCTTTATGTTACAGTCATTTCTTTAAAAAATATATCATATATCTTATAGCCATATTAAGTCTCTTTTATATAAAGGAAAAATAATTAAGCAAAGAAGTCAGATATGATGAAAGCATTTGACAATGCAGACAAGCCTCTGCTGCAATAGTCTCTTTCCTCTCAATGGCTTTTTAATTACTTAGGGCTCAACTTCCTTTTGATTTTCATTCTTATAGTCATTACTCATATTGTTCTTATGGTCATTCTTAATTGTTGCTGTTCAGTCATGTCTTATTTTTCATGACCCCATTTGTTTTTTAGGGGTTTTTTTTGGCAAAGATATTGGAGTGGTTTGCCATTTCCTTCTTCAGTTCATTTTACAGATAAGGAAACTGAGGCAAATAGGGTTGAGTGACTCGGTAAGGTCACACAGTTAGTGTTTGAGGACAGATTTGAATGCACAGAGAGGAATTTTCCTAATTCCAGGCCAAGCATTCTATTCATTGTACCACCTGGCTATTCCCCATACTTAATTTACCATGTGGGAATTCACACAAATCTTTCTCTATTTCTTAAATTCTTCATTCTCATCTTTAATATTCTGTTCTGGAACAGTTTTTTCAGTCATTCTTGAACCAATCAACAGATCAATCAATAAACAGTTATTAATCATCTACTATGTGCTAGACAGTGTACTAGGCACTGGGAATACACAGAAGAAAATAGATCAATTTCTACCCTTAAGAAACTTCTATTTTACAGAGGGAGACAACATGTGTACATATAACTGTAGAGACTAAAAGACAATTTTGGTGAGGAGATACTAGCAGCTACAAGGAACAGGAAAAACTCATGGAAGAAGTGGTGTTTGAGCAGAGCATTGAAGGAAGTGAGGGATTCTAAGAGATAGAGGTGATGAAGGAAGCATTCCTAGGAATGGGGAATAGCACTATAAAGGTTCAAAGATAGGAGAAAGTATTGTGTGAAGGAAACTAAGATGTATACACTTTGGTTCCAGTTTCTTGCTACGACTTTGCTTGGTTTGAAGTGAATACTTAAAGTTTTAATTTATTTTTCTCTAGTGATTTGAAGCATGTTTTCAAATGGTTACTTATATTTGTCATTTTTCCTATTGAAAACTTCATATCCTTTGATCACTGGTCTGTTGGAAGAATGACTCTTTATGCCAATTCCTTATATATCTTAGTGTTTGTTGTTCGTTTTTTTTTCACTTATGTCTCTTTTCATTTGGGGTCTTTTTGGAAAAGATACTGGAATGATTTGCTTTTTACTTCTCAGTTTTTTTAACAGATGAGGAAACTGAGGCAAACAAGTTTAAGTGACTTGCTCAGGGTCACTTAGGAAGTAAGTGTCCAAGTATAGATTTGAACTCAGGACTATGACTACTGGCCTGGTATTCTAACCACTGAGCTACCTACTTGCCCATATATGTTGGCTATAAGATTTCTTTTAGTGATATATGATACAAATATTATTCCATTATGTGGTTTATCTTTTTATTCTGTTTAATAATTTTTATTCATGCAAAGATCCTTACATTTTATATAATAAAGAATATCTATTTTTCCTCTTATGATTGCCTTTATCCCTTATTTGGTTAAGAGTTCTGACTTGAGTCATAGTTGTGGAAAACATTTCCTCTTCTCTCACATATCTTTATGACATTATCTTCTATATTTAGGTTGGATATCACTTTGAGCTTATTGTAGTGTAAAATGGTGGTCTAAACTGAATTTCTACTGTTTCCCCAGCAATTCTTGTTTAAAAGGGAGTGCTGATTCATATAATTTGTATTCTTGGGTCTATTAAACACTGACCTATTATTTTTGATTGAGTTTATTTCTTGCTTATCTAGTCAATTCCATAAGTCTACTTTTCAGAATTAGTACTGAATAGTTCTGATGATTAGAGCTTTATAAAATAGTCTGAGGGCTTGTAAAAGGCTGTTCTCCCTTCACTTGTACTTTTTTTTCCCTTTGAGATTCTAGACCTTTTGTTCTTTCAAATGAATTGTTATTTGTTTTGTCTAGTTTTATGACATCTCCTAGATAATTTTCGTATGGCTCTAAATGTGTAAATTAATTCAATAGAAACTTATATTATAAAAATATGGCAGGGCCCATTCATGAACACTAAATTGTTCTCCAATTTTTGTCTTTATTTCATTAAAGACTGTTTTGTATTTATATAAATCTCATATGCATCTTAGTAGGTTAGCTTTCAGATAATTTAGACATTTTGAAATCTTGAATGGAATTCTTTCTTCCCCATTTTTTTCTTAATGTGCTAGATAGAACTGCTAGTGATTTTGTGCATTTGTTTTGTATCTTGCTGCTTTACTGAATCTATTATTAATCATTTCAATTAGTTATTTCAGTGATTCCTTGAAGTTTCCTAAGTATATCATCATGTCATCTACAAACAGAAATAATTTGACCCTTTTCCACTAATAGTTATACCTTTATTTTTGTTTTGGTTCTCTTGTTTATTGCTACCATTTGCATTTCTAGAATGAAGTCAACTAATAGTAGGGAGAAAAGTATCCTTTTTTTGCTCTTATTTGAACTGGAAGGACCACAACATTTAAACAGTTAAATATAATAACATAAATTGTGGAAGAAGAGAGCTCTAAAAATAGGAGAAAATAGGAAAGCCTTCCCTTAGGAGGTAAAACCTGAACTGAGTCTTGTAGGAAGTTGTTTGTCCTTGGAAAAGATACTGGAGGGGCTTGCCATTTTCTTCTTAATCTCATTTTACAGATAAGGAAACTGAGGTAAGCAGAGGTAAGTGACTTGCCCCAGATCTCACAGCTAGTAATCGGCTGGGGTCAGATTTGAACTCAGGTCCTCTTTATTCCAGGGCTGGTGTTTTATGTGCTATACTACCTAGCTACCCCCGGCCTCATAAGGAAGCTAAGAATTTTAAGACACAGAGTTGAAAAGAAAGATGTCAGATATTATTATCCACACCAAAGAAATGACAGATCCTTGAAACACTGAAATAACTAAGGTTAAGCTGGATGTGTTACACTGACTGCTGAGTGCCTCAAATGGACAGCAACAAACAGGGGATGTCATTTTCCAACTTTGCCCAGGGCACATAAATGTTTTGACTGGACTCTTCACCTCAATAAGCCCTGAGGCCATCACTATATTACAGAACAATATAAACTCATAGGATTGAGGGCTGGGAGAGACTTTAGAGACCATCTAGTTCAATCCAATTATTTTACAGATGGAGAAACTGAGATACTGCCAGAAGATGGAAGTGACTTCTTTATTTTTCCTGATTTATTATATATTTCTCCCCTTCATTCTTTTTCTATGGTTCAATCAAAATGGCCTACTTTTTGTCTCTTAACACAAGACATTCTGTCTCCTGTTTCAGAATGTCTGACAGCATATTTTTTCTCTCAATGTTGCTTCTTAGAATCCCTAATTTCCTTCCAAACTCAGCTCAAATGCAACTCCTACAACCCTTACCATTTTCCTAAATACCCCACCCACTGTAGGAAAAGCAGATCCCTGTCCCCTAGAAATTACTTTGTATTTACGTTGAATCTATTTATTTATAAGCAGCAGGGAGAGGGGTATAGTGGATGGAGTTCTGAACCTGGGATCAAGAAGACCAGATATGAAATCTTGTCTTAGACTGACAAGGTATTTACCTTGTGCTTGACCACTTAACTTCTCATTATAATATACATGCATATTATTTCTCCCAGCTGATTATAAGTTCCTTGAAAATAGGAATAGCCTTTTTTTGGTTTGTTTTTGTGTGCCCCATAATACTTGGCATGCAGTAGGTAATTAATAAATGCTTGTTGGTTGATTATTTGATTGCCTAAGGGTTCACAGGTCATAAATGGCAGAACTGGTATCCTCTGATTTTACATGCATTATTATTTTCACTATTCCGCACTGCCTCTCAATAATGGAGATAGTTAAGGACAAACCTGAATCATTAAAAGGTTAAATGATGTTCAGAAGTCTCAATTTAGGAAAGCAGGCAAGGAATTATGTCATGCATTTGAAAAAGTTTTCATTGAAAACCATCTAAATGCCTAGTTTGGGTACTTAAAGGTACAGAGCTTAAGCTGTGGAGAAAACTGCTCTCAGAAACAATTATTCTACAATTAGGACTTGAAGGAGGCTTGGGCATCCTACTTGAGGCCTAAAGAGGTCAAGTAGATTTATTGAAAACTGAAGGAGATTTAGTGTAAGAGTCAGTTTTGAAAATTTGAACCCAGTTTTTCTGACTCCTAAAGCAATGTTCTTTCTCCAAGACAGTTTTAGTTTTATTCCAGTTGCTCAGAATCTCTTCCATACTAGACTATAAGCTTCTAAATGGCAAAGGAACATCTTGTGTATCTTAATATCCAATACCCAGGACAATGGAAGAGTGTCATGTTTTAATTCAATAAACAACTACAATAGTCCATTGCACATCTTGGGGGTTAGGGGTGCAGAGCCTTTGTAATCTGGGAAATCCATGTGAAATTTTTTGGATCTTCCTTTGTACCAGAGAAGAAGTATGAATTATTATGGTATTAAAAGGTAAAATACATTGAAATTATATGATATTTTACCTATAGTTATACACATATGAGTTTCCAGATTTTGTCTGTGTTATCTGCTAGCGTTCACATGTTGTCTGTAATTTCCACAAAATTCCTCCAAAATTCCCATTTAATTTCTTTTGCTGATTCATGATATATCAAAACCTCAATGGAGAAAATTGCAATGTGGAAGGGATAACTGTACTTTGTAGCTGTATGGATATCATGCAGAAACAAAGTGCCTGTTGAATTAGCTAATCAATTAATCATACAAGGTGACACTCCCATGTTAATAATAATAATAATAATAATATTAAACATTTATAGAGTATCTAAGTGCTTTATAAATATGACCTCATTTGATCCTCATGAATGTTAGGGCGTCCATTTGTTAATAGGATCAATTGAAAGACTAGGAAAAGGGAAGATGAAGACGTGCAGGTGGGACATGGTAATTTTAAAGATGAATCTTTTCCTGGCTGCTGAAGTCCCTTCAAATTCTGAAAATGATTCTGTGATTCCAGTCCAAAGAGTACCATTCTCCTTGGCTAGGGATCACATGGCAGTTCATCTAGATTTTAGTGGTGGGCCCTTGCTAATCATCCAAGAGGCAAACATGGAGGACTCTTCCCAAAAGTGCCTGAGATGTTGTCTGAAAAATAACAGATGCTTATTTGCAAGGCACTTTACATCTCATTTGCATGCTATTTTGAATTTCATTTGCATGTTGCTCGCTTAAAGTCTGAGCAGATAATCACTTAACCCTTATTCTTCCCCCACATACCCCTCCCATTTTCCCTCCCACCTCTGGAAACTTTCTGCCCTTGACTTTCTATTTCTAGTGCCCTCTAGGGCTCTGTTTACTCCTGATCACTCAACTGAGCAATGATTCAATCAATCAATTAATAAACTTTTTTTTTAAAGTACCTACTATGTGCTAGGCACTGGGGATACAAACATAGCAAATAAAATAAGCCCCACAGGAGCTTATATTCTAAAAGAGGAGATAAGGATGTGGAAAGGTATAAATAGGGCACTGGTCAATAGGACCCAGTGTTTCAAGCATGCTTTATTTGCCATCAATCCATGTGAAGGGTTTGGTGAGGCTATTTCTGGGAATATGGAATGGAAGACTTTGTTCTCCACGCCAGAGGATGTGCAAGTATTCTTTGACTATTTTCTGTCAGCTTCCTCCATGACAGAAAGCCTTTTAGTAAGTTGCTGAGTCAGAACTGTATGTACTTCCAAAAGACTCCAAATCAATCTCTTCCTTGGTGATGAGCTTCCCAAGGGGAAAGGGAGCTTTGGCTGCCATATCTCCTCTCTGTAGGGGTCACCATGTGGCTTGGGAACCTATGGCCTTGATGGCTCTTCCATTTCTATTATGTTTCTTCTTTCCTGATCTTAGGTAAAGATACATTGGAGACTGAATGACCTTTTGAGCTTCAAAGTATTAAAATCAACAGGGAGGAGCCGTGGGAAAACCATGGCAGCAATTGCTGTAGTCTCTGAAGCTGAGCTGAGTGAGGAACCCTGGGTAGATATAAGGAGTCACCTGTGAAATCCAACCCAACAGTGAAGCAATCCAGCAGTTGGGATATATGCTATTTCTAATTACCACTCTCCCAGGAACCAAACTGTTGGGAAGGAGAGAAGTTACAAGCATTTTATTAAGCACTTAATATTTACTTGACACTGTGTTAAACACTTTACAAATATTATCTCGTTTGATTCTCAAAATAACTCTATAAGTTGGTGTTATTATTATCCCCATTTTATAGCTGGGAAAACTGAGGCAGGCAGAGAGTAAGTGACTTGTCCAGGGTCATAGTAAGAGTCTGAGGCAAATTTGTATTCAGATCTTCCTGACTCAAGACCCAGAATTCTGCTTCTGGTAATTCATTCATATCTCACCTCTACCCCCAAAAAGCCCGTTTGGTGGCTTGCCAGAGCATGGTCTGAACTGTAATAGGCTCCATTCTCACTCCAGTGGGATAGACCTTTCCTGCCAACTTTCTTTTCTTTTCTTTTTTTTTCTTGCTTTTTTAATTATTATTTCCTGCCAACTTTCTAAGAAAATTGTTTTACCCAGTCCTTTGGTTGGTTCTACCCCTCCAAAATTTTAAAGTTGTATGAAAGGGAATTGGGAGAGCTCAAATGAGTCTCTGTCTTTTGTCTTGGAGAAAACTTGGCTCCACTTCCCCATTGGATATGATTGAACCATTTTGTTGGCCCCAGGAGGGGAGAATGTGGCTCAATTTGTTTAGCCATACTTTTGTACTTCCGGTCTTACTATGTCTTCTCAGTAAATATCCCTTTATAAAAGCTAATTAATGCTATTGCTTATTGATGATACCAAGGAAATACCAACTGGCTAAATGAGATTGGGCAGACACTAGCTTTCTCTGGCAAATTATATTGGAGTGGTACTGATTGATATTAAGAAGAACCTGTTGGAAAAGGGGTTTAAATCAGCACAATTCTGCAGCCTTTCAGAAATATCCCTAGCACCTAAAGAGATGGAACAATAGTCTGGGAACCCGCCCCACCAATACAGTATAGATTGAGAAACTAGTTATAGAATCTTGCCACACAATAATATGCAGAATAAATACAAAGAGAATAAAAACCAAAAACTTAAATATGAAGTTTTTGGAGAGAGAGGGCACTAGCAGTTGAAAGGATCAATGAAGGTTTCACATAGGAGATGGTGCTTGAAGTGTTGTTGAAGAAAGGAAGGCTTCTATAAGGCAGACATGAGAAGGAAGTATATTTCTGTTGGGAGGGACAACCAGTGCAATGGCATGTGATGATAAGTGGAATCTTGTGTATGAAGAACAGAGAGAAGACCAGTTGGGTTAGGATGCAGAATGGAGGGGGGGGAGGGATTAATGTGTAATTGGACTAGATAGGAAGGACTTTATTTTTATTTATTTATTTTTTTTTGCTGAGACAATTGGGGTTAAGTGACTTGCCCAGGGTTACACAGCTAGGAAGTGTCTGAGACCAGATTTGAACTCAGGTCCTCCTGACTTCAGGGCTGGTGCTCTAACCACTGCGCCACCTAGCTGTCCCAGGACTTTAAAAATTAAAGAAAATTTATATTTGATTCTTGAGACAACAGGAAGCCAACAGGGTTTACTAAGGAGGGGAAAATCCTTTTGACAGCAGTATGGAGGAGAGAGGTAGAGATACCAGTTGGGAAACCTTTGCAAAAATCTTGTGGAGAGATGAAAATGTCCTGGACCAAGGTGGCAGTTGTGTGGATAGAAAGAAGGGATCAGATATTGTAAAGATAGGAAGAGCAAGATCTGGCAACTAACAGGATATGTGGTGAGATTAGAGAGTGAAGAGTCAAAGATAATGCCAAAGTTACAAATATGGGAGTCTGGAGAATTGTGCCTTTTGTCAGGAATAGCCGGAAAAGGAAGGGATTTGGAAAAGAAGGGTAATGCTGAGTTTGTGATGTGCCAGGCACATATGGTTTAAAATATCCTGGGGGAGGTGGAGCCAAATTGGTAGAGAAAAGGCAGGGACTCACCTGAGGTCCCCCAATTCCCTTTCATACAACTTTAAAATAATGCCCCCAAACAAATTTTGGAGTGGCAGAACCAACAAAAGGACAGGGTAAAACAATTGGACTTAGAAGGTTGGCAGGAAAGTTTATCTAACTGGAGTAAGAATGGGGCCCATTACAGTTCAGGCCATGCTCTAGCAAGCCAGCAAGCAGACTTTTTTGGGGGTGGGAGTGGGGTGCAACTGAATCAGCAGAAGCAGCTTCTGGACCTTTCAGCACAGAGAGGGTGAGGGGAATCAGAAAACTAGTCAGAAGGAGATTAGAGGAGACCTTTTTCTGTCACTGGGTGCAGGACTCTGTGGCATTGCCCATACTTGGTTCCCAGTCTTGATCTCAGGACAAGGAGGAGTAGCAGATTAGAATGTACGGTTGATAGAGAATGGGGACCCTGGTAATAGTTCCAGGGCAGAAAGTGCTTGTGGTCATTCACAGATCAGAACACAGGCCAGGAAAGAAATGACCACCTCTCCTTAGATCATGCTATCTTACATAATGTTCTGTGTGTGAGGCAATTAGGGTTAAGTGACTTGCCCAGGGTCACACAGCTAGTAAGTGTTAAATATCCAAGACTTGATTTGAACTCAAGTCCTCCTGACTTTAGGGCTTTGCTCTATCCACTATACTATCTAGTTGCCCAGATCATACCATCTTGAAGGAACTAAAATTTTATTGACCTCTAGAATTAGCTCTGAAAACAGAAGAAAGAAACATTTAAAGCTTAGGATACCGCTTCTTCCACTCTTGGAACAGAAACCAACTTCAACATAAAGTTAAAAGTCAAGAAATAAGCTGGAAAAAAATGAGCAAAAAGAAAAAGAACATGATCATAGAAAGTTACTATAGTGACAGGGAAGATCAAAACAATCTCAAAAAAGATAATATAATCAAAACAACATTTAAAGTCTCAAAGAAAAATGGGAATTGAACTCAGGCCCCAAAAGGATTCCTGGGAGATCTCACAAAGAATTTAAAAAATCAAATAAGAGAGGTAGAGGAAAAATTGAGGAAATAAATAGTGATGCAAGAAAATCTTGAAAAAAAGAATCAACTCTTCTTCTCTGGTACAAAAGGGAAGGCCAAAAAATTTTACATGACTTTTTCAGATCACAAGAGTACTTAGCCCCAATTTTCCCATAATGTGGAAGGGATAATTATATAAAGAAATGAGTGAAGAGCTCATTGGGTTGTCTGCATTACCCAGAGAGCCTATCCAGGGAGCTTTGCAGTTCTCTGACTGAAGAGAACTTCTCACTGTTAGTAAAAATGTTTTCTAACATTTGAAGGTGATTATGAGATAAGTGAACTTGTCATTTTTTTAAAATTTTTTTTTAATTAAAAGATTTTTATTTACAAAATATATGAGTGATTTTTCTACATTGACATTTGCAAAATTTTTTTTTGTTCCAAGCTTTTCCCCTCTTTCCCCCCACCCCCACCCCTACATGACAGGTAATCTAATACATGCTAAATACGTTAAATTATATGACAAATCCAATATATGTATACATATCTATATGGTCATCTTACTGCACAAGAAACATCAGATCTAGAAAGAGAGAGAGAAAAAAAAAAAAACCAACAACCTAAGAAGGAAAACAAAATGCAGGGAAATATTCACAGAAAGCGTTAAAATGTTGTGTTGCGGTTCACACTCAGTTCCCTCAGGCCTCTCTCTGGATGTATATGACTATCTTCATCGCTGAACAATAAGAACTGGTTTGAATCACATCATTGTTGAAGAGAACCATGTCCATCAGAATTAATCGTCGTATAGTCTTGTTGCTGTGTATAATGTTCTCCTGGTTCTGCTGATTTCACTCAGCATCAGTTCATGCAAGTCTCTCCAGGCCTCTCTGAAATCATCCTGCTGGTTGTTTCTTACAGAGTAATAATATTCCATAACATTCATATACCATAATTTATTCAGCCATTCTCCAATTGATGGGCATCCTTTCAATTTCCAGTTTCTTGCCACTACAAAAAGGGCTGCCACAAACATTTTTGCACATGTGGATCCCTTTCCCTCCCTTAAAATCTCTTTGGGATATAGGCCCAGTAGAAACACTGCTGGGTCAAAGGGTATGCACAGTTTGATAATTTTTTGAGGATAGTTCCAAATTGCTCTCCAGAATGGTTGGATCTGTTCACAGTTCCACCAACAATGTATCAGTGTCCCAGTTTTCCCACATCCCCTCCAACAGCTATCATTATCATTTCCTGTCATTTTAAGCCAATCTGACAGGTGTGTAGTGGTATCTCAGAGTTGTCTTAATTTGCATTTCTCTGATCAACAGTGATTTGGAGCACCTTTTCATATGACTAGAAATAGTTTCAATTTCTTCATCTGAAAATTGTCTGTTCATATCTTTTGACCATTTATCAATTGGAGAATGGCTTGAATTCTTATAAATTTGAGTCAATTCTCTATATATTTTAGAAATGAGGCCTTTATCAGAATGTTTGAATGTAAAAATATTTTCCAAGTTTATTGCTACCCTTCTAATCTTGTCTGCATTCATTTTGTTTGTACAAAAACTTTTTAACTTGATATAATCAAACTTATCTATTTTGTGATTAAGGATGATCTCTAGTTCTTCTTTGGTCACAAATTCCTTCCCCCTCCACAGGTCTGAGAGGTAAACCATCCTACATTGTTCTAATTTGTTTATAATATCATTCTTTATGTCTAGATCATGAATCCATTTCGACCTTATCTTTGTGTATGTTGTTAGGTGTGGGTCAATGCCTAGTTTCTTCCATACTAGTTTCCAATTATCCCAACAGTTTTTGTCAAATAGTGAGTTTTTATCCCCAAAACTGGGGTCTTTGGGTTTATCAAACACTAGATTACTATTGTCATTGAGTATTTTGTCCTGTGAACCTAACCTATTCCACTGATCCACTACTCTATTTCTTAGCCAGTACCAAATGGTTTTGATGACTGCTGCTTTATAATGTAGTTTTAGATCTGGTACAGCTAAGCCACCCTCATTTGCATTTTTTTCATTAATTCCCTTGAAATTCTTGACCTTTTGTTTTTCCAGATTAATTTTGTTGTTATTTTTTTCTAGGTCAGTTAAATAATTTCTTGGGAGTTTGATTGGTATAGCACTAAATAAATAGATTTGTTTAGGTAGTATTGCTATCTTTATTATATTCGTTCAACCTATCCAAGAGCACTTGATATTTTTCCAATTGTTTAGATCTGACTTTATTTGTGTAGAGAGTGTTTTGTAGTTTTGCTCATATAGATCCTGACTTTCCCTTGGCAGATATATTCCCAAATATTTTATACTATCGAAAGTTATTTTAAATGGAATTTCTCTTTGTATCTCTTGCTCTTGCATTTTGTTGGTGATGTATAAAAATGCTGATGATTTATGTGGATTTATTCTGTATCCTACTTGTCATTGTTTCATCAGTTCAAGAGTAGTAGAGATTTGCCCAGTAGCCACTGGTTGAGAATCAAAAAGAAAACAGGAAAAACAACTTAGGCTTTATGTGGTGTAGATTGTTCCTAAAGAGACCAAGGAGATCAAAGACTGTAGTCCAGAGATGTCTTGAACACATGGGCTTACTAAAGTGCCTCTTTACTAGATTTTTACAAGTATTTTCCCATTCTCTCCCATGAATACTATATTAGTGAATAAGTATGATTCAGGTTTATGTGTTGACTGTGACATATTAATTATTTTTGTATTTGCAGTAATCTAATAATTGAAACAATTATTCTTGCTTTTGGCTTATCATTAAGTAAATGTTTTATGTTTAAGGGTCAAAGAAAAAGAAAAAGGAATCAATAGCTTGGTAAAACATATTGAAGAAAATAACATCTTAAAAAGAATAGGCCAAAGGATAAAAGCGACACAAAAAATCTACTTGAGATGATTTCCCTAAAAAACCAGAATTGACGAAGTAGAAAAAGAGGTATAAAAACTCACTGAAGAAAATAATTCCCTAAAAATTAGACGTGAACAAATAAAAGCTAATGATTGCCTGAGACATCAATGAAAAAATCAAAAGAATAAACAAATAGAAAAAAATGTCAAATATCTCATTGGAAAAACAAATGACCTGGAAAATAGAAGATTAATAGAAGAGAGATAAAGAATGTAGAAATCATTTTTCAAAAAATTATCGCTGCTCTGATATCCCAGAATCAAAGGGTAAAATAGAAATGGAAAGAATTCACCCATCATTTCCTGAAAGAGATCTCCAAATGAAAACTTCCTGGAATATTACAAAAAAATTCCAAAGCTCCCAGATCAAGAAGAAAATATTGCAAGCCTCCAGGAAGAAACAATTCAAATACCATGGAACCACAGTCAGGATCCCACAAGATTTAGCAGTTTCCATATTAACAAATCAGAAAGCTTAGAATATGACATTCTAGAGGAGCTAGGATTATAACCAAGAATTACCTACCCAGCAAAACTGAGTGTAATCCTTTAGGGAGAAAATGGATGTTTAATAAAATGGAAGACTTTTAGGTATTCCTGATGAAAAGAGAGGAGCTGAATAGAAAATGTGACTTTCAAATATAAGACTCAAGAGAATCATAAAAAGTAAACAGGAAAGAGAAATTTTAAGGAATTTAATAATGTTAAACTGTTTGCATTCTTACATGTGAAGATGATATTTTTAACTCCTAAGAACTTTCCTGTTGTTAGAAAGGTTAGAAGGAGAAAGTATATATAGACAGAGAGCATAAATGTGAGTTGACTGTAGTTGGATGACTATCTAAAAATAATAAATTTAAATGGTGAGAAAAAGGGATGTGTGGGAAGAAGGGGAAAGGAAGAAGTAGAGTGGGGTCAATTATCTCACATAAAAGAGCTTTTATAATTGAAAGGATGGTGATAGCTTTTTGCTGAGGCAATTGAGGTTAAGTGACTTGCTCAGGGTCTAGGGAATGTTGTGTCTGAGACCAGATTTGAACCTAGGTCCTCCTGACTTCAGGGCTGGTCTTCTATCCACTGTGCCACCTAGCTGCCCCACAATACCTGAATCTTACTCTCATCAGAATCTATTCAAAGAGGGAATAATACACATACTCAATTGGATATAAAAATCTATCTTACCTTATAGGGAAGTAGGAGGGAAGGGGATAAGAGAAAGATATACTGACAGAAGGGAAGTTGGATGAAGTAAGGTGCTGGTCAGAAGCAAAACACTTTTGAGGGACAGGATGAAAGGGGAAAAAGAAGAGATAGAGAGAGAGAGCAAGAGAGAGAGAGAAGGATAAATGGGGGAGACATAGAAAGGAGGGACATACACAATAATTTAAACTATGAAAAAAATTTATAGCAAATTTCTCGGATAAACGACTCACTTCTCAAATATATAGAGCTAAGATATATTTATAAGAATATAAGTCTTTACCCAATTGATAAATGATTAAGTGATATGAACAGTTTTTAGATGAAGAAATCAAAGCTATCTATAGTCACACAAAAATGTTCTAAATCATTTTCAATTAGAGAAATGCAAATTAAAAGAACTCTGAGATACCATATACCTAAAAGATTGGCTAATATGACAGAAAAGAAAATAACAAAATATTGGAGGAGATATGGAAACATTGGGACATTAAATTGGGGCACCGTTGGTGGGGTCAACCAATCTAACCATTCTGGAAAACAATTTGGAATTATGCCCAAAGGGTTAGAAAACTGTACACACTTTTTGATCCATTACTACCACTTCTAGGTCTCTCTCCCAAAGAGATTTTCACCACTCCTCCCCAAAAAGGAAAAGGACTTACATATACAAAAATATTCTGTTCTTTTGTGGTAGCCAAGAATTGAAAACCAAGGGGATGGTTAAACAAATTGTGGCAAATTATTGTGATGGAGTACTATTGTGCTATAAGGAATGATCAACAGGATGACTTCAGAAAAACCTGGAAAGACATACATGAACTGATGCAAAATAAAATGAGAACAATAAGGAGAACAGTATGCACAATAATGGCAATATTGTATGATGAACAACTGTGAATGACTTTATTCTCAGCAATACAATGATCCAAGATAATTCCAAGACTCATAACAAAAAATGCTACCCATATCTAGAGAAAAAACTGATGGAGTCAGAAAGCATATTGCAAACTTTTTTTTCAAACTCTCATTAATTCTATTTTTTTCTTGGGCTGTGTTTTCTTTCACAACAATGACTAATAGGAAAATATGTTTTGCATGAGTGGACATATATAACCTATATCAAATTGCTTGCCTTCTCAATGGGAGGAGAGGGGGAAAAGAAGGGAGAGAGAGAATTTAGAGAATTTAGAGAATAAAAACAAATGTTAAAAATTGTTTTTACATGTAACTGGAAAAATATAAAAATATTTTTAAAATATCCAATAGACAATTGGTGATATGAGATTGAAATTCAGTAGAAAGACTGAGCTTGGAGGTATATGTGTATATATATATATATGTATATATATATACATATATATATATATACACACACACACACCTATCTATACCTATCTATACATATACACATATATGCATGTGTCTATGTGCACATAGTCACAAATTATATATATAATATACATAATATGATTCACACATATATGTATATGACTCATATATATATATAAATGTTTATGAGTCATTAACATAGATTTGATAATTAAACACCTCTCCTCACTGTCTCTGAAAGCCTAGTTTTCCATCTGCAGTAAACATTTTGAGTTTCCAACTCAACTACCTGAACCGAAGACTTGAAGAAACTAAGAATATCATAACAAAAGAGAATAAAGAGGATGAGAGAAGATAATGCATATATTTTCTCAAGCCCAAAGATTGATCTATGATGAAGTCTGCTGATGGATTTCTTTTAGGTTGCTGGCTCTGGATGGATTTCCCATGCTAAAAAGTCAATTATTCCTTCTTCACCTCTGCAGCATTTGGCTCTACTGACCATCTACTCAAGGTTTTCATGACACCACTGATGCTCCCTTTCTCTCCCTCTCCTTCCTCTTCACCCTTCTCTTCTCTTTTCTTCTCTCTCATTTATATTTTTTACTTATTTCATTAGATATTTCCCAATTACATTTAAAAATTAACATTCATTTAGAAAAATTTTTGAGTTTCAAATTCTCTCCTTCCTCCTTCCCTTTGAGAATGCAAAAAATTATAGTTTATACATGGAAGTCATGTGTATGCATGTCTTACATTGTGTAGTGCTGTAGGTAAACCAAATGAAGCACTGATTTTGAAGAGCCAGGTCCTTGCAATTAGGAGTCCATTGGATTAACTGAAGAGGGAAAGCCTCTGGGAAGAGTTACAGCTGTTAATTTATTCTGCTGGCAAAGTTACTTTATTATTGGTGCCCACTGCTGGTACAATCCATACCACTCATTCCTGGGGCCTTTACTGTCTGCTGTTGGTACCTTCTGGGCTGGTGAGCATCAATCATTTACTATAGACTGTATCTGGAATCATCTGGATTTTCCTCACTCACTGTACTACCCAAAACTTAACCTGAAATTTCTTAGGATTGATCCTTTATATGCACATCAGTACAGCTAGATTTTAAATATATTTTAAAATTTTTAAATTTTAAATATTTTGCTACTATGCCTTTGGGACATCTCAGTAGCACAATGGATAGAGTGCCCAGTCCAGATTTAAGAAGACTCATGTTCCGAGTTCAAATCTGATCTCAGACATTTACAAGCTGCATGATCTTGGGCAAATCAATTTCTTAGGCCTCAGTTCTTCATTTATAAAATGAGTTGAGAGGAAAATGGCAAATCACTGCAGGCTCTTTGCCAAAAAATTACCCAAACCCCAAATGGGGTCACAGAGAGTCAGACATGACTCAAAAATAGCTGAACAACTGTGGCCTTCTCTCATGTGCTCAATATTACAGTCATTGTTGTAATTAGTGGTAGAGATTAAGGCCCTCAGGCCTCTTTCAAATCCCTGATCCCCAGACTGTGGGAGCATCATGAGTGGGTGTTGTGGCAGCCTTGGAAAATGACAGTAAAGGTAAAATGGTTTCCTTCCCAGGTGAAATGGAAGCTGCTCTTGATTAGTCTCTGGCACAGGAATTGAGAAAAAACCTACAAAATCTATAGCTCTATGTCACTTAACCAGGGCCCATCAAATCCTCCAATGTTAAGAGGTGAGGGACAGCTTCAGAAAAAAGTGTGACCAATTTGTTTAGCTGTTGTAGTTTGCTGTAAGGCTCTAGGTGCCATCTGATTTCTCCAGAGGTCACACATGGTTATTATGTGGAGATCTGATTTGTCATACTATTCCACCCTCCATAATTAGAGAAGAAAAAGTCTTTGCAAATCCCTATACCTGAACTGTTTAGTATTAATCATTTTCCAGTTGGGTCTGGTAACTCCAAGGCTTTTCATTTGGTCCTACCTATAATAACTGGTATAGAAGTTGTTGTAAGACTTGTTACAGGTACTGACTTCCAAGAGCTCATGATAGATTTCAACATTTTCCTCAAATGCTATTAACTTTCAGTTCATTTTTTCCATTTAAATTTTTTTCATTTATTTTATTTTTATTTATGGGATAAAACAAGCATTTCCATATCGTAGTAAAAGAAAAACATGATTGTACATGAAATCGTAAATCTATTATGTAAAACTTGCTATTTCTTTTAAAGTTATTGTGCAAATTTCTCTCTCCCTTTTTTTCTTTCTTTCCTCTTCCTCCCCCATTCTAGAGATGGCTACCATCAGACACAAATTATATATATATATGCATATATATATATATAAAATTTATATGTGTGTATATATATGACTTATATGTGTATATATAATTTATATGTGTGTATGTATACATATATATAATTTATATGTGTATACATATACATATATAAAATCATTCAATACACACTTCTATTTTTCAGTTTTTTTCTGGATACAGATACTGACTTCCTTTATATGTTCTTTGTTTTTAATTTGGGTATTTATTATAGTCAAGGTGAGTTATTCTTTCAAAGTTTTCTTTAAAACAATATTGCTATCAGCAAATAATACATTCTCTTAGTTTTGCTCATTTTGCTCTTCATGCAAGTTTTTCCATGTTTTTTTTTAACATCATTGAGCTCATCATTTCTTGTAACATAGTCACATTTCATCATAATCGTATACCGCAACTCATTTGGCCATTCCCCAATTGATGGGCGTTCAGTTTATCAGTACATTCATCTACTGTTACTTATTCCTCTCTGCTGTACCTCAGCTACATTCAGGAATGGTCATCTCCTTGATTTTGTAATCACTCATCAATATTCTACTTCCAAGACCAAGAATTCTGAAATTTTTTTATCTGATTTGATGTTGATTTTTTCCTATTCTCCTAAATTTATCCCTCCATTCCTCAGTATTATCCCAGTCATTTGGTTAGTTAACTAGCATTTATTAACTTTCTACTATGTACCAGGCACTAGACTAAGCCCCGGGAATACTGGGCAAGAATTTGGCAAAAAGAGTTTGTGTTCTCAAGGAGCTCATAGTTCATTGAGGGGGATGGCATGCAAATCACTATACAAACAGAGTATATACAGGATAAGTTGGTGGGGGGTTAATCTCAGAGGAGAGGCACAAGATTAAGGAAGAACTGCTCTGGCTATACTCTCCTCCAACTCTTTTGTTGTTGTTCAGTCATTTTTCAGCTATGTCCAACTCTTTGTGACCCTGTTTGGGGTTTTCTTAGCAGACACACTAGAATGGTTTCCATTTCCTTTTCTAGCTCATTTTACAGATGAGGAAACTGAGGCAAACAGTATTAAGTGACTTATCCAAGGTCACCAAGGTCACACATAAGTGTCTGAGGTCAGATTTAATTTAGGAAGATGAGTCTTCCTGACCCTAGGCGTACATTCTGTCCACTGTGCCACCTAGCTTTCTCTCTTTCAACTTTTCACTATCCTTTTTTCTTGAATCTCTTGAAAAACACACTATGCCAATCCCAATCTTTTATTATTCCTACCATCTGCCTCCTTGTCTCCTACTCACATGCTGAATGAAACTGTCATAAACCATGAAAGCATGCTGAAAGGATTCACTACAAGTCTATATAGTATATCTAATGCATCTAATCACAACTGAGCCCTCACTGCAGCACGGCAATCCTATTCTTCCTTCTGAATTGATTTTCTGACCCACTTATTGACTGCTCTAAACTTTGTCTTCTCTCAGAGGTTTATTACCTTTTATTTCACAGAAAAAAATTGAAATCACTTGTCAAAAGTTCTTTTTTCTCCCTACTTTCTCATCTTCAGTCCCTCTGACATCTCTCCTCTGTACTTTCTCTTGCACTCCAGTCTGTGATTGCTAGGTGGTTATTTTGTTTGTGTCTTTGATCTCACCCCTTCCTGTCTTCTACATCAGATTGCTCCCATAATCATTTTCACTGTCTCTCTGATCTTTGTTCTCTTCAAATCTAGCGGTTCCTTCCTTATTACCTAAAACCATGGCCAAATCCATCTTTTAACCAACCCCCTTTGTCCATCATCCTGTATCCTTTCATTTTTCAGCTAATATCCTTGGAAAAGCTCTCTATATTCCGTACCTAAACCTCTCCATTGGGCTTTTTTTTAAAGACCTTCTGAAATTCTGCCTTTTGACTTCATCATTCAATGGAAACTGCTCTCCCCAAGGTTACCAATGATCTCAATTGCTAAATCTAATATTCTTTTCTCAGTCCTCTTCCTTCTTGCCCTCTCTGCAGCATTTGCTATTATTGACCACCCTATTCTCTTAAATCCTCTCTCCTCTCTGGTTTTTGTGACTCTGCTCTCTCTTGGTTTCCCTCATAATTGTCTGACCATTCTTCAGCTTCCTTTGCTGGATCTTTATCCAAATCATGTCCACTAGAGATGGATATCTCCTGGCTCAATCCTGGGTTCTCTTTTCTTTCCTCTCTGTACTATCTTAATTAGTTATCTCATCAGCTCTCCCAAGTTTAATCTACATAATGCAGATGATTCCTAAGTAGACTTTTGAACACTCCCTTTTAGATGCTTCCCGTTAGAGGTTCTGTAGGTCAGAGATGTCAAATTCAAGTACTAGGCTGGCAACATTGCTGAGTATAGCCTGAATGAGATTAAAATGTAATTTGGAAATATTTAACAAAATAAATAAAAATGCAATAAAACATAGATAATGTTAATGTTATTTTCTAAGTCAAAATGAGCCTGTGGGGATCCTAATGTATGTTTTAGTGGCCCCTGTTTCTATTTGAATTTGACACCATGGCTGTAATTGTTCAGACAACACATCCAAAACAAACTCATTATTTTCCCCTGAATTCACTCCTCTTATTATTGTCGAAGGTACCACTAACTTTTAGTCACTCAGGTTCATAACCCTGGGGCTGTACTCAATTTCTTACTCTTTCTCAGTCTATTCAATCATTTATGCTCTCCCTCCCTCCCTCTCTCTCTTTCCCTTTCTCTCCCTCTCTCCCTCTTTTTCTCTCCTTTCCTCTCTGTCTCTTTTTTCTCTTTCTCTATCTCTGTTTCTCTCTCTCTATTTCTGCCTCTGTCTCTGCTCTCTATCTCTGTCTATCATTTTCCTATGTTATGGATAACCTTTCTACCAATTAGCAATATAGTAGCCAGTAGTGCTAACATTGGCCATTTCAATCTTCCATGTCAATCTCCATTAATATCCATTGGACTAGTCTCATCCATTAATGAGGGCCTCCTCTCTGTCCCATTGAGAGAACACTCCAAATGGGCAAAAGGGTCATGGCCACATGGTTCCAGCCTGACATACCTGAACATTTTCTGCATCATTCTTTCTCTACTTCAACCATAGGTCAGCCACAAAGTCACTCCTATCCAATCTTGCCAACTAATACCAAATATGTTAAAACAGTCCTGATTCAGGCTGTTCCATGAGGCTCAGACTATAAGGTTGAATCAAAATAAGATGTTTATAGACTACCTGACTTTTGAACAAAAATGGAGGTAATTTAATCAAATAATGGAAAAGATATTCATCAAGAATTCAATGCTAGTTTAAGTATATGTCCTCCTCCTTTGTCTCCAAATGGAAATATGTCTGGTCAGAAGAATGTATGCTGACTGGCATGGCAATGAGATCATCAGATTCTGGGGCACTGACTCCCTGTAAGCCAGGCTTTTTATACCCATGGTTACTGAAAAATCCATTCTGGATCAATCACATCTCAGGGATAGCTTCTCTGCCTTTTAGGGAAAATTAGCCCAGCTCACATAACTGGGACCCTAGTAGATGTGGCCTTTTACCTTAGTTCCAGATGGCAGATTTAGATTCAGTGAAAATTTTTTACAAAGATGCAAAGATAATTTAGTTCAATAGAAGGGAGAACTTTTGAACAGTCATAGCTGCTGAGCAATGGAGTAGGGTGCACTATGATGAAGCAAGAGCCAGGTATTAGAGGTGGTCATAAAGAGAATGGACAATTATCTGATTGGAATATTGTGAAGGGAAATCTCTTATGGGGTGGGAGATCAGTTTAGATGACCTCCAAGATATTTCCCAATTACGAAATTCTATAATTTTATGCCTTATTTCTTTGAGATAGACAAACTTCTCTTTTAGGATGACAAGCCCTGGGGAAGGTAATGATCAAACTTTCATCAGTCACTATCACTTTAGCCTGAATTCACTTTTCTTTCTTTTTTTATTAAAACTTTTTATTTTTTAAAACATATGTGTGAACAATTCTTCAACATTAGCCATTGCAAAACCTTGTATTCCAATCCCCACCCCTTCCCTCATGCCCTCCCCTAGATGGCAAGTACTCCAATATATGTTTTTTTTAATTAAAGCTTTTTATTTGCAAAATATATGCATGGGTAATTTTTCTTTTTTATTTATTTATTTATTTTATTTTATTTTTTTATTTGCAAAATATATATATGGGTAATTCTTCAACATTAACAAGCTTTCTGTTACAATTTTTCACCCTTACTCCCCACCCCTCCCTTAGATGGCAGGATATCCACTACATGTTAATTATGTTAAAATATTTGACAAATCGAATATATGTATGCACATTTCCATACTTATCATTGTTGTGCAAGAAAAATCATATCTACAAGAAAGAAAAACCACATAAAGGAAACACAATGCAAGCAAACATCAATCGAGAGCAAGAAAATGTTATGTTGTGGTCCACATTTCACATCCCTCTCTCTGGGTGTATATGGCCTTCTTCAGTGAACAATTGGAAGTGGTTTGAAACATTTCATTGTTGAAGAGAGCCATGTCCATCAGAATTGATCATCATATAGTATTGTTGTTGCTGTGTATAATGATCTCCTGGTTCTGCTTGTTTCACTCAGCATCAGTTCATGCAAGTCTCTCTAGGACTCTCTGAAATCATCCTGCTGGTCATTTCTCACCGAACAATAATATTCCATAACATTCATATACCATAATTTGTTCAGCCATTCTCCAATTGATGGGCATCCATTCAGTTTCCAGTTTCTAGCCACTACAAAAAGGGCTGCCACAAACATTCTTGCACATGTGGGGCCCGTTCCTTCCTTTATGATTTCTTTGGGATATAAGCCCAATAGAAATGCTGCTGGGTCAAAGGGTATGCACAGTTTGATAACTTTTTGAGCATAGTTCCAAATTGCTCTCCAGAATGGCTGGATCCATTCATAGTTCCACCAACAATGCATCAGTGTCTCATGGGTAATTTTTCAACATTGACCCTTGCAAAGCTTTCTGTTATAAATTTTTCCCTCCTTCCTCCCACCCCCTACCCTAGATGGCAGGAAGTCTAATACATGCTAATTATGTTAAAATATCTAGGTTTTATATATATATATGTATATATATATATATATATACACAGTTATCTTGCTAAACAGGAAAAAAAAACCTGAGAAGGAAAACGTAATGCAAGCAAACATCAATAGTTTGAAAATGCTATGTGGTGGTCCAGACTCAGATCTCACCGGCCTCTCCCTGGGTGTATATGGCTTTCTTCATCACTGAACAAAGAGAACCATGTCCTTCAGAAATGATCATAATATAGTGTTATTTTTGCCGTGTACAATGATCTCCTGGTTCTGCTCATTTCATTCAGCATCCGTTCATGCAAGTCTCTCCAGGCCTCTCTGAAATCATCCTGCTGGTCATTTCTTACAGAACAATAATATTCCATGACATTCATATACCATAATTTATTCAGCCATCCTCCAATTGATGGGCATCCATTCAGTTTCTGGTTTCTAGCCACTACAAAAAGGGCTGCCACAAACATTTTTGCACATGTGGGGCCCTTTCCTTCCTTTAAGATCTCTTTGGGGTATAGGCCCAATAGAAACACTGCTTACTCCAATATATGTTAAACATGGTAGAAATATATCTTAAATCCAATATATTCATAGATATTTATACAATTATAGCGCTGCCCAAGAAAAATCAAGTCAAACCAGTAAAAAAAGAGAGAAGCAAAATAAAATGCAAGCAAACAACAATAAGAGTGAAAATGCTATGTTGTAAGCCCACATTCAGTTCCTACAGTCCTCTCTCTGAGTGTAGATGTCTCTCTTCATCACTAAACAATTGGAGCTGGTTTGAATCATCTCATTGTTGAGGAGAGCCATGTCCATCAGAATTCATCATCATATAGTATTGTTGTTGCCATGTATAATGATCTCCTGGTTCTGCTCATTTCACTCAGCATCAGTTCATGCAAGTCTCCCCAGGCCTCTCTGAAATCATTCTGCTGGTCATTTCTTACAAAACAATAATATTCCATAACATTGAATTCACCTTTCAGAATAATTTTCTTCTGACAGGAGAGACTAGTGATTATGTGGATTGAGTTGGGGCTTTGAAAGAGAAGTAAAAGGCAGAGAAAGATAAGTTTTTGATTAGTGTTGTAATTTTTCTGAGAGCTGACCCTACTCTGCCATCCCTTGTTGGGTAACCGAAATTATTTGAGGACTTTCAAGGAATTAGAATGTAGAGAAGGGAAGAAGGCAGATGCAGAGACCTTGAAGCTAGTCAAACATAATTCCTGTATGCCAGATCCTGGATGGGATATTTAAATCTGCTGGCTTTCTCTCCAGCCCATATCACTTCTTCACAGGAAAACAAATCAACAGATCACCTCCTAGTCCTTAGTGGCTCACATACTACTGTCCTAAAAGACAGAATTTATTATGCTTCAGCCAAAGGAAAAATAAAGCAGGGGTACCAATTCTGATCTCAGATAAAGCAAAAGCAAAAATAGATCTAATTAGAAGAGTTAAGGAAGGAAACTATATCTTGTTAAAGGATACCATAGTCAATGAAGTGGTATCGATACTAAATCTATATGCATGAAGTGGTACAGCAACCAAATTCTTACAGAACAAGTTAAGCCAGTAACAAAAGTATACTCAACTCCCCCTTCTTAGAATTAGATAAATCTAACCACAAAATAAAGAAGAAAGAAATTAAGGAGGATAATAAAACCTTAGAAAACTTAGATGTGATATGATAAACCTCTGGAGAAAACTAAATAGGAATAGAAGGGAATATACCTTTTTCTCAACAATATGTGGCATCTACACAAAAATTGACCACATATTCAGGCATAAAGATCTCACATCCAAATGCATAAACATAAAAATAGTAAATGCTTGCTTTTTAGAACAAGATGCAATAAAAATTATGTTCAATAAAAGGCTAGGGAAAGGTAGACTAAAAACCAATTGGAAATTAAATAATTGAATTCTAAAGAATGAATGAGTCAAACAACAAATGACAGAAACAATCAATAATTTCATCCAAGAGAATGACAATAACCTATGGAATGCAGCCAAGGCAGTTCTTAGGAAAAATTTTTATATGTTTAGATATTTACATGATAAAATAGAGAAAGAACAGATCAATTAATTGGGCATGCAACTAAGAAAACTATAAAAAGAACAATAAAAATCCCAAATTAAATATCAAATTAGAAATTCTGAAAATCAAAGGAATGATTAACAAAATTGAAACTAAGAAAATTATTGAACTTACTAATAAAATTAAGAGTTGGTTGTATGGAAGAAACAACAAAATAGATATGTATTTGGTTAATTTAATAAAAAAAAGAAAAAAAATCAAGTTAGAATCAAAAATGAAAAGGGTGAACTTATTACCAATGAAAAAGAAATTAAAACAATAATTAGGAGCTATTTTGCCCAATTGTATGCTAACAAATCTAGCAATCTAATTGAAGTTGATGACTATTTATGAAAATATAAATTGCCCAGATTAATAGAAGAAGAAATAAATTACTTAAATAGTCTCATTTTTGAAAAATAAATTGAACAAGCCATCACTGGACTCTCTAAGAAAAAAATTTCCAGCGTTAGATTTGCAAGTGAATTTAACCAAACATTTAAAGAACAATCAATTCCAGTACTAAAGGAATTAGAATAGGCAACAAGGAGATGAAAACTGCCACTTTTTGCAGATGATATGATGATATACTTAGAGAATCATCCCAAAACCTAAGAAACAATTAACAGCTTTAGAAAAAGTTGAAGGATATAAAATAAACCCACACAAATCATCAGCATTTCTATATATTACTAACAAAACCCACCAGTTAGAGATAGAAAGAGAAATTCCATTAAAATAACTATAGACAAAATAAGATATTTGGGTATCTACCTGCCAAGACAAACCCAGGAACTATATGAACACAATTACAAAACACTTTCTACACAAATAAATTCAGATCTAAACAATAGGAAAAATAACAATTGTTCATGGGTCTGCTGAGCTAATATAATAAAAATGACAACTTTACTTAAATTGGTCTACTTGCTCAGTGCCATACAAATCAAACTGCTAAAAAATTATTTTGTAGAGCTAGGAAAAAAAAAATTCATTTGGAAGAACAAAAGGTCAAGAATTTCAAGGGAATTAATGAAAAAAAAATACAAAGGACAATGGCCTAGCAATACCAGACCTAAAACTAATAAACAGCAATGATCAAAAATATATGGTACTGGCTAAGAAATAGAGGTAGATCATTGGAATAATTATATATACATGACACAATAGCCAATTACTATAGTAATTTAGTATTTGATAAACCCCAAAACTCCAGCTTCTGGAGTAAGAACTCACTATTTCACAAAAATTACTAGGGAAACTGGAAAATAATACGTCAGAAATTGAGTGTAGACCTACATCACACACCTCATACCAAAATAATGTCTTACTGTTCTCTGGTAGAGGGGTTTCCTTTGCCCATACCCATAACCTGTAAACCAGCTCCTAAATTCCCAGAGGCAGCAGGTAAATGAGGAACACCCCCCCCCACACTCCATCTGGAGTCATTCTAGCCCTCCCCACCCCAATTCTCGTTGGCTGTGACTGAAGTTACAGTACAGATGGGGATGTCTAAAATATCTGTGACATATTCCAAACTGGCCTACTTTCCTATAGAAAAGAGAGAAAGGAGAGAGAGAGAGAGAGAGAGAGAGAGAGAGAGAGAGAGAGAGAGAGAGAGA
>JAJPUD010003585.1:63383-77168 GCA_023553655.1 Myrmecobius fasciatus
GAGAGAAAGAAGGAGAACATAGATGGTGGGGGCTTAGGATTAGTTCCCACCTTCTTCTCTCTTCCTCTGTATGGTCATTTTAATCAGGTTTTGTAGCTACTTCCTCAAATGAATCACATTCACATTTCTTTTTGGTAGTTCCCCAAAGGTCCACTAACAATTTCAAAACTTCCCAGTCAGTTAGTCATGGACAGTCAAGAAGCATGGCCTGTATGCAGACCCTTGTCTGGGTACTGATCAATGTTAAGTGGGTGGAAGGGTATGTTAGGAATAGAGAAGGAGATAATCTTAATCTTTGGAGAAGCTCTAAATCGAATAGAAGCCACACTATATAAACTTTGATTCAGGTTTGTATTGCTTCCCAGTCTTAAAATCTTGACCTTTCCAAGAGAATTTCAGAGGTCATATGTACCAGTTCTCTGCCTCCAGGTCAGTCTATTGCTCTCTGCCCTTGATCTCATTTTCAAAGAACTCTAAGGAGGGTCAGGCATCCCCAAACCTCCTTCTCACTTGTGCCAGCCCCCCTTTACTGTCAAGAAAGTCATTTATGAGCCTAATTTAAATCTCTCTTGCTAGCAGGAAAGGCCATTTATGTTCTCTGGCCAGCCTCCTCCTTCAGACACCTGGGAACAGTTATTTCAGTCTTTTCTTTACTGGGTTAACATTCTCTTTGTTTCTGTGGGTCTGTAGAGGAGTTCAGGGGTATTTTCCTAGCTCTGACAAAAGACTATGAATCTGGGCATGGAATACAATTTGTCTTTTGCTCTCTCTTTCCCTGACTTTGGATTCAGCTCAGTAGTTTCTGAGCCTCAGTTTTTTTATCTGTCAAATGGATAAAATTAACAAGAAAAAAAATAGATTTTTTTTATTAGGTGACTGCTACCTAAATAATTGAAAGAACAATATTACCATCATTACCATCATACCATCCCAATGTATGCTTCACTTGCATACATTCTGTGTCCACTTCTGCATCTGCGTGATGTCTCCAGCATAGGGACTGTTTTGCTATTGCATCACTGTTGTCAGGCACACTTGGTAGGTTCTTAATATAGGCTTGTTGATTGATTACCTGTAAAATGAGAGGGTTGGGCTTGATGGCCTCTGGGGTCCCTTTCTAGCTCTAGACCTAGGATCTGATGGTTCTATGAGTCATCTTGGACTTATGGTCCCATCGTCATCCGTTACTAAGCATTTTCACAGACATGATCTCATTGGATTGTTTGATTAATAAAGGAGAGTCTGGCTGATGACAGGTGCAGAAGGTCCATGTGAATAGAGGCAGTAGAGTGTTGGAGCAGGAGTCCTTGGTTTAGACTCAGAGACTTAGCTTTAAATCATAATTCTTTGCTACCTCTTTATATCTATCCTTATCTATCGACTTCTTCCCCAAACTCTTTTTTTTTCATTCTGCGAAAAAAGAAATGCAACAAAAAAAAGAAACCAAGCGAAAAAAAAAAGACAACAAACCAAACAACTTTCACTAAATTCTAGCAGTCTTTTGGGCTACCATCCTATATATCTTTTCCCTTTCACAGCCAAACTCTTAGAAAAATCCATTTGTAGTTGTTGCCTCCCTATTGCTTTCCTCATTTACTTCTTAACCCTTTGAAGTCTGACTTCATATGTCATCACAATTGTACTAATGGTGCCAAATCTGAGGACCAAACATTTTCTCCATTTTCATCTTCTTTTTTTAGGCAGTTGGGGTTTAGTGACTTGCCCAGAGTCACACAGCTAGGAAATATTAAGTGTCTGAGGCCAGATTTGAACTCAGGTCCTCTTGACTTCAAGGCTGGTGCTCTCTCCACTGTCCCACCTAGCTGTCCCCATTCTTATCCTTTTTACCCTTTTGGAAGCATTTGGCACTCATGACCATCCTCTTCTTTTGGATACTGTCTTCTCTCTGGGTTTTCATGACATTGGTCTCCATTAAGTTTCTCCTATCTGTCTAACTAATCCTATCCAGTAGTTTTTATTAATTTGGCATATATATTACATCCCTAACTGTGGATATTCATCAAGACAATGTCTTAGACACTCTTCTATTCATTTCATACAAAGGGCTCTTAAGTCAGGGTCCATGTATCAATTTCAAGGAATCTGTGCATTTATATGGGAATAAAATTGCCTTTTAATTTTTTTTTTACTAACTTCTCATTGAAATTTAACATTATGCTCAAAGGAAATGAACAGAGAATTTTCAGATGAAGAAAAAATTTTAAAAGATATCTATAGTTATATGAAAAATGCTCTAGGGGCAGCTAGATGGTGCAGTAGATAGAGCACCAGACCTGAAGTCAGGAGGACCTGAGTTCAAATCTGCTCTCAGACAAACATGTCCTAGCTGTGTGACCTTGGGCAAGTCACTTAACCCCAATTTGCCTCATCAAAAAGCAAAAAAAAAATGCTCTAAATCACTATTTCTACAGAGGTGCAAATTAAAACAATGCTGAGGTATTATCTCACACCTATCATATTGGCTAAGGTGACAGGAAAGATAATGATAAATGTTGGAAGGATGTGGGAAAACTGCGACACTAATGCATTGTTGGTAGTTATAAACTGATCCAACTCTTCTGGAAATGGATTTGGAACTATATCCAAAGAGCTATAAAACTGTGCATACTCTTTGAACCAGCAGCGCCACTATTGGGTGTATATTCCAAAGAGATTACAAAAGAGGGAAAAGGACCCACAAATGCAAAAACATTCTTTTTGAGGTGGCAAAGAATTGGAAAATGAGTTCATGGCCATTAACTGGGGAACAGTTGAATTAGTTATGGTATGTGAAAGTAATGGAATATTATTGTTCTATAAGAAATGGTAAATAGGCTGATTTTTAAAAAGTCTGGAAAGATTTACATGAACTGATGCTGAGTGAAACAAACAGAATGAGGAAAACACTATACACGGCAACAAGATTGTATGATAATCCACTATGATAGATTAGCTCTTCTCAGCAATTCAGTGATACAGGGCAATTCTAATAAATTTTGGATGGAAAATGCCATCCAGAGAGAACTATGGAGATTTAGAGCAGATTGAAGGATATTATTTTTACTTTTTTTTCTTGTTTTCTTTTTTCTTTCTCATAGTTCTTCCCTTTTGTTCTAATTTTTCTCTCCCAATATGCCTCATATAAAAATATGCAAAAAATAAATGTACATACATAACCTAAAATTTTTTTAAATAAAAAAAGAAATTTAACATTTTTCCAATTATGAATGTAAGCAACAAACATGATTTTAAAATATCTTTAGCAGATTGTCAAAAGGATAAATGACAGTCAGCCCACAAACATTTAGTAAATACTATGTTAAAATTGTATCTAGTTCTGTCCCTGAGATCACCACCCTCTTCTAGACAGGATAGTAAGTTTATAAGTAGCCAGGATAAAAGACAATAGCAGATAAGGAGATTAAGGTCCCAAAGATCAAAGAAACATAATTTCCAAATTGTATCATAGAGTAACCAAAAATTACATCCCAATAATATGTATGGAATCAGGGGAAGACATCTAGATTCTGTTGTCAAGATTTTAGATCTTAAAATATGTAATCTCAGACATCTGTAGAACCCCCAAAGGTGCTGATAATATTGAGATGTGAGCATTTTAACTTTAACGTTTTACTGATAACTGAAATGAATTGGATATGTTAATAAACTAACTCCAAGGTGGCACAGATAAGAGTCTATTCCCTCCCAAATTAACATTCTTACCCTCCAAGCATTCATCCATCTCCATTGGCTCCATGCTGCCCAGATCTCCCAACTCCCAGTGCTTCCAATATGATTATTTCAATGATGGTCTCTGCTTCTCTCCCTCCCCATGCTTTTTTCCCATGCTACTTGCCTTTCTTCTTCATTCTGTCCCTCATCTCTGAGCCATTTGCCTCTGTATCCTTTTTATTGATTATCTCTGTATCCTCTCTGTCTTATTAAAGTGTGATAGCAGTATCACTTTCTGCTACCATAGTGGGTTTTCCTAGTGAGTCCTCAAAGAACCAGGTGTGCCTGCTTCCATATCATAATTTCATAAATTAATTATCAATTCAAACACTTACTATGAGCCAGCTGTGCTAAGCCCTGGGAATACAAATATAAGCACAAAGTTCCCCTGCTCTATACATTCTCTCTTGTTTATTTCATTAGCTCCCATGGGTTTAGTTATAATCTATGAAGATGAATCCCAAATCTACACATGTAGCTCCTGGTCTTTCTCTTGAGCTCCAATAGAGTAATTTCAACTGACTACCAGATTTTTAAACTGGATATGTTATAGGCATCTCAAACTCAACATGCCCCAAACTGAACTCATTAGCTTTTCTCCAAACCCACTCCTTTCCTGAACTTCTCTATTTAGGTCAAGGGCACCACTTTCTTTTTAATCTCCGAAATTCACAACCTTCTCACTCTTCCTTAACCTACAAATCCAATCATCTGGAAAATCTTATTTCTACTTCCACATCTCTCAAATCCACCTCCTTCACTCTACTCACACAGTCATCATCCTCACCCCTTTTTGACAGGACTATGGCCATAATTTCTTCATTAGTCTTCCTGCCTCAAGTCTCTTACCATGCTAATCCATCTTCTCCATTTATTAATGGCCTCCACTCTCACCACCAAGGGTAGGGACTATTTTTCTTTATTGTAGTATTTGTAACTCCAGTGCATAGCACAGTATTTATCACTTTCATGCTCAGTAAATACTTGTTTCCTTCCTCCCTCCCTTCTTCCTTTCCCCCTCCTTTCTTCCCTTTTTCCTTCCTTCCTTTTTTTCCCTGAGGCAATTGGAGTTAAGTGACTTGCCCAGGGTCATACAGACTTTCTTTCTTTCTTTCTTCTTTTGTTTGTTTATTTCTTTCTTTCTTTCTTCCCTTTTTCTTTTCTTTTTTTCCTTTCTCCTTCCCTTCTTCTTTCCCTTCCCTTCCCCCTTGTTTCCTTCCTCCTTCATTACCTTTCTCTTTTCCTCTCTTCCTTCTTTCCTCCTTTCCTTCCTTCCCTTCCTCCGTCCTTTCTTTCTTTCCTTTCTAAATGCCACAGATTGATCCAATGAGTTGAGATAATTCCACTCTGTGGTTGTTTTGGACTTTTGCCAACTAAGGTGCTGTAGTTCAACCAAATAGTAGCAATTAGGAATGAATCAGGTATGAACAGAGAAGTGTGAATTCTGATGAGGAAGGAAAAACTAGGAAGGATTAGATGTCTTTTCTAAAAGAGTCAAGACCTCTTCTAAGGGGTCTATCCTCTTGATTCTAAATTTGAAAGTACTCTTCTGCAGATCTTTTCTTTCTTAATTATATACTCATATATTTGGAGCTCATATCTCAAAAGGCTTTTAAAGGCCTTCTAGTTTAATCCTCTCATTCTATAGTGGAGAAAACCAAAACCCAGAGAGGCCAAAAACAGGATCAGCCTTGGGATTTGCACCCAATTACTCTGGCTCCAAATCCTATATGCTTTTCATTGCACTACATTACCATTTGATTTTATTCTCTAATATATTTATCAATTCTGTTTTGCATAATCAAAATACTCATCTCTCTTGCTAGACTGAGGGTAGAGATAAGAGTCTTATCTGTAAATTTCCAACCTACTATGGTGATTTGTATATAGTAAGTACTTAATTAAATATTTGTCGAATCGAGGCAGCTAAATGACAGTACATAAAGCATTAGGCCTTGAGTCAAGAAGACTTCAGTTCAAATCTGGACACAGTTACTGGTTATGTGACCTTGCCAAGTCCTATAATTCTGTCTCAGTTCCTTTAACTGTCAAGTAGAGATAATAGCATCTACCTCTCAAGTATGACAATCAAATGAGGCAATAGTCTTAAAGTACTAAGTGTAGTGCCTAGCACATAGTAGGTGCCTAATAAATACTCTTTCCCTTCCTGAATCCTTTTCAGTTGAGTTGAAGGGCATTGACAAAAGATAGGAAATCTTATACAAAATCCTATGAAATCCTATACAAAAGATCAGGATCAGAAGATTATGAAATTTAAGGACCTTAATAGACTTTCTAGTTCAACTTACAGATGAGGAAAAGAATTGATCAGGATCACATAGATAGATTTTTCTTTGCAGCATGATAAATGTGGAAATTTGTTTAGAAGAATTACACATGCTTAACCTATATTGGATTACTAGCTGTCTGGGGGAGGGGAGTGAGGAGAAGAGAGGGAGAAAAATTTGGAACATAAGGTTTTACAAGGGCGAATGTTGAAAGCTATCTTTGTATTTTGAAAATAAAAAGCTATTATTAATTTTTAAAAAGATCACATAGTAAATATCAGAGGTGGAATTTGAATCCAAATCTGATTTCAAAGCCATTGATTGATTGACCTTAATCTATAAAGATCAGCATCAGGAAGATTAACACTCACAAAGAGCTGAGGCTTGTGGGAAAATATTTTAAAATAAAGGAAAAAGAGGAAATTTCTCAAAGCTATCTTTATGTAAAAAGAAGAGCAAAGAAGAGCCTGGTTCTGGTGGTTTGAAAGTGATGATTGGTGTAAGAGAAGATGGAACTATGTCATAGCTTCCTTCCTTGCCAAGGAGAAAATCTTGAAACTGGAAAGGGTAAGACAAGCACAAGCAATGGTGTGAAGTCACAGGTGCCAGATTTGGGCCCAATTTAAATACTCCTTAAGCTTTGTTGTTGTTCAGTCATTTCAGTCACGTCTGACTCTCTGTGAGCCCATTTGGGGTTTTCTTGGCAAAAATACTGGAGTTATTTTCCATTTCCTTTGATTTTTCAGCTCATTTTATAGATGAAGAAACTGAGGCAAACAGGGTTACATGACTTTCCCAGGGTCACACAATTAGTAGGTATCTGAGACCAGATTTGAACTCATGCAGATGAATTTCTTTAATTCCAAGCCCAGTGCTCTATCCACCACACCATCATTTTAAGCTTTAGTGATTTGTGACCTCTCTGTTAGGGACCTTGTCTGGTTTGGGAATTTGGATTAGATGATCCTTGAGGTCATCTTCTATTATTAAGAATGTTTTTGAAAGTCCTTGCTCCAAGAGATACTGGCATAGAAATGACAGACAAAACTAGACCTAAAGTATTCTGTTGTTAATGGATGAAACCCAAAGCACTTTAGAACTTGACAGTAGTTGTTTCTCCAGTTAGCAGAAATGTTGTAGAAATCTATAGACAATTTATATGGACAAGAAAGTGATTCTGATAGAGTTGCTAAAGCAAACAGAGAACATTGGCAACATCAAAGCATAGTTTAGACCAATAGTTCTCAAAATGTGGTCTGGGGTCTCTTGGGAATCCTCAAGACCCTTTCAGAGGACCCATGAGGTCAAAGCTAATTTTCACCATAATATTAAAACATTTTTATTTTTAATAAAGTAAATATTGATAGTATAACCCACATAAACTAAAACTTTTTGGGAGGAGGGGTGGTATCCTTAATAATTTCTAAGAGTGTAAAGGGGCTCTGAGACCAAAATAAGTTTGAAATCTTGTAGCCTAGAAAACTGAACTGAAAATAGGACTATTGGGACATAACAAAATGGGGTCTATGTAATGATTGCTCAAGTCCTTCCTTCACCACCAGCTCTCAATTCAGAAGACAAAGCTTATTTTCTTTTCCTTTTTCCTCAATAACTCTTTCTCCTTTTCTTCTTTTCCCCTCTCTTTTTCTCCCCCAGATTAGGCTCTTTTCTATCTCCCCTTTCTCCTTTTCTTTTTCTTTTCTCCCTCTTCCTTTTTCTTTTTTCTTTCCCATGTCTTTTGCTACACCCTCTTTTTTCTCTCTCATTTCTTTTTCTGTTTCCCCCCCCCCCCGGATATTTCCTTATTCTTCTTCTTCCACTCCCTCCTTCTTTCCAGTCTATGTCTTCTTTTTTTTTTCTTTCTCTTGGACTAGAGCAATTATACCCAGTTCTCCACACTGAGATTTGTTCTGGCTCTATTTAATCTATTGTGCCTCAGAGGTAGAAAGGAGGGGGAGGTAGTAGGTTGGGGATAAAGTGGGTTGGAAGGGGAAGGAAAACTACATATTTACAAGATTACTGTTGTTTCAAGAATCTTCTCCCCTTTGGCAAATCTCTAGGGAAGGTCTGGTGTTGAGATGAATTCTCTTAATGGGCCTTTCCCTAAGCCTCTATTCTCTCCTCTTAGGGATAAGATCTGTCCCTGTCACTAAAATGGTAAAATCTAGAAAGGGTAGAAGGAAAAACTGGCAGAATCAGCAAGAATCCTAAAATCTAATCTTCATTTTTAGATAGAGGCACTGAGGTCCAAGGAAAATAGATGATTTATCCAAATCAGAAATATTTAACCTGGGGTCCATGGATTCATAAATAGATTTCAGTGGATTTATGAACTTACATTTTTTTAAAAAGAAAATTATATTTTTATTTTTTCTCTAACCTCTAACTAAAATTTAGCCTCTCTTTAATTATTTCAGAATATTATTCTGAAAGGGATTTACAAACTTCACTGAATTGCCAGAGGAGTCCATGATACCCACTCATCCAAGGTTACACAGCGAAGAGGAGAGGCACTGTGGTATACTGAGCTGGCCATAGAGCCAGGAAGGCTTGGGTCCAAATTTCCCAAAAAATAACTGGGTAATCTTTGGCAAATCACTTCCCAATGATCCAAGCAGCTATTCAAATATAAACTGAGTAGAAGGTGCAGACCTGGGTTGGTAAAGAAAGCTCCTCATCGATGTAGAACATTTTTCTGGTTCCTATCTCTACCACACAGCTAGTAAGTGCCAGAGCCAGAATTGTATCTCACACATCCCATGATTCCAAATTGAGGTGCTCTTTCCAGCACATCATGCTGTTTCCCTGGAAGAATTGGTGGGGAAGGGAGGAGGCTTTGAGGGTTAATGTTTTTTGGGGGGATCTTTGGCAGAGAAATTCAGTGGAATTTAGAGTAAGAAGGGAATTTTTCTATGCCATTGAGTATACTCTATGGGCAAAGTCCAGTACTGGATATGGGGTGGGGCAAAAGTGAAGAGGGAAAGGGATCTAGAATACATTTACTCTTTAAAAGCTTCTTATCTGATTGAGGAAATATAGGTCCTGCCCTCAGGGAGTTCCCAGTCTGGTAAGGAGAAGAGACCTCTCTGCAGAATCTTTCAGTTTGGAGCCCTTCTAGAAAGATGGCACAGAAATAAGTCTCTCAGAGGTAACTGAGTCTCCCTCAGCCCAGCTGCCCATGAGGCTTCTTCTCACCATTCTTTTAAAAGCTGGTTTGATGTGCTAATCAGGAACATCAATTATTGAGTATCATTAGTACTCATTATGATAATGAGTACTTTCATGGGGGGACCAGAGGGAATGAGGTGGGAGTGAGATGAGGGGACTTTACTGAAATCTACAGGAAAGCTACTGAAGGCTCACCAGGTCAGAAGTGGGAGGAGTGAGAAATGGAGTAAGGAAAGAACTGTCCAGTGAAGTTTAGAGACTGATAAGGCCAAGAAGTCCCAGATTTCAGCCTGACCCAGCTCAGAGCAGAAGGGTTTGATGAGTTGTTCCTGCTCTTCCCTTTTTCTTTTCCCCCTTCCTTGACTGAAAATGAATATCCTGGTCCCAGGCCTCTGCTGTTCTTTCCCTACTATAAATCAAAGGCTAAAAAGGGCTGCATCCTATTGGGCACCATGACATTCTGGGCAAATCCAAGGCTGAGAGCAAGGCACATGTTTTTTAGTACAATGAGAATCAGTATAGAAAGTGCACAAATCTGGAATTAGAGCAAATTACTTGGGTTCGTTTTTTTTTTTTTTTTTTTTTAATTTATTAAATTGCAAAAAAAATATTTTTTAAACTTTTTCCATCTTTAAATCTAGGATCCTTCTAGAACCAGGGATATCCCAGGTAACAGTGCTGAAAATCTATTAGAAGGGAGAGGTTCTGTATGGTCTGGAGATTTGTGGATAGGAGCAAATTTGATCATAATATTTCCTATTAAATCCTTCCTCTGGAGGTCAAATTAAGTCTCTTCCATCTTCACGTGCTGCTGTCCAGATGTCTTTCCAGGTTCAACACCTGAATCCTGGCAGGCACCTGGAGTATTCAGGGGGCAGGTCTCACACAGGTCCCACATTCCATAATGAACATTCCTCCTTCATCACCCAAAATCTAGAAGCAACCAGCTGGCTCTCTGTCATGGGATGCTGAGGAAAGACAATGTGGAAACTGAATTGCTGCATATGGGTTTGGGAGGGTATCCTGGAGGAAATAATAAGCTGGTTAATATTCTTCTCCATTTTCCTTCTCTTACTCTCAAATACTTTCTAGCTCTCTCCCTCTGATAGGGGTGGTGGCAAAGAAATAGATATGAGATGTAATAGTTAAGTTACCTGTTGGGGAGCAAAGGGTTGAGGCCTGAGACATCTAAGGTGGACACAGCTGGTACATTGACTGTTTACAGGCACCATACCAGCTTCTAGGAGATTTAAAAAAACATTCTTTGCCCAGAGTGAATAATACCTTTGTTGCACAGATAAATGGGCAAACTGCTGGTGGTTTGAGTAAAATGAGAATCCTACCTATAAAGACTATATAATTATATATATATATGTGCATATATAATTATATATAATATAGATTATAATTAACAAATAATATAATTTAAACTTTTTGGGGCTCAGTTTCCTCATCTAGAAAATGGATAAATTATATTGCCCCTAATAAGACATGAATCTGTGGTCCTGTGATTATTTCCATCAGAACATGAGAGGAACATTAACTTTTGGGGAATTTTCTTCTTTTAGTATGGTTTCTTGAGGACCAAGAGGAAGATTTTTGTCCTTCCTCATCATCTTCCACTACTTTCAAAGAGAGAAGTGGTGGTGGACAGCTGAAATCTTTTTCTCTAGAGAGGCTATGAGGCTGAGACCAGAAACAAAAAAATCTTCTGACATTGAAAGATTTATTTATGCTGTTGTATATTTAAATAAAAATTCAGCTGAATCTGATCTAGACTCATCTGTAGATCTTGTGACCAAAAATATAAAATCTCTAGGTGACATGTCAGGGCATCCATAGATGCTATCCTTGTATTTATTGTTGATATGTAATTCATCTTCCAAATTCACAAGATCTTCAACTAGTCTGTGTTGGGGTGGTTGCTATTATTATCCTCATTTTACAGATGAGGACATTGAAACTGAGGGATTAAATGACTTGCCTAAGGTCACATGGTTAGTAAATATCTGAGGAAAGATTGGAAATCAGTTACACCTGACCAATTCCAGTGCTTTATCTACTATGTTCCCAATTATTTTGCTTGCTTGATTTTTGAGACTGGTTGTCCCAGCTCAGCCAGACCAGCAGCCACTCCTGAGCTTTACTTTATTGCTGTTTGACTGGGATCTGCTCCATTTTCCTACTTAGACTAATTTGCTCCATTTTAGGCAACCTAATGGCCCTGCTCCTGGGGGCATTTTGGTGTGGGACTTTAGTGTGGGAACCAGATCACTTTAACCCTACCACAGGGATTGCAGGAATGTGCAACCATAATTGGCTACTTCAAAATATTAATGATGTCTGCTTCCCAGCTCTGACCTGATCACCAGTCTTGTAAGGATGGGGGAATAGCAGAATTACTGTTTCCTAGGACCACTGCTGCTGATAAAGAGGAGGCTGGAATCAGGGAAGGATGAGCTATAATGCACCCAGCTCAGATTTTCTTTTACTCTCTCCTTTTGTGGACATTCTTGTAGAGCAAAGAAGGAGGAAAACCATGGTCTATTGGCAAGGGAGCTGATCTGAGCCCCAGGACCATTGGTGAGATATGATATATTTAGCTAGTTGGAAAAAAAAGTTGTCTCCTGCATTGTCTTCCTGTGCTCTAAAATTCCCTCACTTTCCTTCCACTTCCATCCCTTAGGGCTAGCAACCAGATTGGATGGGGACCTGTTTCTCTGCTAAAAGAAAAAAAAAAAATCTGACCCAACTTTCCCTCAGCCCCAGCCCCACTCCTACACATATTCCTTTAGTGGGAAGGCTCCTGGCCAGAGGGGGGAGAAATTGAAGGAGCTTGTGTGCCCAGCATTTCCTAAACCTTTTGCTTGCCTTTTCTTTAATTTCCCTTTCCCTCGACACTTTCTCCATGCCACCTTCTTTCCATTCAGTTTATGCAGGTGGAGTACAAAATCTACCTAAGCATCAGGTTCGGTGGGCAAGGGAACCCTTCTGGTTTGGGAGAGGGCTGAGTTAGGCCTGGGGCTAAACGGAAACTTGGGAGAACAACAGAGAGCCTGGGAACTAGGTAGACTGGGAAGTGGGGGAACCGGTTTTTCAGTAGGGTAACTAGAAGTGGGCTGGGCTTGGGGTGGGGTCCTCTGTCTCAGCTTCCCCCCTTTTTGGTCCACAATCCTTCTTTAATCTCATAACCAGCGTGCCCTATAGCTCGGGGCAGGAATTATGGCCCCACTCCTACTAATCTTCAATTTGATGGAGGAGGAGTTGGCAAGGGCTTTGGGGCCCCTCAGTTAAAGGGATTGTAAGGAGGCGGGGAGAGAGGAAGATCCCTTGGGGCGGGGATGGTGGGGTTGACCCAAGTTTAGGGACCTAGAGCGAAGCGCTAGAAGGAAGCTGAAAGGGACATGTAGGCTACAGGCTGGGAGCTAGGTTAGGAATTGGGGGGATGACACCTTGGAGGGATTGGTTGTGGGGAGGACCTACAGACAGCAAGAAGGGACTCTTGGGTGAAGGAACGTCGGTGAGGGTGGGACAATGTTCACAATATTGAAATAGGATTTTTTTCCCCTCTCAAAAACCTCCTTCCCTAAGTCCCTACGTTAGACCGCAGCAGTGTTCAAAAACTGGACATTGAGAGGCAGGGGCGACCCGAATCGCCAGCAGGGGGCACTGAGGATCCTCTATGGGGGAGCAGGAGCTCTTCTCCAAAGGAAGGGCTTCGGCGATCTGGCTCAGACTAGTCCCAGCAACCGGCAGGCAGGGAGGTGAAGGAATCATGGGGAAGAGGAAAGAGGTGCCTTTCCCACTTTGTTTTATCCGACTCTTTTATTTCCCATATTTTTGGGGTCATCTTGGTTCAAAATCAGTCTCGATAATCTCGTTGTCCCCCTTTTCCTCTTTTCTCTCTGGTCGCTGGTTCATTGTGGATTCAAGTGTTAGAATCAAAGATGGGGGAGGGGAGTCTGGAGATCCAGGCGATTTAGGGGTTCCCCAATACTTGGCCTGCTGAGGAGGGACCCTCCCGAGTCTGTTGCCATCCTAACTCCGGGCTGGATGGGCCCACATGCTGGATGGAAGGTCAATCAATCCTCTTCGGGTAACGAAAGCCTCCTTTTGGAGGGAGACTGGAAGAAGAGGTAGATTGAAACCTGCCCCCTTTTTCTGTCTCCCCTTCTCCCCACGTTTCCTTAGCACCCTTCAGGGCGCTTAGTGCGGAATAAGGCGAGGTTGGGGTAGGGTGCAGATATCCAGAGAAGAGGAGACAGACACCTAGAAAGACAGACACTCCAGACTGGGAGAGGGGAGGTAAGGGAGAGCAAGAGGAAAGGACAGAACCGATGTGGATATGCCCCCACCCATTGGTCCCTTTGTAAGTCCCAGACACGGGCGCGCACCCACAGTATCTCGCGGGGACGCGCTCTCTCTTTCACATACACTCACACACGGTAGCACACCCGCCCGCGCACATAGACACACACAAACGCACACACACACAAGCGCGCACATACACAATTGAGCGCGCGCGCACACACACATACATACATCACACACACACATACACACACACTCGCAGTGACACACCCGCGCGCGCGCGCGC
>JAJPUD010003585.1:77568-108071 GCA_023553655.1 Myrmecobius fasciatus
CAGGCAGGCCGGCCGGCCCGGGGCCCCCGCCCCCGCGCCCCCCCCGCCCGATGGGGAACGCTCCGTCCCAAGGCATGTCCCTGTCTCTCTCCTTCCTAATGTGCCTCCATGCTTAAGTGGAAGGTATTTCTGTTTTCTTTGTGTGTTTTCCCCTCGGCCGGGGGTGGGGGAGGCGGCCGGGTGGGGGGTACCAGGAAGCTGGGGCTATGGATGCTGGGGGTGCAGGTGTGTGTGGATGTGGATGTAGGGATTGGAGTTGGGGTACTGAGGGCTGGAGTGGTTGAATCGAGGATGGGGGAGAGGGGGGAGAGGGGGTTCTGGAGATGCAGGGGACGGGGAAGCCTGAGGGGACCAAGAGGGTGGAGAGGGCCAGAGAATGGAGAGATGTGCTTGGGGTGGGGGGAAGGGAAGACGCTGGCCTGGCTGATTAAAAAAAAAAGGGTGTGTGCGTTTTTAAAAGGAGTATATGGGGGCAGAGAAAGGGGGGCCCGAAGGAGGGATGGTGAAGCTGTAGGGTGGGGAGAGAGAGGACCGGGGGAGGGGAAAAGCCATGAGAGGTGATGGAGACACTAAGGACAGTAGGGGGAGTTAAGTGAGGGCAGGTGTAGCAGGAAGAGGAGAGATGGAGTAGGGGCGATTTAGGGTGAAGGCTGGTGTAAAAGCCCCTCACACAAGATTTCACAGCTATTGCCAAAGTGGTAAGAAGGGCAGGGAGACTATTAAGGGACCAGTGGCCTTCTCCACCCCTAGGGAAGAAGGGGGTGTGTTTTTCCTCCGTAGCTAAGGTTGCCAGGATATAGGGCCTGATTTGCCCCTAGGGAAGGAAAACCACTCCCGGGGCCTCTGTCCCGCAGAGTGAACTCCAGAAGCCATAGCAGCATCAGGAAGAAACCAGGGACTGAGGCATGCTGATAGTCTCTCCTCTTAGCACAGAGGGAGAGAGTCTAGAGAAGAGGAAGGATGGAAGTAGGGTCATGGAATCTATTCTAATTCTCCACCACCTCCACCTCCATCTCCTCCTTCACTGAGATCTTGGATGGGTAAAGGGCAAGAAGGAACACTAGACAGGACTCTGGTTGGGCAAGGGGTCTAGGATAAACTGGTGGCTGGATACCGCAGGTAGGAGTTGGTTGGGGTGGGGTTAGGGAGGAGAAAGGAGTTAGATTTGCTCCCCCCCTTTATGATACGTCAGAGGCTCCCCAGCTCTAGGCTCCTGTTGGGTGGGGGAGCAAGATGCTGGTGGAGGCGGTGGGGATCAGGTGGGCAGCTGGGAAGCTCAGCAGTCAGGGCTGTGGTGTCCTGGTGTCTGGGGTGCCTGCATACCAGTGTGTGTGTGTGTGCTGGCTGGGCAAGCTGCCCCACACCTCTCCACACCTCCCCCTCCTCAGCCTTCCCCATGCAGCCTTGGCACTGTCTCCGGCGTTTCGCCCTGGCTTGGTGGGAGAGAACAGTGGAGGGCAGCCACCGGCCACCCAGAGAGGAGGCAGGACAGAGAGAACCAGGGGGCCGAGGGGAACAAGGTGAGAGGAATGGGTATATTTGTGGGGAGGGGACCTGGCCAGGTGTGTTTCACTTGAGAAAATAGAGCTTACTTGAAGCTGGAAGAGAGGAACCCTTTACACTGGGCTTTGTCCTAATTCTAGTAATCCCAAGCTGACTCTTCGATTTTTTGCCCAACTTGGGGAGGGAGAAAATGATTCCCTTGGCCTGTGCTTTCCCCTACCCCAGCTTAGGTGTCTCTGGAGACACCTAAGGGAGTTAGTTATGGTGTGTGTGCATGTATATATATATATGTATGTGGTGGCAATGGAGTGATGATGATTATAAGTTGAAGTATTCTCTTTAGAGACAAGTGGGAGCTTTTACGGAGAGGGAAAAAGCTAGGGCTCCTGAGTTTAGTCACAGAGGAGCTTGGCTGAGTGACCTTGAACTTTGCTGTCTCTGCCTCAGTTTCCCTTTCATGCCTTTTGTAGGTGCCAGGGAAACCGATTGGGAGTGTGATAGTAATTTTCACAATATAAATGTAAAATGCTAATATTATTGCTGTTATTATCAGCTGTAATTCCCTGAGCGGCTGTGGTGAGCAGTTGTGTGAGTGAAATTGGGGTTGTTTACATTTGTTAAGTGCTTGGAGATCTTTTCAGTGATAATGACTCACTGAGCTGCTATGGTGGTTTCTCTTCTGCTTTGTTGCCTTGATTAGAGAGGGTATCTCTGTGGGTTCCAATGATAACTTCATCCCCCTCTTTCCAGCTTCTCTCCATCCTGGATTCCCCTGGCATTCAGGCATAGCTGGCACCATGGTGCCAAAGTCTCCACCCTGGCTGTTTGCCACCAATGGCTTTGGGACAAGAGGGTCTTTGTCCAGCTACCCCCCCAGCCATACTCCTTCCGCCCTCTCCCCACAAAAGTCTGGTTCTCTTTGATGCTCCCAACATGGGGTGGGGGATGAGGGAACATTTTCTCCCAATCTGGTTCTGGTCTCTGGGGTCCTGAAGGGGCATCTATTCAAGCAATGGTGTGAAAGGGAATAAGGTGTTTATATTTGAGAGAGGGTGTCTTTTGGGAAACCCTGATGTTTTGAAGTGCCCCTATTTTGAGCTGTCTCCTTTCCCCCTTTCCCACTGAATATGTCTGCTAAACTGAGTGTGTGTGTGTGTGTGTGTGTGTGTGTGTGTGTGTGTGTAAGGGAGGCTTGGGGGGCAGAGAGGGTTATAACATTGTTTGATTCCTTACCAGTCTTGATATCTTAGGAATGCCTAAGGCCTGGAGTATCAAGATCTAGGCCCTGTAGATGACTGAACCTGACCTAGGAAAAGGGTTTAATTAGCATAATTGATTTTACCCCAGACTCTGAACATCCATCAGAATCATGTCCGAGCTGGGGTTTAGTGTCGGGACTGCCATCTGCCCAATGCCAGCCATGGTATTCCTTGTTTCTGTTTTGCCTGGGCTATAGTGGAAAGAAATGAGCCGAGTGTCTAGGAACTCTTTTTGGTTTGGCATGAGATAGATCCCAGGAAAGGGGCTGAGGATGTAAGCCAGGGGAACTCTGGGGAGAGGGGGGTCATGCTTAGCCTACTTGAAAGACAGTTAGGGGGATGAATTGAACAGAGCATTTCTTTCATGCCCCATCTCATCCTGCAAAGGACCAATGGGCTCAGGGTTCCTAGAAATGCCTGAGATTTATGAGTCAATGTTGGGAGAAGAGACGATGAAGATGGGTGTGTCTGTGTTTAAGGGGGCTTTTGGAAGGAAGAGTAAGCAATTCAGGGTAGATGATTCATACTGGGGGAACTGGGGAGTCAGAGATACAGATCTAGTGCCCTTTCACAAAAGTCTTTCTAGGAAATACATCTTATTTACATGAGGGGTGTGGGGAAGAAATGCTTTCCCTTCTTTCCTGTTTGGGAGGCACAGAGAGGGATAGTTGCTTGTTTTGAGTGGCCCAGCCACTAAATGGCTTAGCCAACTTAAACATCAGAGCCTCATTACTTGCCTTGATGGGAAAGAAGGGAACAGCATCAGTCTGCTTCTGTTTTAGGCTACTCAGGCAAGGAATGGAGCCAAGCCCTTTCCAAGCAAGCATTTCTTCCATCTCCCATTCTAGAATGGCCCAGAGTGCAGGTGCAGAGTTTTCAATGAACCATTCAAATGCCAGTTCAAAAATTATTCATGTGCTTCCCTGGGCCCATGTGAGAATAATAAAAAAATCTGGCCATCAGCAGGTTTGAGGGCAACTCAGGCTTTTCTCCCTTTCCTTCCAGGCTATGACAAGCTGGGAGATGATGGCTTTGGATTTTTTTTTTTTTTTTTTTGGAAACAGCAAGGCCAAATTGGAAGGAAAGGCAAATTTCCTGAGTGCCTCTAGAGGAACTGAGTGAGTGGTACTAGACTAAGGGGGTATCGAGCTGGTACCCAGGCTTACTGTTTTCTTTATCTCCCTTCTCACAGCCCATTCTCCCCTCATTTTCTCCTCTATTCCCTATCCCCCACTGACAGGTTCTGTGTTCAGCTTTATCATTCATCCCAGTGGCTTTGGGAAGGTGGATTTCTTGCTCTATATCTGCTGTCTCTGTGTTTAAATGCTTCTCTGTCTTGTCTCTCTTTTACCCTGTCCCCCAGTCTCTCCGTTTCTGTGGCTCAATCTCTCTCCTTCTTCTGACCTTCAGTTTTGATTCTTTGTTCATTTTCTCTGCTCCATTCCCCAGTCTCCCCCTCCTCCCCAGTCTCTTTCCCCTACAATTCTCTCTGTGTTCATCTCATTCTATCTTTCTACTTCCTCCTCTTCTGTCCATTAGTTTTTACATTTGTTCTTCAGACTCCTTTCTTGTCCCTCAGTTTCTTCTCTGTCCCTCACTCTCTGAATTTTTCCCTTTCTCTATTTCCTATTCTTCCCTTCTTATTCTCCTCTAACACCTTTCTCTGTGTCTCTTACTCTTACCACCCACTTTACCGTCTCTTCTCTGTCCACTAGCTTTATCATCTGACCCTCAACTTCTTTGTTTTCCTTAATCTTCTCTTTTCTCTGTCCTTCAGCCTTTCTCCTTTTGCTATTCCCCAATTCCCTTTCCTCTTATCTCCCCATTTTTCTCTGTGTCTCTCTTACCATTCCTTTACCTCCTCCTTTATATTATTCTCCTTCTCTGTCCCTTAGCTTCCTCTCTTCTCTCTCCTCTTTCTGTTACTCAGTAAGTCACTCTCTGTCCTTCAGTGTTCCTCAGTCTCGATATCTTTATTCCCCTCTTGTCGTTCCTTAAGCATTTCCTCTCTGCTCCTGTCTATCATAATTCTTTCAACTTCTCCTGGTTCCTCACTGCCCTCTTTTCTCTGTCCATCAATTTTGCCATCTATCCATCAGGCTCCTTTCTCTCAGCGCTTCTGTATTCCCTCCTCTCAGCCTCTGTCTTCCTTCATCTGAGATTGGTCCTTGCTTTCTAGGACTGTCTGGGAGGTGGAGCAGTCAAGTGTGGTGGGGGGGAGTAGCGGAAGGAGTCAGATTGATGCAGACTATTATGGTCTGGCAGGTGCCATGGCTATCCTCAGCCAAGCGGAAGGGGGCATGCTGAGCAGTTAGTGATGGTGTATGTGTGTATGTGTTTGTGTGTGTGTGTGTGTGTGTGTGTGATGGGGTAGCCAGTTATTATGCTCCCCCTCCTCCTGACCTATCCTCCATTTCACTAGGACCACAGCGGGCACCTTGCCCTGACATTGTAATATCTCTCCTCTGCTTCATGGACTTCAATTATTTCCCTGGTCTCCATCATCATGGCAGATTTATTATTATCTACTACCTCTGGTCTCAGTTCCCTCCCCCCTGAATATCTCTTTGACTCCTATTACCCAACCTTCCCCTCCCCCTCCCCATGCTCCAGTTCTTAGAGATCTACCATTTCTTCTTTTCCATCATTTCACTCCAGAAAACCCCAGGACTAAGATAGGTCCTACCGGCCTGAGAGAGAGAAATCATTCCCTGCCCCCTCCCACCCATCAAGGCTTTGGGCTATACTACCCCAGGGATCTGATAGGAACGGGAGAGAGTCCTCTTTCTTTCTTATACTCCTAGAATAATTTCTTGTTAGTAGGTGATCCTTGGAGATTTTCCCTGGTCCTTGAGGTATCTAATTTTGAGGGCAGTGTTTTGCTCATCATGTTTATTTGGTATAGTATAAGGACTTTTAGACTTGTATTTGAGATTTGTATTTGAGTCTTGGATAGACTGTTAGCTCTCTTTGTAACCTTGGATTAATCATTTATACCCCTTGACCCTCAGTTTTATCATTTGTAAAATGGGGGTAGTCTGACTAGACCAGGGATTGTTAATCTGAAGTCTATAGATACACCTGGACTAGAAGAGTGCTAAAAATCCCTTCTACCTCTGGCATTTTGTAATTAGTCAGTCACTAAATACTTGTTAAATGCTTATGGTGTTCCAGGCACTATGCAGAGTGCTGGAGATACAAAGAATGGCAAATTCTTTGTATCCTCAAGGAGCTGACATTCTAATGGAGGGGAGGAGGGTGGAATGACAAAATACAAATAACCATGTATATTTAAATATATTCAGAGCAAATTGAAGGTAATCCCTGGGGGATACAAAAGACTGGGACAGACTTCCTTCAGAAGGTGGGATTTGAGTGATTTTTAATTTGCATATTTGTGGGGAGAAATTGAATAGCAGCAGGGGATGGCTCCCATTCCAAAATAAGGATTTCTCTGATTTACCGGATCGAAGGAAGATAAGGTCAAGGGCACTTGAAAGACAGGGATAGAACTGAATAATCCTGCCTCTTGGTCTTCCCTAGGGAAGCTTGTCTTATTGACTTCCTACATTCCAGCTTCTCAGAGGGTACAGAGATGCTGGATTCTCAGAATGAAGGGAGGAGTCCCTGACCTTGATCACCGTTATCTGATCTGTGGAGGTCTCTGTAGCAGGACAGAACTATTGTTTACCAGGCAAGTGACCCTGAACAAACTACTTTCCCGTTTCTTTTTTAATCATTATGAATGACATACTAATTCAAGGGTTCTTAACCTTGTTTTGTGTGTTCTAGACCCTTTTAGTACTCTGATGAAGCCTATGAATCCCTCCCCCAAATAATAGTCTATTAGAAAATACTAAATTTCAATTACAAGCTAGTGAAAAGAAAGATGCCACTCTTTCTCCATTCAAATTCATAGATCCCTTGAAATCTAACTATGGACCTCAGGTTAAGAACCCCTGGTGTTCTCTAAGGTTCCTGCCAGCTCTGAATCATGAAAGGGTTGGATCATAACTGTGATTTCATTCCTTTTTTTCTCCCCCATCCCAGCCCCAGCCCACCAGCAGGCAGCCAGTGCATTAACAAGCCTCAGAGAAAGGTGCCAAGCAAGAGTTGTCTAGAGCTTTGGTTGAAGGAGCTAGCCAAGTCTGACTTCCTGAAATTCTCATTCTGTCAAGAAAGCAAGAAGCTGGGGCTGGGGTCTGAAGCCTAGCAAAAGGACAGTCGTCTTTCTTAGGGAATGTTCAGAGTTCAGGCTACTGAGTGGTTCCATTAATTTTTTAAAAAGCTTCTGCCCCACTCCTTTTATTTTCTCCTTTATTTGTTCCAACCAGTGAACTACGCCCCTCATCTCTTAGCCATCATGTTAGGATCTATGACCCAACCCAGAGATATGTCTGCTGTGCAAGAGATTATATCCCTAAAGATTATGAGGGAAAAAGGGAGGACAAAATACTTTTTTAGAGTTCCCACAGGTATCCTAATCTCTCATTGTCCTAGTCTCCTGGAGGAGATGTATAGCAACACAAAATCTTTTACCTTCAGATTCCTTCCTTCTTTTCTAACAAGTAAAGGTAGAAAGGAGGAAAGAATTGGGAGATCATAAAACATAGATTTTGATCCAGCAGGGACCATAGAGATCTTCTTGTCCACTTTTCATTTTAAAATTTTTATTTATATCTTTTGTTTTTACATTGCCTATATTTCTCTTTGTATCCTTTTCCCTCTCCCCTCTCACTGTCATTCCATATAACAAGTAATTTTTTTAAAGAAAAATTAGGGGAGGGCAGCTAGATGGCACAGTGGATAGCACACCAGCCCTGAAGACAGAAGAATCTGAGTTCAAATCTAGCCTCAGACACTTAACACTTGCCAGCTATGTGACCCTGGGCAAGTCACTCAACCCCAGTTGATTCAGAAAAAAAAAATTAGGAAAAAAGAGAATAAGCAAAACTAACCAATACTTAGAAAAAGATCTGAGATCATATGTAACATTCTATATCTCTGGACTCCCCAAACCACCTCTGAAAAGGAATGGAGGAGGAAAGTGAAAAGTGTTTTTCATATATTTTCTTTAAGGCTATGTTTGCTTTTTGTTATTTTGCAGCACCCTCTCCCCATTTAAAAATATCTAAATTTTTATGAATAAAAATAAATTTTTCTTTTATCTCCCCCACATCATTGGAAAAAATTATAAAAGAAAAGTAAAACCCTTGTAACATATTTATAGTCAAGGAAGACAAATTTTTGCAAAGGCCACATGGAATAAGTATGTGTCTCAATTTTCACCCCAAGTCCATCACCTCCTTAGCAGAAGGTGAATAGCATACTTCAACATCTCTAGAATAATGGTTGGTCAATTCATTGATCAGAGAATTATTTGTCTTTATAATGTTGTTATTATTGTATACAATGTTCTCCTTATTTTGCTTGCTTTACTCTGTGTTAGTTCATGTCTTCTTTTTTTGAAATCATTCCTTTATCATTTCTAATATTACAATATTATTCTATTACATTCTTAAACCATAATTTGTTCAGTCATCCCTCAGTTGGTGGATATCCCTTTAGTTTCCAATTTTTGACTACTACAAAAAGAGCTTCTATAAATACATGTTGGTAATTTTTCTCTTTGTTCTCTTGATAGGGGATCATAGATTTAGTAGACATAGCATTTACAGATTAAAATCATCTCATGAGTTCTACCCCTCATTTTACAGATGAAGAAACTGAGGCACAAAGCGAAAGGAAGTTCAAGGTCATGTAGGAAGCAAATGCCAGAGTCTCTAATATATACAGTGAGACCAGCTTGCTTTTAAGCTAGAGGAAACTCAGCCTGCCCTCTGATCCATCAATGGCCAGACATAGGGAGGAGAGTCTCGGAGAGGAAAGACTAAAAGTCCCCCAGGAGATCATTTCAGATGCCAGTTACTATCTCTGTACAAAGCACCGGTATGATTCTGATTCATTTTTAACAGCTTCTTTCTTGCTCCAATGCCTAGCACGGTGCCTGGCACATATTAGACAATAAAAACTGATTGATTGTATATTACTTGATACATTTAATTCAGCTCAGCATTATTGAATGCCTCTTGTGCCTAAGGCATTGTGCCACGAATGTGGGTACAATAGAAAGAGGACAGGATTTGGAGTCAAAAGACCTGAGCTCCAAGTTCAGCCCAGTCACTGACTAGTTATGAGATCTTCACTTCTCTGGGCTTTTGTGACCTCATCTGTAAAATGAAGAACCTGGTTTAGATTACATCCAAGTTCCCTTCCAGTTCTAAATCTATGATCCTATAATATGATGTAAAACCCTGTTCTCAAAAAGCTTACATTCTGAAGGGGGCAGAGGAGTCAGAGATTTAACAAGCATATCCAGAAACACTCTTCAGGGTACACTGTGATTAAAGTCAAAGGAAAAAACTGGAAAAAATACTTGAACAAAAATTTGAGGAGGAAGAGAGCACTTTTAGTTAAAGGTTTTTTTTTTTAACATTTTTTTTTTATTTTTGTGAGGCCACTGGGGTTAAGTGGCTTGCCCAAGATCACATAGTAAGTGTTAAATGTCCAAGGCCAGGTACTCCTGCCTCCAGGATTGGTGCTCTATCCATTGTACCATCTAGCTGCCTTGAGATTACTTTTAGATAGGAAAATCCTGAAGAATTTCTCAGAGGAGATAGTTATTTGAATTGGGTCTCAAAAGGATTTTTCATTTTGTTTTTTGAAAAAAAAAGGCTATTTTTTGTTTTTATATCACTTTCATTTCACAGTATTTTCCTCTTCCTGTTCCTATCCAGTGAGCCATCCTTTGTAACAAAGACTTTTATTCTCACTAGTATTTTATTTTTCCAAATACATGTAGAGATAGTTTTCAACATTCATTTTTGTAAGATTTTGTGTTCCAAATTTTTCTTCCTTCCTCTCTTACCTCCCTTTTCCCCAAGATAATAAGCAATCTGATGTAGATTGAATATGTGCAATCCTTTTAAACATATTTCCATATTTGTTGTGTTGTACAAGACAAATCATACTAAAAGGGAAGAAACATGAGAAAGAAAAAGCAAATAAACAAACAAACAAAAAGGTAAAAATACTATGCTTCCATCCACATTCAGTCTCCAGAGTTCTCTGTAGATGAGGATGGCATTTTCTATCCCAAATCTATTGGGACTGTCTTGAATCTCTGCATTGCTGAGAAGAGCCAAGTCCATCATAGTTGATCATCACATAATCTTGTTCCTGTGTACAGTGTTCCCCTGGTTCTGCTCATTTCACTCAGCATCAGTTCATGTAAGAGAAAGACTTTTTATTTAAAGAAAGGGGGGGGGGAAGCAGTTCAACAGAACCAACCAACCAACAAATTAACCTAGTTTTTGAATAAATACAGTATTCTACACACATTGTTCTCCACCTCTTCAAGGGAAAAAGAAGCTACATTTTTCTCAACACTTCTCCAGGCTAAGGGGAGAGAAGAGAAAGATTTTGACAGACTGAGATGAAGAGGAAGTGCCTTCTAGGCATAGTTTTGGGCAAAGCATTTTGTTGAAGAGTAATAAACTAATCCAAGGGTGCAGTGGTAGAGTTTTTAGTTTTAATCATGTGAATTTGGGCACATCAGCCTCTCTGGGCTTCAGTTTTTTCCCCTATGAAATTAGGGTATTGGACTAGTTAATCTCCAAGGACCTAGGGTCAGGAAGACTTGACAAGCTGAGTCACTCTGGCAAATTACTTCATTGAAGTCTACCTTAGTTTCCTTAGCTGTAAAATGGGGGTAATAATAGTACCTACTTCCCAGGGTTGTTGTGAAGATCAAATGAGATGGTATGTATAAAGTGCTTAGCTAGCACACAGTTGACACTTAATAAATGTTTTTCCCCTTTCTCCTTTCTCTCCCAAGGTCCCTTTCAATTCTAAATTTATGACACTTTTAGGATAGCTGTATCTTCTGCCTTCCCATTCTGTCCTCATTCTCCTGAATGCCGCATTGGCCCTCCTCTTACTGTGATTGATGGTCCTTGCCTCATCTTGCATCTACTAGGGAAAGTCTGCAGGACATAGGTAGTACAAAGTTGACAACTAGGCAGATATGAATGGGTAGAAGAGCCCCTGGGGCTGGTAAAGGAAGAATGAGTGCCCTCCTGAATTCAGTCTCCCTCTCTCCTCATGGGAATCAATAAATAAGGTAGGATTTAGAGCTGAAAGCAGCATCACAGATCATTTAGTCTAATTTCCTTATGTTAGGAAAAATGAAGGAAAAAGAAGGAAAGAAAAAAGAGAGAAAATAGGGGAAGTGACTCAGTCAAAGACAGACTGAATTTTTAGAACAGAGGAAGAGAACAGCTAGGTTGGACGAAGACTGACTCAGGGACCAGGAACAGCGACCAGGGACAGCGACTTTCATCTCACTCAACTCCTCAACACTTGATGGTGAGATCTTCAGCAGTCCCTCCAGAGAGGGGAGAAGACAATTCTATTTAGTATCACCACTTAGATACTCTTCTCATCTTGATATCTAATTTCTCTTAATCTTACCACTCAGTTCCCTTCCTGCTCTAATATGTGGGTTTAAAAACAACAAAATCTTCTACTCTTTCATTTTCTCTTTTTAGCTTTCTTGCCTGATTTTCTTTCATTTATGCTGCCTGATTTACTTTCATTTATGCTGCTTGGTTTCCTTTGGCTATGTTTGTAGACCGTGAACTTGGGCTATTAAGGTTTACCTCTCATAACCCTGGATTCTGTGCCTGATTTCACTTTGTGATCATGAGTGGAGCCAGTACTGTTTATTTATTTATTTATTTATTTATTTTTACTAATTCTTTTAAAAATTACTTATTGTAATTTTTAAAAATTATTTTTAATTCATAGAATAAAACAAACATTGTAAAATAAAAATTGCACATGGAAATGAAAATCTACTATACACAAGTTGTCATTCTTTTCAAATATACAACAAAATTATTATGTAAATTTCCTTTTTTTAGCCTAGATAGCTACCATTAGACCCAAATAGGCTTATATCTATATTAATATCTGTGTGTGTGTATGTGTAAAATTATTCTGTACATACTTCCAGTTTCTTCTCTGCATGCAGATAGCATCTTTCTTCATATATCTTTTATAGTTAAGTTGGGTATCTGTAATATTCAAAATAACTTATTTGCTCAAAATCTTTCTTAAAACAATATTTCTGTTATTGTATGTTCTTTTGGTTCTGCTTATTTTATTCTTCATTATTTGTGCAAGTCCTTCCATATTTTTCCTAAAATCATTGAGCTCATAATTTCTTATAGTATACCATCTATATGGAAGTATTCCATCACAATCATGTACTATAACTCGTTCAACCATTCTCCAGCTAATGGGTATCTCTGCAATTTCCAGTTCTTTGTCATCACAGAAAAAGCTGCTATAAATATTTTAGAGCATATAGGTTCTTTTCCCTCTCTCCCCTACCCTCCACCCCAATTATCTTCAGATGTAGTGGCATCCCTGGCTCAATTAATTAATTAACTAATTAATTTCTCACGTATTCCTCTCTTAACAAAGATTCTCCCTATACCAAAAAAAGTAGATAAGCAAAACAAATGGACCCTGATCATTTTTGAAAATATATGCCTCATTCAGTCCCTGTGGCCCACCACTGCTTTACCTACAATGGAGAAGTAGGTTTTATCACTTGTCTTCTGCGATCAGGACAAGTCATTGCACTGATCTGAGGTTTTTTAGTATTGTTTTTCTTTACTTAATATGTTCATTGTGTATTCTGGTCTGTTAGCTCTATTTACTTAGCCCAGCATGAGTTCATGAGTCTTTCCAAATTTCTCTGAATTCATATTTGTAATTTCTGATAGTGCATTAATATTTCATTGTCTCAACATACCATACCTTTCTCAGATTTCCCCAAATTGGTGAATACTCACTTTGTTTTCAGATTTTTATTATCACAAAAAGTACTACTATAAAATATTTATCTTAGTATTTATATGATCTTCCCTTCCATATTTGACCTCCCAGTGGAGGTCCCAAGGATGCCTGAGTGATAATACTGTATGAAAAGGTATAAACAGTTTAAACATTTTTCTAGTGCAACTCCAGATAGTTTCTGGTCTTTCTTTGTACCTCTGTTTCCTTTATCTGCACATGAACTATGAGTAGAGATCGAAAGAAAGATGATATAGAAAGAAAGATGATTTTTGAATCTCTAAAGAGAATCATTGGTTTATTCATCCATGGAGGAATAAACTAAAGTAAATAGGTCTGCACTATATCAGAAGTGATCCAGTTTAGATCTCAGGAAGGATTGCTAGAGGGTGGGAAACTGAGGAAAGCTGTAGCTTTTGTTTTGTTTTTGATTGGAGAGAAGAGGGAAAGTATCTCCAAATCCAGAAATATGATTTTAATTTAGTTTATTTAATTAATAGCTGATAATGGCTAACATTTAATTAGTAGCTGATAAAAGCTAGCACTTAATTAATAGCTGATAATAGCTAGTATCTGTGTAGCACTTTAAGGGGCAAAGCAGTTGTTATTTTATTTTTTCCTATAACAATCCTGGGAGGTGGGTGTTATTATTATACCCATTTTACAATTGAAGAAACTGAGGCTGAGAGAAGTGAAATGAAGTGTCATTCCCAAGGTTCCATGGCCAATAAGTCTCTGACGCCAGATTTGAACTGAACTCTTTTTGACTCCAAGTCCAATGCTCTAACTACTTCATCATCTAGTTGCACCTAGCTAGTTTGAATGGGAGATCTACTTGAGAAATAAATTAGGAGAATAGGGGCAGGTATAACAGAGGGATGGGTAGGGCATAGTGTGTGTATGTGTGGTTGTAACGAGGTATGCTTTTCAATATTTTTTATAAATGCATGTGTTTTTAGTGCCAAAAAATCTATCCCTATCCTACATGATCAGTAAATATTTCTTTTTGTGATAGGTCAAGCCAGATATTTTACAGTGAAGGCACAGTCTTCTGATATTAGTAAGAGAGTACCATTTTCAAACCTTGCCTTGGGCTTTCAGACACCTTGTCCCAGTCTTGCTGGTGGGTTAGAGTCTATAGGAGCAGGGAATTAACTGTTTCTTCCACAATTAGAAGGCAGCTTCTCTCATTTCTATTCTGGATCTAGGCTTGGGTCCCAACCCCCACAAGAGACCCTACCCCCATCCAATCTGCCTGTTGTGGGGGTGAGCTAACAGAAGGGTTTGGATGACTGGGAGCTGAACCTGCTGTTCCCCATCTTTGCTGAGGACAAGATGACAGGAAAAAAGCCTACGCTACAGTGGGCGAGATTGAGGTCAGATGGGATGAAGGACTTCCGAACTGTTAGGCTGGTCAAGTAAACCCTGAATTGGAGTGACTAAGATTTTATAGTGAATTTTTTCTTGAGAGCTGAGGAAAGGGGAGTGTGTAAGGACTGCAATTTTTTTCTAGAGGCAGGGACCTAGCTGAGATGACCTTTGCAATGACTTTAGGAGCATCTTAATAAAAACCAAGGTCACCCTAGATTGAATTCCTTGGGAGGAATGGAAGCCAAGGAGAGAGAGTACAGAGATATCCTAATCAGCCTCCCTAATCCCAAGATCTAGTTGATAGAAATAAAATGAAAAGGATATAAGAGAAGGAGTAAGGGGACCTACTTTCAAGCCTCAACTCGACTTCCTCACTAGTACATGACCTTGGGGGGCAAATCACTTTACTTTTTGGAGATCCACTTTTCTATTCTCTGAAGTGAGAGAGATGGATTAGATGTTTTCTAAGGTCAATTCTGACCCTGTCACTTCAGTGCTCAGGAAACTTTGATTGTTCTCTTTCCTCTAGTCAAAAATACAGATGCCCCAGTTTGGTGCCTTAAGACCTCCACTAGCTGCTTTCATTTTGCCTTTCCAGATTTATTTCACATCACTATTCTTATCATTCTTTGGTCCAGTCTATTTACTGTTCCCTGAATTCATTACTCCTGTGCTCTCCAGTATTTAGAAAGCACCTAATTTTTCACTTCTGCCTTTTAGGATTTCTAACTTCCTTTGAGACTTAGCTCATATGCCATCTCCTATGGAAGCCTTGTTGACAAAAGTTCATATAGTCAAAGCTGTGTGTTTTTTGGTACAATGTATGGTTGTGAGAGTTGGACTATAAAGAAAACAGAACCACAGAATCAATGCTTTTGGATTGTGATGCTGGAAAATACTCTTGGGAGTCCCTTGGACAGTCAATACTTAAAGAAATTAATTGAGGCTATTTACTGGAAGGTCAGATACTGAAACTGAAACTTAAATATTTTGGCCACATAATGAGAAGATGGGACTCACTGGAAAAGACCCTGCTGTTGGCAAAAATTGAAAGAGAAAGGAAAAGTGGATGACAGAGGAAGAGATGGATAGATAGAATAGGAAAACAATGAACATGAACTTGGACAGACTTTGAGAGATAGTGGGATAGAAAGACTTTGATTTGTTACCATCCATGGAGTCACGTAGAGTCAGACATGACTGAAAGATTGAAAATCAGAAACAGATGAAAGCCTTTCCTGTATCCCTGATACTTGTTCCTCAGACATGCAATGCTCTTGTATATACTTGCTTATTGTTTACATGTTCCCCTCCTCAGTAGAATGGGAGCTCTTTGAGAGCAGGGACAGTTTTTAATTTTGTCTTTTCCTCCCCAGGGCCAAGCATAATGTCTAGAACATAATAAGTAGTTAGTAAAAGCTTATTAGGTTGGATCTTGAGAAGGACAGTACAAGGTTTTGATATATTGAAGGTGGTAGAAGAAATTAAAGGGGACTTTGGGGGGAATTTTGCAGGTAAACAATATTTGAAGGCCAGCAGATAATACAGAAGTTTAGAAACTTATAAATACATACAATATATGTATAGTATTATATAATATCAACATATTTTATCCTTTTTTCTGAGGCTATTGGGGCATATCTTATCTTTTAATACTATAATAATTCAGACATATTATCTGTTATGAAGGGAGGGCCAACATTTTTGACAGAGATTTTCCAGACTGAGGGGGTGCTGCGCCTCTAACCCCAGCAACATGGAAGGGATAATTGTAGTTTTTGCTTTAAATTACCCTCTCTCTTTTAGGACAAAATATGACTGCTCTCTGGAAAGTAAATAAGAGATTGTTTCCAAGTATGGCTAAAAAGGGAGAAGAAAAAAAGTTTTTATAAAAAAGGGTTCCTTCCCTTCTCTGGTCCATGAATAATCCAAATCCAGAAAAGAGACAGATCTTCCTTTTCCTTTCCCTCAATGCAAACTGTGGTATTATGACCAATGGAAACTGATCTTGGAGGCAGGAGCCTTGGTTTGAATTCCAACTCCACTATCTCTTAACTAAATCACTTTACTTCTGGAAGCCTCAGTTTCCTTAAGTATACATTGAGGATGAGAGCACTCAAAGTGTCTATTTCAATTTGACTCAGTTCAACTGACATGATTGTTTTGTAGTCCTTAAAATGCCATTTAATTGGGAGCAATAATTAAGAAAAGTAATCAGTAACCCCAAAAATAGCCAGATCTAGTTTTGGTTTTCCTTGTAGGGAAAGTGGGCAATTGTATTCTTAATAAGAACTTTTAATATTCAGGACCCAAATATTTTTCCTGCACATACTGGGAGCCAAAATTTGATCTGGATTTTTCTTGGTCATAGTTGTGGCTAGTTCATATAAAATATAAGATATTTGAAGGCAGGGAATATCTTATTTTTGTTTCTGTATTCCTAGAAGCTAGCATTGTGCCTATTCCAAAGTTGGTGATGAATAAACCCTTGCTAAATTAATGAATGAATGATTCTTTATCCTTCCTACTCACTTTTCCTGCCTTTATTTCTATAAGCCCAAGATAAAGTGATTCAAGCTTGATGTGTGCTCATACAAGCCTTCCTTTCCTTTCCCCATCCATCCACTCCCTAATTCAACAAAAGTATATTAAGTATTTATTTGCTATGTGGAAAGCATTGGATTTACAAAGGGCCATACTGCCCTTTAGGAACTTGTCTTCTGTGAAGGGAGGGGTGTGGTAGAAATTATATGGCACATATAAATCTAATAAAAGATACTTTGCTAGGTGTGGTGACATATACCACTAATCCCTGCTACTGGGAGGTGAAGGCTGGTGGATTAGATGAGCTCAAGAATTCTGAGCTTCAATGGGCTGAGTTGATTGGATGTTCCCATTAACTCTGGCACCCATATAATGAATTTTGGGATCAGGGGGCCACTAGGCTGCCTCAAGAGAATTAAACCTGCCCAGATCAGAAAGTTAGAAGATCAAAGCTCTTATGCAGACCATTGTGGGGTTTAGCGCCACAACCCATGAATGGTTATTGCATTTTCAGCCTGGGCAAGATGGGAAACCTGGAAGAAGAAAAAGGAGGAGGAGGAGGAGGAAGATAAAGAAAATATAGATAGGAAGACAGGCTATTATGAAAACCCAAAGTGATCAAGAAAATTTGAATAGGGAGAGGGAAATTTTAGTTGGAAGCTAAGGAATTTTTGTGGAAGATGTGGTACTTTCAATAAGTCTTGAAAAAAGAGAAGGATTTTAATTGACTAAAATGTGGAAAGAGTGCTGTCCAGGCTTGATGAAAACATTGAGCAAATACTTGGAAAGAGAAAAAGGAGGATACAGTGTGGCAATGGCTCTAAATTTAACAGCTAGAAAGTAGATTCCATGAAAGAAAATTGTATGAAATAAGACTGAAAAGGAAGACTATAACTAGATTATGCTAGGCAATTGGGTGGTACAGTGACTAGAGTGCTGGGCTTGAAGTCAGAAAAACCTAAGTAAAAATCTCCCCTCGGGGCAGCTAGGTGTCAATGGATAGAGAACCAGCCCTGAAGTCAGAAGGACCTGGGTTCAAATATCATCTCAGACACTTAACATTCCCTAGCTGTGTGACCCTGGGCAAGTCACTTAACCCCAATTGCCTCAGCAAAAAGAAAAAAAAAATCTACCCTCACATAGTTATTAGCTGTGTCACTCTGGCCAAGTCACGTTACCTCTTTCTGACTGAGTTTTCTCATCTACAAAATGGAAAATAGTTCCTACCTCCTCATGTTGTAAAATATCTGACAGATATTAAATGCTATGGTTGCTCTTGCTATTGTTTTTGGGTCAAGGAGTTTTCATTTTATCCTATACGTCAGGACTTTTTAAACTTTTTCCACTCGTGGCCCCTTTTACCTGAGAAATTTTTGTGTGACCCTGGATATTTAGGTATACAAACCAAACATTTACTGATAATAAATCATAATTTTGTGACCCCCACATTCAACTAAGAGACCCCATATGGTGTTGTGACCCACAGTTTAAGAAACTGGGCAATATAGCAATAGGAAGCAATGAAATTTTTTTGAGCTGGGGGATGGTCAGACTATTTCACTAGAAAGAGCAGATTGACAACTGTCTGAGGAACTGGAGAGAGGAGACAAATTAGGACTGTACCAAACTACTGGGAGTGAAGGGTGATGAGGGCCAAAGAGCAGCTAGTGACAGTGTAGGTAAAATTCAGAAGGCACGAATCTGCAAGATGTTATGGAATTAGAATAAATAGAACTTAGCAACTATTTGGAGGATGAGAGAGAGGAAAGGGTTGAAGGTGACTTCTAGGTTTTCTAGGTTTTGCATTCAAATCAAGGGAACAAACACTTATTAATCTCCTACTGTGTATCAGGCATTGTGCTAAGTCCCCAGAATGCAAAAGGGAAAAAAAGTCCCTGTTCTTTTGGAGCTCATAGTCTACAAGCTACAGTCAGAGAGAAGGCTCTAAGACTGAAAATCAGAAGAATTGAGGTTTTAGTTCAGAAAGGATAGGAGACAGAGATGAAGAGGGATGAAGGATAGCCAGTAAAAATGTCTGAGTATAAAGTAGAACAAGGTCATTGGATCTTAGAGTATGTAGAGTGGGGTAAGAAATGAGAAGACCATAAAAGCAGGAAAGAGCCAGGTTACAAAAGTCTTTCCTACCCCCTTCCCTGCAATTGGGGTTAAGTGACTTGTCCATGGTCACACAGCTAGGAATTGTTAAGTGTTTGAGGCCAAATTTGAACTTGGGTCTTCCTGACTTCAGGGCTAGTACTCTATTCACTTTGCCATCTAGCTGCCCTCTACAAAAGTCTTTAGAAGGAAGAAGGTTTTTTATTTGATCCTCAAGGCAATAGACAGTCATTGCAATTGACTGAATATCAAAAACACATGGTGATGCTTGTGCTTTAAGGAAGATCACTTTGACTGGTGAGTGAAGTACTTCCAGATCGGTAAACCCATTGTAATCCCTCAGCAAAACATAAATTCCTTCCTTGGTACATAGTAGGTGCTCAATTAGTGTTTATGGATTGCATGTTGATATGCTGGGACTAAATATGGAAGTTTAGAGGAGGACTGGGTTTAGAATGGAAGATAAATTCTGAATTTGGCATGTGGAGTTTAAAGGGCCAGTAGAACAACCAAGTATAAATGTCCAGAAGGAAGTTCCACAAGAGTGGAACTCAGGACTGGAGATCTAGATTCAGGATTCATCCACATAGTTGTGATAATGGAATGGAGTGGATACGATCACCAAGAGAAGAGGGTCTAGGGTAATGTTGGGGGCCCTCCCCACTTCAGCAGTGTCTGTTTCCCAGCCACAGAAGACTGGTATTTTGGCAACCAGAAGACCGCAAGTGTATCCCCTCAGACAAAGAGATCCCACAGATGTCATTTATGACTTAAGAGGTCATTTACCCAAAGCTATATCTCACAACGCAGACATTCAGTCTGTGCTGGACCCAAATATTCTCAGAGGGTAGACTCATTCCCCCCTCACAAATTTCCCCCCAAAGCCCATTTAATTTTTGAACACTTATAAATTATTAAACTCTTTGGATATTTCTAATAATTTGGTAACTTCTCTGACCTCAAGCCTACATTTGTCAGTTATAACTGTCATCCACTGTGCTAAATTTTGTCTTCTTTGATCAGGTAACACAAGGTTAATCCTTTTTTCTGGATAACAGCCCTTCAAATACTTAGAAGACTCCTCCCTTTTTTCCCTCCTTCCCACTTATCTTCTTTGGGTTAATATATTTTGGGTTAAATACCTGAAGTTGAACCTCAAGGGCTTTTACCATCTTGTTTTATTTCAGGAATTCTCCAGTTGCTCAATGTTCTTTCTTTCTTTCTTTCTTTCTTTCTTTCTTTCTTTCTTTTTTTTTTTTTTTGCTTTTTGCTGAGGCAATTGGGGTCAAGTGACTTACCCAGGGTCACACAGCTAGGGAACGTTAAGTGTCTGAGACCAGATGTGAACTCAGGTCCCTCCTGACTTCAGGGCTGGTGCTCTATCCACTGCGCCACCTAGCTGGCCCTCAATGTTCTTTCTAAAATATATAGAACTCAGATCTGAATCAATATGATCTACCTGTGGTGAAATAATCTTTATTGTTCCCTCTTTAGTCTTCAGGTATGTTCTTCTCTTTTAATTCAGCCTCCAATCAAATTTGTTCTTTTCCCTACCATATCCCACTGCTGACTCACATTTAGCTTTTAATCTACCAGATGCCCACCCCCATCTTTTCTAGTAACTCTTTGTCAAATTGTTCTGCCATGTGTTCCATACCTTATGTTTTATGAATTTGTTTTTTGAATCCAAGTGGGAAAATTTGCATTTATTACTAGTAAATTTCATCTTAGTTTTGGCCTAATGTTCAATTTATTAAAACCCTCTGATTTCTGGCTCTGTCATCCAACAAATTAGACATCCCTCCCAGTTGTGGGTCCTTGAAAAAGAGAACTAGATTTGTTCAGACCCTTAGCCTCCTGGAGCATCTTTCTGCCTCAAGTCTTCCTCCTTTCTAATTTAGGTTTTATACCTAAGTGATATTCCTAAAGCATAAGGCTGGCTATGTCATTCTCTTGCTCCAAACTCTCTTGGTTCCCTATTACCTCTTGGATTCAAGTGCTTTTGTTTAACATTTAAGGTCCTTTACAGAGTCTTAACCCCCAACCTGTCTTTCCAGGCTTATTATATAGCATTATCCTTTCTTAACTTTATGGTCTGGAGAAACTGACCTGCATGTTTTTCACACTGGACTATCTATTTCCTTTCTCCATATTTCTTCTACCTGGCCTGTGCACCATACCTGGCATGTACTCTCTCCTTGGTTCCTCCTACGATCTCTTTTTTTTTTTCCCAAAGCTCAACTCAAATGCCAAATCTTACACAAGACCTCTTCTGACATCTCCCTCAGTTGCTAGTCATTACCCTCAAATGACCTCGTATTTACTTTATATATTCTTATCTATGTACATGTTGTGTTTCCTATAGAATATAACTCCTTGAAGACAAAAACTATGTTGTTTTTGGATCCTCAATATCTAGTTAGTCCCTGACTTACTGATCTATATTCAGCCAAGACCTGCTTTTGGTGAAGTCATGAGGGCTCTTTAGGGTTTCCTTTCTCTTTTTCTAGATGTACTCTGACCATTCTTTTTAATATTATGTCCTAGAATCTAAAATCCCACCTCTCATTGAAATTGAGCTCATTGGTCTTGAGTCTACAGAATCCATTTTCTTTCAAAACAAAATTGGAATGAACTTTCCCCTTTTCTACTCCTATGACATCTCTCTGCTACTAATAATAATCTTTCAGAGATGACTGACAGTGATTTAGTTGTCTTGTCCTTCCAGGATCCTAATAGGTAAAGCTCCCATGTTGACTTAAATTTATCAGAGGAAACTCAATGGTATCTTTTTTGTTCATTCACTTTTTGTTCATTTGTGTCTAACTCTTCATGATCCCACTTGGGATTTTCTTGATAAAAATACTGGAGTGATTTGCCATTTCCTTCTCCAGCTCATTTTACAAATAAGGAAACTGAGGCAGACAGGGTTAAGTTATTTGCCCAGGATCACACAGCTAATAGGTATCTGAGGTTGGGTTTGAACTCAGGTCTTCCTGAGTCCAGGATCAATTTTCTATCTACTATGCCATCTAGCTTCCCCTCATGGTGTCTTACTATCTCCCTACTCTTTTTGGGTTTCCATTTCCTATTATTGTTTATGGTTCTATTTTTCCCAGTTCAAAGATCATTTTCCATTGCAGAGAAAACAGAAGAAAAAGGAGATTTGGGCAGCTAGCTCTATTTTCTCTGGGGTACTTTGTCATGGTCTCAGCAACCCCAGGCAACAGCAGTCCTAGCCCTTCCCTGATCGTCATCTTTTCCCCAATGTAGCCGGAAGGGGGAACAATCTTTTTTTTTATCATTTTTGGGGCACCAGAGAGACCCATAGAGGAGACCCAAATAGATACCCCAAAGGGGAAATCTCCAGAGAGATCCTGCAGAAGGTGCCCTAGACAAAAAGATTCTTGAGAGGAGATCCAACAGTAGAGCCCCCAAACAGAAACTGCACAGAGGTGTCCCCTGCCAGATGCATGGGGTTTGATCAGAGAAGTGGGATGAGGTGCCCTATTGGGATCCATCTTCATTTCCCCCAGAGGGCAAGAAATAATTGTGGGTATGGGAGAATGCACGAAGGCACAGCAGGCATCCCTGATGCTGCCTCAGGCATCAGCATCTGTCTTGTTTGGGGAAAAATTAACGATCCCGGCATCATTTGGAAAACATTCCCTGACTCATTTACACCAGACACACATATCACCCTCAACCTCCCAACCGTGGCTTGATCTACCACAGCTCAAGTAGAGTCACAAAATCTCTGTCCCTGTGGGTTGGCACCAAGGACCATAGCTGTGAGTTCTCCCATCCTGGACCCAAGATGGACTTGAGACAAACTTCCCTGCCACCTTGGTTAAAGGTCAAAGCCTTTATATGCAAAGCTTCGAGAGCTCCAAATATCTCAGAGACCATTTAGTGGAATCCCCTCATTTTTTGCATTTGAGGTCAGTGAGACCCAGAGAAGGGAAGAAACAGCTGGTGAGTGGAGAGCTGAGCCCTGAATCTAGATTTTCTGACTCTTAATGCAGAGTTCTTCCTGCACCTCTACTTGAGCTCTCTGAGGGATGTGAGTCTTAGAGGGTTGGCAGGGCCCTTTATGATTGGAAGGAAGGGAGATAGAACTGGCAGTAACTGCTTCTGTTCTGAACCAGCATCTTCTACACGATTTCAACACTGCTCTCAGCTCCTTTGCTGCCCAGGGAACCTCCAGCACCTGCTTTCATTTATTATGATTTCCTTCTGGAAATAAGCAGGGGGATTTGGTTGATAATGAGGGGCTTCTAGATCACTTCTCTATGAGGTAGGGGTATCCTGTGACAAGGAGTGGAGAGCAGTTAGAGAAGTGACAAATGGGAGGCTCTGACCAACCTGCCTCTCATCCTCTGCATTGTATGAAGGAGAGCAAGGATAATGCTTGACTGGGTTCTGCTTCCCTCTCCTCTTCTCCTTTATCTTTTACCCCCTTTCCTTGATTTCTCTTTCCTCCTCTCCTCTTCTTTCCCCCTTCTCTCTTTTTTATCTTCCCCTTCTTTCCTCTTCCTTTTTCCCTTCTCTTCTTTTTCTCTTCCCCTTCTCTTCCTTTTTTGTCCCTTTTCCCTCATTTGTGCCCCTTCTTCTTCCTTTTCTTTTCCTTTCCTCAATCTCAACAGAGGAAAATATACCTGGAAATTTAGCTTCCTCTACCCCAGCCCCTATCCCCTTCTACTTTTCTTGGAGTTGGGATTGACTTGAGTCCTCACTAGCAAGAGTAGGGATGAAAAGAAGCAGGAGAGGAGCTCCAATAAATCAAGTAGTCAACTAATTAGCATGTATTAATCAACTACTATGTTCCAGGCATGTTTCTAAGTGATGGGAATACAGAGACAAAAGTGAATACTCCCAAATGAATAGACTGAATGACATTATGGTTGAATTGATTGAGAGCATGTATGTTTATGAGAGACAATGGGGCATAATGGAGGGAACCAATCTCAGAGTCCCTTCTCTGACATATCCCTATTGTGTGACCCTGGGCATGTCACTTAATCTTTCACTGCCTCCAGAAAATTCTCTGTAACTATCTGTTACTTTGAAGTTACATTGCCAAAAGTTTTCAAGGAGTTTACCTTCTAATGGGGAAGAGAAATTGCCTATCTGAAGTTATATATACAAGAAACAGACTAAAGAGATATAACCTTAAAAGAGGAAAGCAGTGGCACCTGAGGGATTAGGAGAAACCCTGAGTAAGAGGAAGAGCTTGAGCTCTATTATGTCTACTCTCCACCATCTTGGCTCTACCCTGCCTGGAGCCCAGTCTTGAAGGGAACCAAGGATCCAAGAGGTGCTGATGAGGAGGGAGAGAACTGCAGACCTGAGAGACAGATAGTACAAAGGCACTCTATCCTATGAGGAATTGAGGTTAGATCTCAAGAAGAACATCCCAGAAAGGAGACATCAAAAATATACCTGCAACTCCAGAGGGGAGTGGGGAAGACTTGGGCCTGGGAAGGAATCTTTAGACTCTAGAGAGATTCTTCTTCCAGGGTGGTCGAGCCAGATGGACAAAATGAACTCTCCAGGCCAGCCCAAGGAAGAACTCTATCTCTATAGTTTTCCAATCCATGAAAAGTTCATTATTCTCATAGTGAGCTTCAACCTCATTTCCTTCCTAGTGGGAGCATACTTAACCAGGAGAAAAGAGAGTTGTGGGGAAGAAATGCTTTATTGAGGAGGAATCAAGAAGATAACGAGGTGGATGAAAACGTGGGAATTTTATGGGTTTTTGTTTGCCTATTCCTATTTCCATCTATCTCCCCAAGTCTACCTCCTTCAGGAAGACCTCCAGGACTAAGTGTGTTAGGAAACATTATCAATTCTCTCCTGCTATTCAGTCTCTAAACATCTGGACACAACAGCTGCTTCTCCCTAGGAGGCCCACGTCATGGGTAATCAGTGGGAAAATTGGAAAGATGGAAATGGCAGAGGGCTCTAAAAACGCTTTCAGGGAAACGTGATTTGGTTGTGTATGGGTCTGAGTCAGTAGAGTGAATGTCTGACACAATGCATACAAAAGTACATGTCTGTGCCTGGGTGGTTTTATGTGTAAGCACACAGGAAAGGTCCAGATTCTTTTCTGCCATTTTCTCCTACTAGGGACCAAAGGATATGGAGTCATCCTGCAGTGTGAAGGGAGCTCGATCAGTCACTTAATTGACAAACATTTATTAAGCACTGACTATGTGCCAGATACAGAACAGGTTCTGGGAGCAAGAAAGAAAGAAAAGAAGGAAGGAAGGAAGAAAGCAAGGAAAGAAGGAAGAGAGGAAGGAAGGGATAAATGGAAAAAAGAAAAAGGAAGGAAGAAAAGAAACAAAGAAAAAAGTAGGAAGAAAGGGGAAAAGGAAAGAAAGGAAGGAAAGAAGGAAAAGGAAGAAGGAAGGAAGGAAGAAAATAAAGAAAGACTGCCTTCAAGGAACTTATATTCTATTAAGAGGATGACATAGGAATAATTTCTTGGCAGAAATAGTGGGAAATATAAGGAGGGTAGAACTGAGAGTAGTCATAGAGTCCTAACCCCTAGAGATCTCAGTGGACATCCATCTATCTGAGGGGGTGATGAAATCTGAAGGTGGAGGATAGACAAAATGACATCTGAAGGGCCAGGGCAGCTTCTTGAGGACAAAGGGCAGATGACAAAACTTCCCATAAGTCCTCTAAGGGGGTGTAAATACTCATTACCAGTACAGTATAACAGCCAGTACTCCTTCCAATAACTTCATGGAGTATCTTGTATTCCTTTCACCCTCTGCATGAAAAGGCAGGGAATGGGGCAAATGGAGTAAGACTTGGAAAGCTATTGGTAAATTGGTTTTTAAAAAGTTTTTCATTGCTGAACATAGTGTCCCAGAGCATCCAACAATTCCCCAATCCTTTCAATGACTCTTTATTCTAGACCCCATTATAGAGTATTCAGATCATTGTTGTTCACTTCTCCTTGGAAAAGAATAAACAAGACAAGAGACCTCTTCCGGGGAGAGAATGTGTTCCCTAGCATCCTATTTATTCACTCTGTAGGTGTATAAGTTGTTGATTATGAGGGCATGGAGTACATAGAGTCCAGGGGCTTGGAATTTGTCCTTTGCATTGCTGGAAAGAAAGATGAATTTTAACGGGTCAATTTCTAGAGACTATTTATTCTGGGGAACTCGTCTTTATTTTGTCTGTCTTTTGTCTGTCCTCTGTCCAGTGTGTGTCTGTTCCATCTGTCATCTACTCCCTTACCCGATAAAGCCCCAACTTTGACTTTTATTCTGATCTCCCTACCCCTATTTTTCCAAGACTCTCCCCATACCCAGGCCTTCCTTACCTAAAGTTCTAGCTCTTCTCTCCCACTCAGTGCTTGTGGCATCTACGTATGTCACCAAAGGACCTGAGGATTTCCCCCTCCCACTCCCAATGTTGTGGCATCTATATATGTCACTAAAGACCTAGGAGGCTTCCCCACCCCGTGATTCTCCATCCAAGAGATTCTCCCCCTACTCCTAATTGCACTATCCCTGTCCCTAGTGCCAGACCCTCCCCACTTAGTTGGAGTCCCCTGCCATGAAGGCTTGATCATTCATGAGTTTCCTCCTTTCCTATCCCTTACCCAGGGCTCCAGCATGCAGCGGGAGGGAAGCCAGGAGGACTCTGTTCCCTTTGTTTAAAGTCTCCAGGTTAGTAAAGGAGAGGAAGAGGCAGCAACTCCCATCCCCTTCACTCCTTAATCTGAGTGCCATCCTGAAATGCCTGGCTCAGGAGGCACAGAGCGCATCTGAGTAAGTGGGGGCAGGAATCAGGGGGGGAGTCCTGGAGAAAGAAGGGTCTGGACCTGGAGGGGAGAAGCAAACTCTATCAGTTTACCTTTTTCATAATAGGGAAGGGGGGGAAGAAGGGAATAATGGATACTCTGAGGCTTGGTGGTTCAGCCTCTTTGGGGTATACTGGTCTGGCTTTGGGGAGGTCGTCAAAGAAGAACAGCCTACTGCCTGTCTCTGGGCTCTGTAAGTTGAATGGAGTGAATTGAATTGTTGGGGAAGAAGGTATAAAGATGGGAGGCTGTGGATGGAATCTATCCAATTTACTAAAGGAATTGGGTTTTATAGCTATGTGGTGCAATGTCTAAAGTGCTGGGCTTAGAGTTAAGGAAGATCTTAGTTGAAATCCATCTTTAGAAATCGAGCAAGTCATTTAACTTGTTTGCCCCAGTTTCCTCAACTATAAAATGGGGCAATTTTATAAATATCAAATAAATAAATAAATAAACCTGTCTCCCAGGGATCAATAAGACAATATATGTAGCAGTACAATGCCAGGCACATAGTAGGTGCTTAATAAGTACTTATTCTATTCTGAGAAATTGGGAGAATTAGACTGGAAGAGGCTCCCAGAGAGAGAGGGAAACTCTTTGGGGAGAGGTGAAGGAGGAATATTGTAACCTTGGTGTAGTTGATACGAATGCTGAAATTGAAGTCAGGAGATATGAGTTCAAATTCTAGCTTTCCTACTTCTTGTGTGACACTAGGCAAATCACTTAGTGTCTCTGGGCTTTCTTAGAGTTTCCCAAAAGAAATGGGGCACCCAAAATACAACTGGAATCCGGGAGCTAAACGTAGGAGAGAATCTTAGTCCTCCAGGCTTTGGCTTCCTCACCTGTAAAATAATGGGACTGGAGTAGGTGACTTCCTAAATAATTTCTAGCTATAAATCTATGATTGGAGAAATGAAAACGGAGTGGGGGAGGGAAGACAGATAATGCTAGGGACCCAGAATAGAGGGTGGAAACTCAAGAAAGATTTTCTGACAGGGTGAATTGGAAGAAAACAGGAGAATGGGATTGTGGGAAATATAAGATCCCTTCCCCTAGAGATCTCAGCATAAACCCCTCTGTCTGAGGGTTGGTCTGGGGAATCTGGTATGGTATGGAGTCTGGAGAATGAAGGAGATGACTTTTAGAAGACCCCATTGGGTGAGGGGAAGTACAAATGAGAAATACTTTTGAATATTCCTTTCTATAAATGTATATTTGGAAATCCTAGAAAACCAGCTAACCTTCATGACTTATAGATATTTTTTGGTGCTGATTTTTCCATATGCAAAGCAAGCAGTATTCAGGGAGTGTCCCATCTAAATTTTGGCCAGACCACAAGAATACTTTGTTCCAGTAGAAGATGGGGGTGAAGCAGGCATGAATTTACCTGTATGTATCTCCACCTCTTAATCTTGAATATGGTGCTTCTAGACTCCTCTGAGTTAGAATCACAAATATGATGGGTGACTCTGGGAGCCATCATCTACCACCAGTATGATAGCTTTTTTTAAAAAATAGTATTTTATTTTTTCAATCTTGGAAAACCTTGTTTTCCAAATTTTTCTCCCTCTCCCTTAAGAGAGCAACTAATCTGATATAGGTTAAACAAATGCAGTTCTTCTAAACATATTTACATATTCATCATGCTGCGCAAAAAAATCAGATCAAAAGGGGGAAAAAATGAGAGGGGAAAAAAACCAGCAGACAAACAACAACAACAAAAAGGTGAAAATACTATGCTTTGATCCACAGTCAGTCTCCATAGTTCTCTCTCTGGATGTGGATGGCACTTTCCATTGCAAATTGACTTGAATCACCTCATTGTTGAAAAAAGCCAAGTCCATGTGATAGTTTGTTAATAAAACTTTGAGATGATTTAATTCATCTGCTTCTTAATTAAAATTTGCTTTTCTGATAGAGTCGAAGCCCTGATCCCTCTTCCTCACTCCCCTCAAACCTGGGGAAATTATGAGGTTTTCCAACTTTCTTGAAGCTTCACCCATCAGTCATTCCCCCTGCTTCACACTCTGGCCTTGGGCTTTAGGAACATCCCTGAGTAGAACACCCCTCCCATCCCAGGCTCTCTGCCCGAGGGAGATCTAAGGCTTGGGCTGGCTGTCTCACTAAAAGGAAATTAATGGCTGCCATAACTGTCCCAAAGAAGCTGTTAGTCCCTAGGGACTGGAATATACTAACCAGAGACTAAATTCTCATCAGTAGCTTTGTCACAGCACTTTGGTTGGGGGGTGAGGGGAAGAAAGCACCACTACAATCACTGTCACCATCATCAAAATCTCATTGCCATTTATTTATATATCACTTTACAGTTTGTAAAGCACTTTACAGATATGATATCACTTGATCCTCCCAGTAATCCTGTGAGCTTGGTGCTATTATCTCCATTTTACAGATGTAGAAAACAAATTATTTCTTAGGTCCTTCCCAATTGTTGTCTTTCAGAATACTTATCTTGCTTCAAGAACCCGCTCAGGTTTACTTATATTTACTTAAATAGTATGGAAAGGACAATCACCCAGGCTACACAGATGTGGCTTTCTATCTCTCCATACAGAAACATCTTTGGTCAATTGGGAAGGTTGGGAAAGGTGTTGTTACTTCTGGGGTCCCCTCCCGAATGAAGCCTTTTCTCCTCTAATTTTCCTAGAGCATTTTGTTTGATCTCTCCTTTGCCCCTTCACTCCTCATCTTGTTATTATTTTTATCAGAGTACATATTACATGCTTCTCTTGTAGACCAGACCTAATTTGGATTAATGGAACAGTATAGGTTGGAGATTAGAATGAAGTGATTGTGGTCCCTCCTCCATTTATACCTTTCTTATAAGTTTACCTTTTAATTATATTGTATCTTAGCAATCGAGAAGAATCAGGAAGAGTTGAATTCAAATCTAGTCTTAGACACTAGTGATGTGACCTCTAGCAAGTGATTTAGTCTCCGTCTTCCTCAGTTTTCTTGACTATAAAATGGGGATAATAATAATACCTACCTATGAGAGTTGTTGAGAGGATCAAATGAGATAATATTTATAAAGTGCTTAATAAATGCTTGCTCTGGGGGTCACTAGTTGGTGTAGTGGTTAGAGCACAGCCCCTAAGTCAGGAGGACCTGAGTTCAAATCTGACCTCAGACACCAACACTTCCTAGCTGTGTGACCCTGGCAGGGCAAGTCACTTAATCCAATTGCCTCAGCAAAAAAAAAAAAAAAAATGATTGCATATGAAACTACAAATCTATTCTTTTTAAATATATGTTACCCTGTAAATTTCATTTTTTCCTTCCTTTCCCCTCAGATGGCTATCATTACACACAAATATGTATGTATATATAAAATCATCACTGGACCTTTTTAAATACTCTTAGGTAATCATGGAACCAGGTCAATGGTTTTACCCATAGCTCTTAGACCAATCCAGCTTCTTTGCCTTTTAGGGGAGGAAAACCATAACTAATCTAGTCTACATGACATGGTCACTGGTAGAAATTGCTCCTAGTTTATCCCCAAACAGAATGTAAACTTTTTGTGGGAAGGGACTATTTCATCTTTATCTTTATATCCACAGTGCTTAGCCTAGTGCCCTATATATTCTAAATGTTTTGAGTTAAATTATATTGCAAGGTGCTGTCCTTGGTGATGAGGACAAAAATAAATGAAATAACATGCAGACCATGTACAGTCTAATAGGCAAACTAAGACAGGAACACAAAATATTATGTCAGAATGTGATGGGATAGATAGGAGATGTAAATGTAGTAGGTTGAAGCATTTGAAGAGGTGGAGATCACTTTCAACTAGAGAAGGTCAAGAAAGCTTTTAAGGTGGAGATATCACCTAGTTGGCCTTGAAGCAGGGCAAAGATTTCAATAGTCTTTATTGTGATTGTTAATAAGTCATTTCAGTTGTCTGACTCTTCTTGTTTTTGTTTTTATTTTTAGGTAATGGT
>JAJPUD010003585.1:108081-141002 GCA_023553655.1 Myrmecobius fasciatus
ATGGGTAGAATGCTAGGCTTGCAATCAGAAAGAACTGAATTCAAATCCAGCCTCAGACATTTTGAGTTTTGTGGTTCTGGGCAAGACATTTAATCTGTTTGCTTAATCCAGTGACAAAGCACTCCAGTATCTTTGTTGAAAAAAATCTCATGGACAGAACTTATTTTCTGTCAATAGTTCTAGAGTAGAATAATTTCTGGCATAGGGGACAGCATAAACAAAGGGGAAAATTAGTATTCCTGTTTGGCTGGAATGTAAGAGAGTGATGTGATCTAAGGTCAGGGAGACTGGTTAGGGTCAGGTTGTGGAGGGCATTGGATGGCAGTTTAAAGGGTTTGTATTTTTCCTTCCACTGGGTAAGGAGGAGCCAGTGGGAGTTTTTGAGCAGAGGATGAGCTAGAGTAGAGAAAAGGCATTAGGAAGTTTACTTGGGAAGTAATGTAAAGGATGAAGTATTGAAATCCCTGCTCTATCTCATCTGCCAAAATAGAGGATAGATGGATGAATGGAAGGTAGGAGAGATAAATTAGATATAGATAGCCACATTTTTGTGGTTAAATAATTTTTCAGTCATGTCCAATTCTTTGTGTCCCCATTTGAGGTTTTCTTGGCAAAGATACTGGGGTGGTTTGCCATTTCTTTCTCCAGCTTGTTTTTTAGATGAGGAAATGGGAGGCAAGCAGGGTTAAGTGACTTGCCCAGGATCACACAGCTAGGGAAGTATCTGAGGCTAGATTTTAATTCAGGAAAGTGTCTTCCTGACTCCAAGCCCAGCACTTTATTCACTATATCATCTACCTGCCCCAAGCCACATCTACCAAGGGAACTATATTGAAAGAGATTTAAATAGCCTCAACGATCGGCTGTGGAGATGTTTAATATTGAGTATTTAAGCCTAGAATAGATTTGCATCTAGTTGGGTTTGGACATACTTACAAGGTTGAAAAATTCCATTTTCTACCTCCCCCAAGCAGTAATAAACTTGTGTCTTTGATTATGGATATGACTTTCTTTTGCTTGAAGATGGAAGAAAAGAGAGGCTGTCCCTTCATCCCCTTCCACCCCTCCCCTTATTAATTTCCCAGGATCCCACCAGACTAGAGCCACACATTATTTGTGTATATGCCTGGGGATTGGCTGTGTATAAGCATGTGTGTGTGCCTGAATTGAGGTTCAAGGAAAACACATCTGTGATGTGTTCTGGAGGTTGGTTATCTTGTAATATCTCTGCTGATGTCTAGGAACCAGTGGGAGGAAGTCAGTTTTCTGGGAAAGAGAGGTCAGATGTGAAACTAGGGAAGGAAGGAGATGTCTCACCTCGACCTTCCTTCTCCCCTTCCCTCCGTTTCCTGTTGCATCTTCTCATGACAACATGGCAGGCACACTGACAGGTGCTGAGAGCCGGGAGCTGTCAGCAGTGTTCCTTCCCCCATAATTACTGTCTGATGAGACACCAGAATTAGCCAGGGAGAAGAGCATCAGATGCAGAGAATAGAGGTGGGGGTGGGATTGTGTATGTGTGTGGAGGGGTGTTGGGGGGTTCTCCTTCTAAGTATGGGTCCATACCCTGGGTAGGGATGTCTTTATGTGGTTTGAATTGACAGTGGGAAAGAGGAAGTAGGTTTGTAGCACTGTGTGGTTGTTGCATGCCAAGTTTTGTCATAAGATTTTGATTTAGTAGTTCAGAGATAGCTAAGATTCTGAACAGCTAGGTCTCAGTTCCTGGCTCTCCCTCCCCATCCCCCCAACCCCAAAGGTAGACAATGGAGTCTACTTTAAGACATATGATTTAATGGATAGGGAACTAAGAAGACCTGGGTTCAAATACCTCCTCAGATATTTCCTGGCTGTGTAAACCTGGGGAAAAAAAAATCACTTAACTCAGTTTCCCCATCTGTAAAATTAGGATGGTCTCTAAAGTCTTTTTCAGCTCTAAAAATCCATGATCTCATGTAAACTTTTTGAGAGCAGAAACTATTTGTTTCTTTTTTGTTGTCACTGTATACAAGATGCCTAGGTCAGTGCTTGGCATAGAGCAGAACTTAATCATGCCTGTTGAATGGAATTGAAATAACTCTTGTGGGAGATTGCCAGTACAAGAGCTTTCCAGGTGGGATGGGTGGTGGCCCTCAAAGCTAAGTCCCAGATCCTTCTTCTTATTTTCTAATAACCATTTACCTCAGAGTCCCAGAAGGAATGTCAAACCCATTACAGATCTATTACTTACCAGCATGACTTTGGGCAAGTCATCTCTCCCCAAGTTTTCTCCTTTGTAAAATAAGGACATGGGACTGGATCATTCCTAAAGTCCTGCAATTAAGGAATCCTTCCTCTACCCCACTTTCCACCTTAGTCTACTCAATGATCAAAAGCCCTTCTTAAAATACACCCTTCTACAGTGTTCCAGTTTATTTAAATGCTTGCTGATTTTAATTTTGTGAGGCACTTGGGGTTAAGTTACTTGCCTAGGTCAAACAGCTAGCAGGGGTCAAGTGTCTGAGTCTGAATTTGAACTCAGGTCCTCCTGTTTCCAGGGCTGGTGCTCTATCTACTGTGAATGTAGAAGGGCTTACGTTTTTTTTTCTTTCTTTTTTTTTTCTTACTTTGTAAAAAAGGGGGAGAATAACAGAACAAAAACAGGATCAAGAGTTTAGATAGTTACAGTTAGCAGCATAGTTATCCTGCCTCCTAGGATTACATAAGCCTGACCCCTGAACAGTTCTTTAGAGGAAAAAGGAAGATAATGGGTGGCAAGGGTGGGGTATGAACCCAGGTCTTTTGATTTTAAGTCCAGGGGCAGTTAAGGTGGCACAGCAAATAGAGACTAGAGTCAGGAAGATGAAAGATCTAATCTTGCTAGTCATGTGACCCTGGGAAAGTCACTTAAGTTGTCTGTTTCAGTTTTCTCATCTGTAAAATGGGGCTAATAAAATAAGAGAATACTTTTAAAACACTTAGAACAGTGCTTGGAACATAGCAGGCATTTAATAAATCTTTCCTCCCTTCTTTCCTCCCCCCTTCCATCCTTCCTTCCCTCTCTTTCTTTCTTTCTTCCTTCCTTATTCCCTCCTCTCTCATTTCCTTCCTTCCTTTTTTCCTTCCTTCCTTTCTTCCTTTCTTTTAGTTTTTATTCCTTTCTCTTTCATTTCCTTCCTTCTTTTCCTTCCTTTTTTCTTTATTTCTTCCTTCCTCCCTTCTGTCCTGCCTCACTTGCTTCCTTTTTTTATTCCTTCTTTCTTTCCTTTTTTTCTCCATCCTACTTTTCTTCTTTTCCTTTCCTGTCTCCTTTCCTCCCTTCCTTCCTCTCTTTTTTCCTTTCTCTTCTACTACACGAGGGTATGAATAACCAATAAATCTGGCTAGAAGGGACTAGAATCCCAACTAAGCAAAAGGGTAGAATTTGACAGATCAGAGGTCTCCAAGTTCAGAGACACACATTAGAAGGATCAGACAAGGGGCTATAGTATCAGGCAGGTCTACACAGGAGGAAGCATCCAGGCCTTCAGGGCAACCAAAGTTGCCAGAAGTAAATTTTGATTTTAAAATTTAGGTACTTCCTAGCCAAGGCTTGCAGGTATGAATTTGAAGCTGTTGGAGAGAAACAGAGCACCTTAGATATTTGTTCCTGCAGAAAGTAGAATGGGGCAGCCAGGTGGCATATCAGCACTGGTCTTAGAATAACCTGAATTCAAATCCAAACTCATAGAGATTTGCTAAACATTCTGAGTTCTGCTTTAGGTTCAGCTAGGCTTTTTGTTATAGGAGAGCTGGGTTGGGCTCAAGAAGTCCAGTTTCTTCTTCTGACTTTTCCATCAATAAAGCACCTAGTAGTATAGGCCAGATTTTGTGGTATAAGTGCTAAGGATAACAGCTACAGTGAAAACTGCCCCTGCCTTCAATGTATTTGCAGAAGACAAATATGTATATAAATAGTCATATACAAGGTACACCCAGAATAAATGGAAGGTAATTTTAGGGGAAAAGATAATGGTAGCTGAGCAAACCAGGAAAGGCTTCTGGAAGAAGGGGCATTTGAGCTGAGTCTTAAATAAAGCCAGGACTCTAAGAGGCAGAAGAGAGAGAGCTTTCTAGGCATATTTGTTGTTATCCAGTCAGTTTTCAGCCATGTATGATTCTTGATGATTCCATTTAGGGTTCTCATGGCAAAGATATTGGAGAGGTTGGCCATTTCCTTCTCTGGCTCATTTTACAGATGAAGAGACTGAGACAAACAAGATTGCCCAGGGTCACACAGCAAGTAAGAGTTTTAGGGCAGATTTGAACTCAGGAAAAAGAGTCTTCTTTGATTCGATTTCTACTATGTCATCTAGATTCCAGGGATAGGAAACAGTCATTGCAAAGATACAAAGATAAGAGGTGGCTATGTCATGTTCAAGAAAGAGCAAGTATAGTCAAATGGCTGGATCAGAGAGATTGTCAGAGGGGAGAAAAGTGTAAGAAGTCTAAGGAGGGCCAGATTGTGAAGAGCTCTTAAAAAACAAAGGACTGCGTTATTTGGCACAAATTATTTCTGAGGTTCATTTTCCTCATTTGTAAAATAAGTAAATGATTTCTTTGTTTCTTTTTTGAAAGAAAGAAAAAAGAAGGAAAGAAGGGAGGGATGGAGGGAGAAAGAGAGAGAGGGAGAGAAGGGAGGGAATGAAGAAAGAAATGATCTTCCAATTCAATATGTGATCAACTACTCATTTTCTCTTTGGGGTATGGGTTGAAAGCTATTCTAGCACAATTTGACCTGAGTTTAGACCCAGGTTTGACTGAATGATTGACCCAGACCCAAAGCAGCAGAATTCTTCAGTCTTTTCCAAGTTCTTTACTATCATTTTCTGGGATTCCTCATAGTGTCTAGAATATTGTTGGGCTGGTGCTCATTATTTTATTGTAGAACTTATTTTATTGTAGAGAAGCAATTTGAGATCTTGAGGGCTTTGACAGATGAATGGGGCTCATCTTACAGCTCCCACCCTCCCATCTTGCCCTTACTTTCTCTGTTTTTATTGCAGCATGGAGAAGGGGGCAGGATAGACAACAAAGCTTATTGTACTTCCCAACAGTGGTTACATAGGGGACATAGGGATGGAAGGAGAGAAATGACCCCTGGGGGAGATGCTTGCTTTCCCTTCATTCTTTGGGTCTTCTTGAAGCACAAAGACCTGCTCCCTTCTCTTCCCATCCCAGCTCCCTTCACCCTTCTCCTGAGTTTCATTTGATTCTAACCTTGGCTGTCCCTAGAAACAGAAAATAATAGGATGCAGATTTGGCTGTTTGCTTTCTGCTTGGTTTCCTTGGAGTGGGAGAATAATTAACAGGGGAGGTCTCAGCCTTCCATTCTCCAATCCGCCAGGCCCAGAATCCAGTAGTCCTTGCCCTTGTCCTCCAGCAGCAGATGATGGGATGCCAAGAAAAAGAAAGCTGGAGAACTATTTATTCTTTGTTGCTCCCTCTCTTTTCACGAGAGAGACACACACAGAGAGAGAGAGAGAGAGAGAGAGAGAGAGAGAGAGAGAGAGAGAGAGGGAGGAAGAGGGAGGAAGAGGGGGAAAGAGAGAGAGAGACGTCCTTAGCTGAGGCAAGCCTGCCTTTGGTCCTGTGAGGAAGGAAATTCAGGCAGTGTCAACATTCAAACCAGTGGGTTAAGTAGGAAGAAAATGTGAATGTGGTTATCAGAAGGGTCAGGTTCAGTGGCAGGGTAGAGATGGTGTAGCCTAGTGGTTAGTGATAGACTTGATGGACTCACTTCAGCCACTTGCTAATGATGCAACTCTGAGTAGATTATTTACCTTTTCTGAGCCTCAATTTCCTCATCTATAAAATGGGGATAGTAATGTTACATAAGCAGGATTTTGTGAGAATTAAATGAAATTTTGCATATCTGAAAGCACTATATAAATGTGAGCTAATGCTATTATTGTCAAAATTTCTCAAGGAATCCCTGAATTAGGAGTCCAGCAATGGGGAAAAGATAAGGAGGTGGTGGAAACTCATTTGGAGAGGAAGGGAAGCTCCCAGAGTGTTTTAGTGCTAGTCTGGCCCTAAGGCAAGGGACTAGACAGGATGACTTCTGGGCCCTGGATGGGTGAAGTTTGTTTATTTCTTTCTGCTCTTTCCCCAAGATGACTCTCCAAATGGGAGCAGGTGGTTGGTATTTCAGGGAACTTGGAAACTTAGTGCTGGGTTTCCTGTATACCCTTTTTCAGCTAGAGACTTGGGGATATGGGCTTTTGCCCAGAGATGCTGTGTAGCTGTTAATCCAACTATTCCTGACATATGCTTCAGCTATGATTGTGGGTTGGTGAGTCACAGCGCCTATGCAACGATGCCCAACCTGGCTGTGTCTGAGCGTGCAAATAGGCATGATGGTATGTGGTTGTGAGCATGTGGGGTGTGTGTGTGTGTGTGAGAGAGAGAGAGACAGAGACAGAGAGACAGAGACAGAGACAGACAGAGAGAGACAAAGACACACAGAGAGACAGAGACAAACACACAGGAGAAAGAGAGAGACACAGAGGGAGACAAAGAGACACTGAGAGAGACGGAAACACACAGGAGAAAGAGAGAGACAGAGAGAGACAAAGGCACATGGAGAGACAGACAGAGACAGAAACACACAGAGGAAACAGAGATAGATACAGAGAGAGACAAAGACACAGAGAGAGGCAGAAAGAGAAAAATAGAAACAAAGCGACAAAGAGACAGAGATAGCAAGACAGAGACAAACACAGAGAAAAACAGAGAGATAGAAACACACAGAGATAGAGATACAGAGACAAACAGAGACAGAAACAAGAGATAGAGATGGAAACAGAAAGACACACACACACAGACAGGGAGACAGACATACAGAGAGAAACAGAGACAGAGAAAGAGAAAAAAAGACAGAGACAGAGAGTTTATGTTCATGAGTTTGAGTGTGTGTTACATTAAATCTAAATACATGTGAATGTATATGATATACAGAGGTTTTTGGACCAACTATCTCCATGGACAGAGGAGACCTCAAGTGTCAGACAATTCTCTGAATTTGTCGAGGATAATGTCTTTTTTTTTTTGCTGAGACAATTGAGGTTAAGTGACTTGCCCAAGGTCACACAGCTAGGGAATGTTAAGTGTCTGAGATCAGATTTGAACTCAGGTCCCCCTGACTTCAGGGCTGGTGCTCTATCCACTGCACCACCTAGCTGCCCCGAGGATAATGTCTTAATGGAGTGTAGGCTCATTTCCCCAGTGGGAAGTTTTGCTAGCATTTCACAGAAAAAAAAGTTCTGAGTAGACTATACAGAGGAGATGAGTTCCCTAGTAACTCCACCAAAAGAATTTCTCTTTAATTAGAAGAGGCAAGTGGTCTGTATAATATTATTATATATATCATATATATATATATAATATTATTCCTAACCTCTTGCCCTCCAATAATAATAATTGAAATGTATAAAACTCTTAAGGATCATTAAACCAATGTATCCACAGTATTTCATTTGTTTCTCATTATTATCTGTAAGTAAATGTTACAGATGTTATTACTCCCACTTTATAGAGATGGTGACTTTAGGTGACTTACTCATAGCTATTAAGTGTCTGAGGAAAGACTGGATGTTTTATATGACTGCACATATATAACCTATATCATATTGCTTGCGATCTTGGGGAGGGAGAAAGGAGAAGGGAGAGAGAAAAATTTGGAACTCAAAATTTTATTAAAAAAAAAAAAAAAGGATGTTGGAATATTGGAACCCAGAGCTACTTGACTCCAAGTCCTGCACTTTGTTCATTCTTTCCATTGATTTGAAAACAGATTGAAGATTAGGGGTCTTTCCTAAGATCTCTAGTCAGGTGATAGTTCCTCCTGTGCTCTATTCCAAGGTTTCCAAAGTCTAAGTTTTCTCCTCTTCCCCTTTGGGGTTAAGTGACTTGTCCAGGGTCACACAGCTAAGTAGTATTAAACATCTGAGGTTGTATTTGAACTGGGGTCCTTCTGACTCCAAGACAGGTGTTCTATCTACTGCTCCATCTAGCTGACCCGAAACTACAACCTTTATCCTTTTTGCTGCATTCACTGGGGGAGGGGGTTTGCTTGTTCAGTTCTCTGTTCAGGTTCTCTTGTGCATTCTCAGTGAAGGGGAGCTCTGGGGTGTGTTTGTATGGCAGCCTCTCCACTCTGCCCCACCTGCAGCACAGTTATGCTGGCCCCCTCCCAGTTGGCAAGGCCAGAACCCCCTGGGTGATACCAGGGCATGCTTTGCCAACCTTCTCTGGGTGATAACAAGTCTGGGAGAGTCTGAATCTTCCCCTCCCTTTCTCTCTCTCTCTCTCTCTCTGCCTGAGTTCCTCTCCACTGCTTCTCCAAGGAGACAGGGAGCTGATACAACACCTTCTCAGGGAGAGTGAGAGAGACAGAGATGATGTGGAGGAGATGGCTTCTTAACGCTGGTTGGCAATGCGGGGACGTGTCAGGCTTATATTTAGCTGTTCTAGGTCCTGGGTTGGTGACTGGGGTGACATCCACCACCTCCCCCCAAAAACACACATACATACTCATACTCATCTCTGTCTGCATTGCTCCCCCATGAAGCCAATTAGCTAGATCCTTATTAGCAGAAAAGTTTTTGTTTTAATACCACAATCATGGTTCTGATAGCAAAAGACCCTGTTGGCTTTCCTTGACTTTCCCTTTCTAATCCAATTGCTTTCCTTTCTCTTCCAATGTGCTTTGCAAGAATCATTCTCCAGGGACAGTGAATGGGACAGGGTAGGAAGTAAGAACGATCTTATATTCTAGTATATGACAAATGCATTAGAAAGGTGCAAAGTACTACATAAGGTCTTGGGAGGGGGTGAAGAGTCATTAGAATAATCAGAAAAGATTTCTAGGAGGAAGTGACATGTAAGTGGGACTTGAAAGAGGAAGAAGGATTCACTCCTGTAAGTGCTTTTGAGGAGGAACCTTTCCAATTCATTGATCTCCACAAGAGAGGACAAGCATTACCCTAAGCATCATGACCACCTGAGAAAGGGAGGGGGATAATATGGAATTCAGTTTAATTCACCAAGCCTAATAATGGAGCTGGAGGGCAATAAAAGAGTTAGATTAGCTACTATCCCTGCCTTAGTAGAATAAAGCCTAGCAGAAGGAGTCTCTGAGTTAGAGAACCTGTTTGACTTCGGGCAAGTCAATTATCCTTATCTGGGGCAGCTAGATAGTGCAGTGGATAGAGCACCTGTCCTGGAGTTAGGAGGATCCAAATTCAAACCTAGTTTTAAATTCTTAATACTTACTAGCTGGGTGACCTTAGGCAAGTCACTTACCTCAACAAAAAGAAAAATTCTGCTCACCTATAAAATGAGGAGACTAAATTTGCCTTCAAGATCCCTTAGAACTGTAGGATCAGAAGTTCCTAGTTCAAATCTTTCATTTTACAGATTAGGAAACTGACGTCTTGGGAAGTTAAGAGACTTAGCCCATGTCACTTAGGTAGTAAGAATCAGAGATAAGATTTGAACCTAGATCTTTTAAATCTAGAGTGTGAGTTCTTTCTTCTGCATGGCATTACCTCCTATCCAAATGTCCCCATTCCTCCCCCCCTCAGAGTCAAGCTCCATCCTTGATATTCTGTGTAATGTTAAGGAAGTTACTTAAAATCTCTGGACTTCATTGATTAAAGAATGGCTGATAAAAAGAAAGGAAAATTCTCTGAGATTCTTAGAGAAAGAAGAGAAATTAATGAAACCTGAGGTCTGGGGAGTTTAAATGACTTGCCTAAAGATATACATGTAGTTTGTTGCAGAGACAAAATCTAACTTCTTTGGCTTAAGAGCCATCATTCTTGCCATTAAATCAATAGATCTATGATTCTGTATATTAGTATTCATTAAATGTACACAGAAGGACAAAGGGAGTGGAAAGTCATTAACACCCATTACAATCACAGAAGACTTCCTGGAGGAGGTGGCATGTAAGTTGGACTTTAAAGAACTGGTAGAAATTGAATGGGAGGAGAAGGCATCCTTGGTACAGAGTATATATATTTTTATATAATAATTTATATTTATAGGCAACATATATGTTGCCTATAAATGCCCACAGGCAAGATAACCCAGGGATGTACAGGGAATGATGAGTGGTTGAGATTGGCATTCTAAGTATATGGATGTCAATATTATGAGCTGAAGCTGGGACTTCATCAAGGAAAAATTTATCTTCCCTGAATCCTGACTTCTTTCTTGGGCTTACTGGGGGTAGAGATGAGGGATAGTATATTCTGAGTGTTGTATGAGCCTGTTTTTTGCCCTGTTGCTAAATCTCTCCTCTGGTTGTTAGTCTGTTTCTCTTTTGGGAGGTGGGGTCTGGGGGGAAGGAGGATTCCCTAGACAGAAGCTTTCCGAGAAGCCTTAGTTGGGGTCACGTGCATGTTCCCAAGCTGCTTTCTTTCCTACATTTCCAGGGACTGGAGCTCAAAACTTTCCCTTTCTGTAAGGCAGGGATTCTTAACTTGGGATCCATGAACTATCTCGATGTATTTCAATAGAATTGTTTTCATTTATAACTTCATTTATTTTTATTTTAATAGTATTTTATTTTTTTCCAATTACATGTAAACATTCACTTTCATAAGGGTTTGAGTTCCATATTTCCCTCCCCTTCCCTCCCCTCAGCTCTCCCCAACACAGCAAGCAATCTCATATAAGTTATACATATATAATCATATTAGACATATTTCCACATGTCATGTTGTAAAAGAAAAATCAGAACAAACGAGAAGACTCATGAGAAAGAAAAAAAAAGTGAAAATAATATGTTTCAATCTGCATTCAGACTCCATAGTTCTTTCCCTGGATGTGGATAGCATTTTCCATCATGCGTCTTTTGGAATTGTCTTTTATCATTTTTGATCACTGCACAATGTTGCTATTACTGTGTACAGTGTTCTGGTTCTGGACAGTTCAATCAGTATCAGTTCATGTAAACTTTTACAGGTTTTTCTGAAATCTGTTTATTCATCACTTTTTATAGAACAATAGTATTCTATTACATTCATATACCACAATTTGTTCAGCCATTGCACAGTTGATGGGTATTCCCTCAATTTCAAATTCTTTGCCACCACAAAAAGAGCTGCTTTAAATATTTTTCTACATGTGGGTCTTTTTTTTTTTTCATTTTTTAAAAATGATCTCTGTGGGATACAGACTTAGAAGTGGTAATGCTGTATCAAAGGATATGTAGGGTTTGATTCCCCTTTGGGCACAGTTCCAAATTGCTCTCTAGAATGATTAAATCAGTTCACAACTCCACCAACAGTGCCTTAGTGTCCCAGTTTTCTCATGTCCCATCCAACATTTATCATTATCTTTACTTGTCATCTTAGCCAATCTAGGAGGTGTGAGGTGGTACCTCAGTTATTTTAATTTGCCTTTCTCTAATCAATAGTGATTTAGAGCATTATTTCATATGACTATGAATGGCTTTAATTTCTTCATCTGAAAACTGCTTGTTCATATCTTTTGACCATTTATCAATTGAAGAGTAACTTGTATTCTTATAAATTTGACTCACTTCTCCATATCTTTTTAGAAATGAGGCCTTTTTCAGAGTCCCCAAGTATTTTCTTTAATGCATTTAAAAACATTCTGAGAAGGGGTCCATGGGTTTAACTAGACTGCCAAAGATACACAAAAAGATAAGAGTCTTTGGGTGGTTCTCTGGGAATTATTGATCCCATCTTGTTGTTGGAGGCACCTGATACTTGCCATCTTCAAGGATCCCCTAATCAAAGGAAACAAGCCTGGGCCAGGGCAGGAGATCTTGAGAAACTGAACTCTCCATCTTCTGTTTTTCTTATCTTGGCTTTCCTTCTCTTCACACCTTTCTTTGTTCACACTATAGAGGCAGCAGGACTAGTGGAAGCTTTAGATTGAGAGCCAGAGACCCTGTGTCAGAATCTCAAATCTGATTCTTATTTATCTGGAAGTCATTTACCCTCTGTTTTTCTCATCTGCATAGAAGAAATTGGATTAAAATGATTTTTTAGTTTCCTTTCCATTCAAAATCCAATGATCATATGATTACCCCTACCTGCAAGAGAATACTCCCCTTTTCACCTCCTTCTTCCTTCTCTCATTCCCACTTGGTAAATTCTCCCCCTTCTTTCAATTCCAAACTCCATGAAGACTTCACAGACCTGCCCAGCTGAAAGTGATCTCTCTCCTCAAATTTCTCATGACCTTTGCCCAAACCTCTTCCTTGTAATTGTCACATTCTGCTTTGTATCATTGTTATTTGTGCATATATTATTCTCCTCCTTTTGATTATTAACTCCTTGAAGTCAGAATCTGTTCCATGTATTTTTGTATTTCTAGTACCTCCTCCCCAAACTTCATTATATACAGTGTGTTGTATATAACAAATGTATAATAAATGCTTGTTGATTGACTAATTGAATATAGTGAGACCAGTTCTTAATTCTTAATTTTTGAGGGTGACATTAATGAGCCAAGCTGATTATGATATGCGAGTCCCCCTCCCCCCCAACCATTGAGAGAAGAGTTTGGAATAATCTAACCTAGGCTGGTAAGCTAGCCACATCTTTCTCTCTTTTCCCCACAGTTCCCCAAATTAAAAGCAGTTAGGAATAGACTAATATGTCCCGAAAAGCTAGAAATTCAGTACTCCAGTGTCTTAACAAAGGGGCATATGGCCTTTGGGAAAGGAAAGAGGGAAGGGTAGCTCTCTCTAGCCACTGCAGACAAAATGGCAAAAATCCCAGGCTGTGCCAGCCAGAGTTGGGCACAGCTGGAGAAACTGGTGCTAGAGCTTGGCTTGTTCTCCTGTCACATTCTCCAAACTATAGTGGCAACAGCCCAGCTCTTTTCTGTGGCCCATATCCCACTCAAAGGTTTTCATCTCCAGGCACCAGATTTAGGAGCAAGTGAGGCATCCTTCCCCATCCTCCCCTCCTCCCTCCCACCTCCCTGGGTCCCTATAAACCACCTCATTTCTTAGCAGTTACAGTATCAAGGAGAGTGCAGAGCTGGGAGAAGGGTATTAAAGGAGAGAGGGAAAAGTAGCATCAACTGCCACTTTTTTTCTATGGATCTGATTTGATCCATCTCTAAAGAAGTGAATGACATCTGAACTGGGGGTAGCAAGTCAGGGATTCCTCTTCTCTAAAGGGACCACATGTCTCCTTCCCATTCTCCCTCCACCATATTGAGACCTGGGGGTAAGAGATGTAAAATTAGAAGTTTTAGAAGGTGCCATTGCATCTATTTATGCAGGTAAGCCTTCTACATTCTTCCAGTCTTGATGCTGATGAGTCCCTTTAATTAAATTTCCTCTCATTTACCAGTTAAGTGGCCTTTGGTGAGTTTTAAATCTGCCCAAATTGGTTTGTGTTTTTTATTTCTGTGAGACTCAAATTCACTAATACTCTCTGTGTGTCCCCCATCCCTAAGCTCCTCTGCTTTTTCTTATGACTTCTGAACTGTTTCCCTAGGGGAGAATCTATGAGCCTTTCATGGTTTTGGTTTCCTCTTCTTGAAAGTGGAGTAATTCAACTCCCTCTTCCAGGTTGTATGGGTGTATATAGGTGGTGGAGTCTAGCACAATTAAAGACTCACTTGAAATCTTCTCCAAGCCTCTTGCCAATTTAGTACCTGGGCAGTAGGCAATGCTAAGGTGAGCATCTCCTTGGCTTACCCTCTGGATCCCTGGTAGGATATGAGGTTGCTGTCCATATCAAGTGGTTCTTAACCCACTTCTGCCTTACCACCATTGCCAACTTCCCAGTTCTGCAATTCAAGCTCTCTCAAGTCAGGAGGAGAGTTGCTGGATTGCTATCTGGCTAATATTTCCTTCTCACATGTGCCACCCATGGATAGACAGTTTACTATATCCATTCCTATGCCTCTATACTGGAATCTCACCACAAATCTTATTTGATTTCTTAGCCAAGTGAGACAATTTTTGACAATCTTCCGTGTGAGGTTAAACAACTTAGGCAAGATCACATAGGCAATAATTAGCAATCAGGACTTGAACTTGATTCCAAATCCATCATTTTCTCCATATGTTGTAGAGATTTTTCTGAGTCCTTCATAGTGTCTTCTGAAATTTTTTCTTTTCTACCATTCCTATCTCAACTCTTTGGTGAACCAACCCAACTCAGTGCTTGAATCCCTTCCCCCTTTTTAAATTTACTGATCACACATTGTCAAATCTTTCCAACTTTTTGCTTCTATTCATGTACTACTGGACAGAGATGTAGGAAATCATGAAATCCTGTAGATTGGGTTCACTAAAATTTTGTTATTTAATCTGAAAAGGACTCTTGCACTTTGGAAGGGTAATCATTCTGCTCCTTTCTAATTGACTCATGATCCTACTCTGTGCAGTGGCTATTCCAAATCTCATTTCTCCTTAAGCCTCCACCAACATCCCTCCACTCATCTTCTTAGCTGAGGACCTTACCTCATTCTTTATTGAAAAAATTGAGGACTTTTGTCATGAGCTCCCTTTTCTCTGTTCCTCTTTATCTCACATCAATCATATGCTTTCTTCCATTATCTCCTCCTTCATCCCTGTTTCACATGAAGAGATGTCTCTTATACTTACCAACACAAACCCCCTCTATATGCATCAATGAGTCTATCTCATCCCATCTTCTTCAACAGATAACTCCTTCTATCATCCCCACTCTCTCACTAATCTTCAATTTTTCCCTTCTACTGGCTGCTTCTCTACTGCTTACAAACATTCCCATGTCTCCTCCATCTTTAAAAATAATTTCATACTACCACTCTTTCTAGATATCATCATATATGTTTTCTTTCTTTTATAACCAAACTCCTTGAAAAATCTGCCTAAATTGGGTGCCTGTACCTCTTTTCCTCTCTTCTAAAGCCCCTGAAAATCTGAAATTACTCTCTCCAAAATTGTCATCTATTTCTGTTTTAAAAACATTTTTTTTTATTTTTGGAGGCAATCGGGGTTAAATGAAGCTAATAAGCATCTGAGGTCACATTTGAACTTAGTTCCTCCCATTTCCAAAGGCATAACTCCCTAGAGAAAGAAAGCTACTCTTTCTTTCTTTTAAAAAAATTAAAAATTAATTTTAGTTTTAATTTAGGAAATAAAACAAGCATTTCCATAACATAGAATTTTTTAAAAAGTTGATTGCAGGGGCAGCTAGGTGGTGCAGTGGATAGAACACCAGCCCTGAAGTCAGGAGGACCTGAATTCAAATCTGACCTCAGACACTTTACACTTCCTAGCTGTGTGACCCTAGACAAGTCAGTTAACCCCAATTGCCTCAGCAAAAAAAAAAAAAAAAAGTTGCATATGAAACTACAATTCTACTCCTTTTAAATGTTATCTTGTAAATTTCATTTTTTCCTTCCTTTCCCTTCAGATGGCTATCATTACACACAAATATATATATGTATATGTAAAAATCATTTTATACACAGTTCTACTTAACAGTTCTTTACATATTATCTTTCCCATTAGAATGTGAGCTCCTGAAGGAGCACAGATTGTCTTTCTTTATAACCTCATCATTTAACATAGCAGCAGGCATTTAGTAAGCATTTAGTGAATTGTTAAATAATTGACTGATACCTACTTATTCTTGCTGTCTAATTTCTATGGCTCATATAATTTTTAAATGGAAGAGACAGTTCAATCTATGCCTAAAATTATACAGATCATGAGTAGGAAACAGCATTCTTTTTTCCCTTTGAGGCAATTGGAATTAAGTGACTTACCCAAGATCTCACATTTAATAACTGTCTGATGTCACATTTGAACTTAGGTCCTCCTGACTTCAGAGCCTATGCTCTTTATCCACTGTGCCACTTAGTTGCCCTAAAAGCCAGGATTCTTAACATAATAATAATCAGCTTTATGCTGGTTAGTTTAGATGACCCAAAGGTTTTAACTGCAGTTTTAAGCTACTAAAACTTAAACAGCATTAATTAATGTAACTTTTTAAAAGGAAAACTTCCATAAGAGTCTTACTGCAAGTGAGTATCTAGGCAGTATACAAAGTCTGATCTTCCTGATTTCAAGGCCAATACACAATCCTTTGAGCCACTTACTGGTTTCAAGTTGTCTTTTCTAAATCTTTCCTTCTCTCAAACTTTCCCAAGGGATTTACCTATTTCCTGGCTTCATTTTATTTGCTTGATCGATAAAATGGTGCTAATAACATTTGCAGCCCCAAACTCACAGATCTGTGCTGTGAGGAAAGTGCTTTCCAAAGCACTTAAAGTGATATTGAATGGGAGTATCCCATTCACTTCTCCAACTCTCTTCAGAGATGTCAGATATCTTGAGGACAGGTCTTGAATCAGGAAGAGGGTGGGGACATTTTGGCTCAGTAGTCATTCAGCAGAATGGCTTCTCTCCTTCCCCTTAATTTAGAGAGAAGATGGCCCTACATTCATCAGGAGAGTGATTTTTGTCTTCTGATCCCTCACTTCCCTCTCTTCTTGCCCTTCCATCCCTCCCCTAAGCCTTTCAGCAGCTCTTGTTGGAAAGATAGGCAGCTCATCAGGGTGATGGCAGTGGGCATTAGCCATTTGGGGGGATATTACACAGGAATGTTTACAGAAAGGCAATTGCCTGGAAAATAACTTGGGCTGCTGTGGTATGGCGGAAAAGATAGTTTTTGGAAAACACACATACATACATACGCATTCACAAGGACCAGAGGGACAAACAGACTCAGGGATGGACACACACACACACACACACACACACACTAACATCCAGAAGCATAGACTTGTAGCCACAAGGATTCATAGAAATAGGTGTAAATACATGAGTACACACATAATTGCATGCATTTTCCTCATGGTTAATTAAAATTTAAGATGATATAAAGAGAAGGTCAAGAGACTCCCCTGACAATATGTTATCACCAAGGCCTTGGCCTATCGTTGGCCAAAGACTTTAGTGTATTCATTGGACCTTTCTGGAGACCTCTCTTCTAGTCCTACTTTATACTAACTCCCTATACTCTTGGGTAAGTAATTTTTTGAAGCTCATTTTCCCCTTCTGTAAAAGGAGAGACTGGACTAGGTGACTACAAAGGCTTTCTCCAGCTAGGCTGGTTAAAGCCACTTGATGAACTCTGCCCTCTATCCATATTTTGACTTCGAGACTCTTTGGTAGGTGCTTTTTGCTAGAAGGGTAAGGCAGTAAGCAAAGGGTTTCCGGATGGAGCCATTACCCACAATTGGCCCTGGCAGTAGCCTCAGGGCATCCCTGGGGCTGAGCCACAGGCTCCCATTGGATGATTCTGGGACTTATTCTTCCAGTTGTGGAGCCTGGAGGGAACTTGGGCTGAGTAGGGAAACCAGATGTTGGGCTAGGGAGTTGATTTGACTGTTTTAGAGACATCCTAATTTTTTCCATCCAGCCCCATTTAGGCTTTTGTCTTAGGGGCTACTCTTCATTCTCTCCATTCCCCTCTTATCAGACCCCTCCTCCAGCTTATTCCCTTGACACCTATCTGCAGACACATTGCAGACACACCCAATTGTTGATTTGGGCACATGGGTGAGCTGACATGCTTGGCACACAGGTAGTGCTCACACCCAGACTTTGCAACCTTTTCCCCGGGTACAATTTTTCCCCCCTTTCCAAGGGGTTCTGGCAAAGAGGTAAAATAGGAAGGTATCCTGGATTGGGAGAATGGCACATTAAAGGGAATATAAAAGTCTCAGATGCTTAGGTCCTTGAGGGACTCATAGAGATCTCAGATTTGGAAACCTCTCAAGCCTGCTGTTTTTAGGAGACAAGAGAATTTGAGTTCCTGAACCCCAGGGACCTTGATTAGGACCTTGACAGAAGCTAGAATGAGGGCTTCACTTTGGGACCTGGATAAGGAGAGAAAGAGAGAGAGAGAAAGAGACAGAGACAGAGAGACAGAGAGTGAGAGTGAGAGTGTGCTATCTGTTCTGTCTTGATTCTTTTCTTTGCTATTTCCTCTCCCTCCCTCTACTATCTTCTCTTCCTCTCAGTATTTATTTTTTTTAAATAAAGTTTTATTGATTGATTTCTTATTTCTTCTTTCCTTTAATACTTCCCTGGATTCTCTTTCTTCTTACTTCTCTTTTCTTTCTTCCTCTCTTCTCTCCTCTTTCTTCTCTTCCTCATCTCTTTTCTCTTCTCCCTTTTTTCTCTCCCCCTTTTCTCTTCTATTTCTTCTTTCCTCTATTTTCTCTTTCTCCCATACCTTTCTTCTCTCCCCCTTCCTATTCCTTTTCCTGTTTTCTCATCTCTACCCTCCTTTTTCATTTTTTCTCCCCTCCCCCTCTCCTTCTTTCTCTTTCCTCTGTTCTCTTCCTCTAGCATAGATAATCCATTTTGGAACATCATTGTGTGACAGCCAGAAGAAGGAGCAAATTGTGAAATCTAGGGTAAAGACAAGGTGTATCTGACAACTTACTAGATCTTTTAATTAAAAATTTGTGATTTTAATTTTAATCATGAGTTTATAATTATCTTATGTTAAACAATACAGTAGGTGATAAAATAAGTCAAATCCATAAATATGGTCTTAATTTAATTTTATTATTATTATTATTTTCTTACAAAAACTGCTTGGACCCTATCCTGGGCCTTTATTCTTAGCTATGCTACTTGGGGGGGGGGTTTTCCTTTTTTTTTCTATCCCCAGCAACTCCAGTCATAGCCTTCCTCCCATCAATAACTCACCAGCAGAACTCGAGGGTGGGTCTCAGCAGTGCCAAGAGCTCCCATTGCTGAATTCCCCCCCCAACATACATACACACACACACACACTGAAGGCCTCTCCCCAAAGTACCCAGCACCAGTGACTCAAAAATAACAGGTGTTGATTTGCATATTGCTTTGCATACAATTTGTATGTTATTCATTGACAGAGAGCAGAGAAATTCTCCCAGCTCCACCCTCCAGCTCTCTATCCCCAAAGTACCCTCCCAGATCTATTCCTTAGAGGGGGTTCACATCCCTTTCAGCTTCGATGCATCTTCTAGTACAGTGTGCCCGGACCTTGGGTCACAATGAGCAATGGAAGGCTAGGAAGAGATGAGGTCGGTTGCTGCTCCGTTGCTCTCAGCTGTAGCTCTGTCACCACTCCCTTTCTCCCCCACCCCCTCCATCCCCAGTGTAACAGGAAACATTGATTTGATGTCTTAGGGGCTGTGGGCTCACTCAAGTTGCTTGATAGATTGGAATCGATTTCTCTGGTCATTTGCTGGAGCTGTTCATCGAGGAGAGGGAGGAGGAAGGACCACACAGTCCTCCCAGTGGTGCAGGAAACCGAAAAGGGGAGGGAAGAGAGATGCAGCAGGAGGTGGAAGGTTACCATTGACTTCTCTCTGGGCCTGGCATCACAGTGGGTTACCACTTGGGGCCTCCTCCAAAGTTCCCAACTCTCTTTTCCCGATGTGAAAGGAGGATGGAGGAGGGAAAGAGAACAGGACCTTTAGTATTTACAGCCCCAGCCTCCCTGAGTTTTGGAAGAAATGTCCATTCCCTTGCTGGCCTAAGGATGTATTAACTAGCCATCCTGCCCAAGACCAACCTGGCATTCCCCAAGATGTCAAGGCCATAGTTCTCCACTGACCCCAAGGGCAAACATTCGAGTCTCCTCCCCCAGGTCCTTGCATCCTCCTGTACATTGCCTCTAAGGGAGGGATGTATGTCTCCCCTTTCTCTCTCGTTTCTCCCTCCCCCTTCCTCCCAGGGTCCTTCGAGGTATGAGTCCCAGGAGTGCTGGAGGGGGCCTAGAGAACATCAATCCAGCGCCAGCTCCCCCTCCCCCTCCGCCCCAGTCCCTGTCCTTCACTCCTCCAGGTGTTGGAGGGAGGGGGATGGGCTTAGGCAGACTGGGAAGTGGTTAATTCAGCTTTGGGCTGGGATGCTGCCAGGCGATAACGACCCTGACCTCTTACCCTGGCAAAAGGGAGCGTAGTGAGGGGGTGGAGGGGGCGGGAAAGGGGGTGGGGGTAGGGGGGAACCTTCCAAATCGCCTCGGCAGCCACTGCCGCTGCCCTCCTCGCTCCCTACAGCTACCGCCACGCTCCCTGCGCCCCCTCCCCACCCGGCGGCCGGAGATTTATGGGACTGCAGTCATAAAGTGGGGCTGTGAGATCCGTCGGATTGGCTTGCAACCTCGGGTCTAGCAGCCCCTCGGCCCACCCCTCGGTTCGCTCGGGCCGACCCTAGGACCGGACTAGGTCTGGATGGGCTGGGGAAAGGACCCAGCCTCGCCCCCGGGGCTTGAGGCAGCTCCGACGCGCGCGCTAGCCTCAGGGGAAGGGTCGGGAGAGAGAAGGGCCAGGCCAGACTCCCAGCACCTCTAACCTCAGCAGGCCCTCATCTGCTCACCCCCCTACTCTGCAGATCAGGCCTGGTAAGCGGCTGCCTCAGAGAGCCCCATTTGTTTGTCCTCATCGCTCTGGGGAACCGAGGGAAAGGGATGGTATAGCCCGGGGAAAGGGAGCCGCGAGCTTCCCAGGAGCAAATGAAGGGGTCTGGAAGGGGGGAAGAATATGACGGAGGGAAAAGTTGGAGAAACGATTTTTTTCTACCCTTTTCCCCAACTTCTTCCGCCACTGTCGTTCCTACTACTGGGGATGGGGGTGGGGTATCTTTTTTATTCTCTCCTTTTATTGTTTGTTTTTTTTTAATTGTCTTCCAGATCTAGACTTACGTACGATCCTAAGAAAGGGGGCAGAAGCCAGTTTGAGGGAAAGGGAGAGGAGGGGAGTAGTTGAAGAGTGTTAGCCATTTTAGGATTCAGGTCATTTCCCCCAATCCCTTTACACCATAAGAGGACTTCCACTAGCAATTGAGGAGGGAGGGGAGGGCGGAGATTGAGTAGAGTATCTTCTCCCAGTCTGATGGGAAGCCAAGGTGCCCCGAGGGGTCCTGGAAGTCAGCCAGGGAAATACCTGCTTTCGTGCCCTTCTATAGCCTTTCAGCTCTCAGAGAAGTCTAGAACTCGACCTCCCCAGAAGAAGGTCTTACCCATACTGCTACCATTCACTCCTCAGAGACTGAGGTCCGAGGTTAGATCAGAATGGGGACTGAGAAAGTCAGCCTAGATTCGGCTCCTACTATGCACCTTCAATTCTCTTTTCCACTTTTTCCCTCCCCTTCTCTCTCTTCCCAGTGCAGGAGAGTAAAAAAAATAACTGGTTATGGGGAAGGAGGGGGAAGCCTAAGGTTGATACTCCAGGCACTGCTATTTGCATATTCACTACTATACTTCTCTAGGTCTCAGTTTCCTCATTCATAAAATGGAGGGATTAGACTAGATCATTTCTAAGGATGTACTAGTTCTAAAACCCATAATAAATGCAGTGAACTAATTGGACACACCATAGACTAACAATAAGTATAGATTTAATCTAAGTATTGTTAGATTCTCTCTCTAAAAACCTATTCCTTGTGGGTCAGACCAGAAGCCTGGACTGGGGCATGGCTAATGAATGGTGGTTAAGTGAAAGAGGAAGTAAGGGATGGAGAAAACCTGGCTGGGTCAGACTGGCACCAAGCATTCATTAAGGCTTCTAAAAGCAGTCTTCCACTCTTTCTCTCTCCCTCCCCTCCTCTCCCCTTCCCTTCCCTATTCCCATTCTGACTCAATTTATTCAGCTCCCTTCTCTTCCTTTCTTTTCCCTTCCCCTTCCCTTCCCTATTCCCTTCCCTTCCTCTTTCACTCTTTCCATTTCTTTCTTCCTCCCCTCACTTTCTCCTTTCCTTCTCACTTTCCCCTTCCTTTTCTCTTTCCCTGTTCTCTCTCTCCCTCTCTCTCTTTTGCTTCCCCACTCGAAGAAAGTGGTTCAGCAAATAAGTCTCCCAGGTAGACTTCTCCATTTACTATGTGAGAGAGGGAGTAAGGGAGCACAATGAAGGAATATGAGATTGTGTTCGTGTCTTGCCTCCTCAAAGATGTTGTAAATTCTCTGAAGGTTGAGGCTAGGTCCTGCAATTCTGGTTTGTTCCTTACAGCGGCCAACAAATAAGATCATTTGATTTAAGGTCAGAAGGAACCTTGGAAACCATTGTACAGATGGGGAAACTAAGGCTCAGAGACATGACTTGTTTAGATCAAATAGTAAGTAGATGAGCCAGAATTTGAAATGAGGTGGTCTGATCCAAATACAGTGCTCTTCCCTCACCACACTGGCTCATTAGTACTCAATAAATATTTCTTGATGGACAGATTAGAGACTAGATCATCTGGTTTTGATGTGTTTGGAGGATGAGGTAGAGTGGGGCTGAGCCTTGATGAATGTGTGATTACTTATGATTAGAGATCTATGTAAAACTAAGCAGAACCTGGTGTGAGATGACAAGGCAGAGTAGGGGAGGGAACAGTTTCTACTGGGCATCTGGGAAGGTTACAGTGGAGACCAAAGCACAGATGGTATGATAAGAAACAGTGGCTTCTGCTGGACGGTGGAGGTGGGGAACATGGAGCTGGGGTGCAGGGGAATGATTGAATTGAGAGGAATGGGGAGAATATAATGTCAAAGTGGATATTTATTAAAGAGGAGTGGTGTGGTGATAAGTGTGTGTGTGTGTGTGTGTGTGTGTGTGTGTGTGTGTGTGTGTGAGAGAGAGAGAGAGAGAGAGAGAGAGCCAACCCAACCCTCGGCCTGTTCCTTTTTGTTTTTGTGCTTTCTCCATGTTGTGTGTTCTCCTGTAAGTTCCTATCCTTTGCTTCTGAACAAGGCCAGCCTTGAAGGATGGGATGGGATGACTCTACATGAAGTGAGGTCTCTTGAGTCTTGAACTGTTCTGTCTACTTTTTCCTTTCTCACTCTGTTCTGTGTCACCAGCCTCTCTCCTGTTTGTTCTTCTGTCTGTCTCTCTCCTTGGGAGGGGGAATGGGTGAGGAAAGGGAGGGGGACTCCACAACCCCTTCCATGGGAGGCACCCCGATTATTCTGAACTCCTATTCTTTCTCCTTGGATATGACTGGTGCCCTCACCTGATCTCTCCTCGTGATCAGACCAGTTCTGTCCCATATTTGGAGAATTAAGGTGAAAGAGCAGCAACAAGATTCAGCCCTATTCCTAGAGAGAGATGCTTGAAGAAAGAAATGACAGTTTTCTTTTTTCACCCTTCAGAAGAATTACTTTTAAATAGATCCCTTTCTGCATTCAACCCCACCAAGAAAATGGGATGGTGGAAAAAAATACTATCTCTGGAGTCAGAAATTCTGGGTTCCAATCCTGCCTGTGATGCCACCCATGTGACTTTGGGCAAGTCACTTAATTCCCCCTTTGCTTCAAGTTTCCTCATTCATAAAATAAAGGGATTAGACTACTTGACCTTTAAGGTCCTGTTCATTAATTATATTATCCCAAGAAAGAGAGAAAGGAGGAGAAGCTGAAGAAATCCAGCCCTGTTGTTAGGATTCCACTCACTTCCAACATCACCTCTCATTTTTTTCTCCATCAAGATTCCTTCCTCCCTTTCCCCTAGCCAGTAAAGGTGGGGAGAATCCAATGGGCCATTTTTGACCCTGCCTGTGGCCTCCTTTTTCTTCCCTCCTCCCTACCCCCTGCAGATCCTGAGCGGAGCAGCCCCCCGATGCTGTCTGCGGATGATGCAGAGTACCCAAGAGAGTACCGGACCCTTGGGGGTGGGGGAAGTGGGGGGAGTGGGGGCCGGCGCTTCTCCAATGTGGGACTCGTGCACACTTCTGAGAGGAGGCACACCGTGATTGCAGCCCAGAGTCTGGAGGCACTCAGTGGGTTGCAGAAGGCAGATGCAGAGCGCAAGCGAGATGCCTTCATGGACCACCTGAAGAGCAAGTACCCCCAGCATGCCCTTGCCCTCAGAGGCCAGCAAGACCGGCTCCGGGAACAGGTGAGAGGCTGTGCTGAGCATGGATGCTCAGAAGGGGGCAAATCCTCTTGCTAGTCTTGGAGCTCCTGGGGTGCTCAAGAGGTTCCTAAGGGCCACTGATCTTTCAAGCTTGAGAGTCTTCCAGAGTTGAACTCTGAGGACTGAGCAGCACCAAGGGACAATTTGGCAGCTGACACTGGAATTACCTCTCAAAGTCCAATTTTGCTGGACTTTTAGGTGCCTGGGAGAAAACTTAATTCTGTTTGCCTTTCCCAGGGAAGAAAAGGAATAGTGGCCTTGGCTCTGAGGTTTGATATCTATCAAGGTAGTTTGCTGCCTGGGAAAAGAATGCTGTCCTATCCTATATTTTACCTGGTGATGATTTGGTAGGTGAAAGGTCAAAAGTCATAAGCAAGCCTTTTCAAGGATAGAGCCCTCCTTATCCCCTATACATCTATGTGGTGGACCTAGTGTCCAGGGCCCAAGAACCCCAGCTATCAGATGACCTGGTGTCGGTGTTGGAAGAGTTTATGATTGATCAGGTGCCTGTTCTGCGTCTGTTAACTTTGGTCTTTTCAGACTGAATTGACCTTTTGGAGGTGGACATGAAAACCTGGGATGCTTCCATTGTTAGGGACAGGATTAGGGAGTTCTGAGGCTCCTCCCTACTCCCCTTCTCCATCATCTCCCCATTATATATGTCCAATGATTCCAGGCAAATGCCTTTTTCTCTCTCCCTTTTTTTCAGTTTTATGACTATTGGGTGAGGAAGCCTGGGAAGGAAGAGAAACAAGTTCTCCAACATTAAATCTAACTGGGTAGACATGTATCAAGTGTAGTGAATCTTGACTCACTTTATGATTCTCGAGACTGGCATCTGACTTCTTTTATATAGAAAGCTGACCAATTCTTGTCTAGCCCATCTTGGACTCTTCCTTCTTTTACTTTGTTTTCTCTGGGAAACAGATGCTGAAACTTTCCAAAGGGGCTTTATTGGCATAAAGGGAAAATAACAATGAAAACGCATAGAATTATTCAATTATAAAGCAGGAGACAAGTGAAAGTGAGAAATATCATACTACTAATTGGGAGAACTGTGTTTTAAGTCTTGGTTCTGTTAGCCATTTGACTTTGAACAACATACCTCCTCTCTTTCACTCAGTTTCTCTACCTGTAAAATGGGGAGTGGGCTGTCTGCTTACATTCCCTGATTTTCCCAATATGTCACATCTAGCCACTGGGACAGAGACACACTTTCCTGGCTCAATGTCCTCTCTGTCCTCTCTACCTGCTTCCTATTTCATATGGATAAAATCCCATTGCATCCTTCCCTTTAGTGGAGCAATGCCCAACACTTGGTTTTTCCTTTCATCCAAAGCTAGAGCCCTTTCTAGAGCTTCTCCCAGTAAAATAGGCCAATGGACAAAGGTTCTAGTCTCATTGATAGGGTCATAGATGAACTCCATGGGGAAAACTTTTTGCACATTTCTTATATCTTTTTGTACATAGAAAAGTATTCCTCAAGTTAATTTATCTCAAATAGTAAGAAAAGGGTCATTTCTTGGAAAACTCAGGAGATTAGGGGTCAGAATTTGAGGAGAAAAAATATTTTATGTCTCTGGGGAAGTTTTTTTTTTTTTTTTTGCTACTCTGGCATAGTCTCCTTAAGGAGGGAGAAAGGTCCTAGGAAGACGGCAATCTTGTCTGTCTCCTTGTTGCTTTCAAAAGGATTGTCCTTTAAACTGTTTCTGTATCTCTATACAGGTAATATATTCATGAAAGAGAATCTTTCCATCTTGCTAGCAAACAAGTTTTTTCTTTTTTGTTGTCTATCTCTGACTTGTGACTATAATTTGGGAGATACTGACATTAATCTATACCAATTTTTCAGTCCCTAATTCCTTGGGCCTTTCTTTCTCCTGCTTTCCATCCCAGGAAGTCTTTCCTACTATTTGGCATGGAATAAGTAAAGAGTAATAGATTTAGTCAAGGATTAAGTTCAAGTTCTGATTTTTTTGACTTCTAAAAGTGTGTGACTGAAATCTCTTAACCTCTTCTGGCTTCAGGTTCATCTTATTCCACTCTCCCCATCCCCTGCAGTTTTGTCTTCAAAATGGCACTGCCACTTTTTAGTCTTCAGAATCTTGGTTTTCTTATTTGTAAAATAAGGGAATTGAACAAGCTCACTAGTTCTTAACCTCTAAACATTTTTTTTGACATGGATCCTCTTGACAGTCCTGTAAAAATATTTTTAAATACACAAAATAAAATATATAGGATAAACAAAGAAACCAATCGTATAGGAATATAGTTGTCAGAATATTTTTTAACTAGTTTTTAGATCCCCAGGTTAAAAAACACTGGACTAGCTGGTCTTTAAGGTATCCCTTCCAATTCCAACATTATATGACTCCTTGTCACCCGAATATAGGGTGCATGGGTCCCCTAAATCCAGTCTCTCTAAACCTAAGGGCAACCTATAATCAGCATTAATTATTGGGGTATAGCAATATGTTATTAATGCAATTAACTAACATATCAATAATATATTAATTACCATGACACCAATATATTAATAATACTTCTTAATTATATACAATTAATGGTTTTTATTATTATTTATAATTATTAATTACAAACATAGATTTTTTATACCCCAATAATTTATATATGCACACAGAATATACATATACATGTTTCTATGTATATGTGTGTATATACATACATTTTAAATATGTACCTACATATATGTGTGTATACATACATACATACATACATACATATATATATATTCTTTTGATGAGCGATCTCATTTTAAAGAATGCTGCTTACATTCATTCTGTGGTTGTATATATTCAGAGCAATACCATACATCAGTTAGACTCAAGGAGAGTTGCTGCGCTGGCTTAGAGACTGCTGCCCTGGCATATGGTCTGGGAAGTCCATCAACTAATGACCTTTTTCCTACCCCACCCCCAACTAAGTATCCTGGACTCTCCCTACTTGACATTCCCTACTATACTTGTAATCTTGACTGGATCACAGGCAGATAAAAGGTACTGGATTGTCCCAGCTACCTCATATTCATACCAGATACCACCATCATGCTTGTCAATCTCTGAGCTCACCTGGTGGTCAGACTTTAAGATGTGTTGGAAGAATGTAGATGAAGGAGAAGGCAATGTCAAATTTCAGTGTTATTCATTCATGTGTTTATTTGCTCATCCATTCTGTCTTTCAACAAGTATTTATTGAGTACCTAAAGATATCAAGAGCCCATTCCAATAGGCAGTTTGGTATCATGGATAGAGAGTCATCCTCAGAACCAGGAATACCTGGGGTCAGATCCTACCTTTGAAACATACTGGTGGTGAGATCTTGGGCAAATCACTTCATTACTTATCTAGGAGACACTAAGACTATAATTTCCAGAGAAGGTGCTCACAGTAGAAAAGGGAATTTTCCCAATAGGTAATTCCATATACCAAGGAAATCAAAAGTCCCTATGCTAATCAAGGTCCTGTACCAGAGCCTGAGAGAATTTCAAAGATGAATGAATGGGACCCATTCTCTGCCCTGCTGGAACTTAAGTCTAGTTGGGAAGATAAGATTAACCCCATAAAAAAGAACCAAGTAAACCACATTGAGAGGTATGTGACCAGATGCCAGGATGAGAGGCAAGAAAGAACTGGCTGTAAATGTGCAGAGAAGAGAGATGCACCTGGGAGAGGAATGGGTTAATGGAGTACAATGGGAATAGCCCAGGATAGTAATCAAGGATTCTGTCCCTTTTCTATCACTAAATTACTCTGTGACCTTGAGTAAGGCATTCTTTCTCCAAGCCTCAGTTTTCTTATTATTAGAGTCAGCTAGGTGGTAATCGATAGATCCCGAGCCTGGCACTTTATCTCTGTTTGATTCAGTTTTCTCAGCTGTAAAATGGGCATAAGAATCACCTATCCTAGCATTATTGTTGAGGATCAAATAAGATAATATTCATAAAATGTTTAGCACAATGCTTGGCACGCAGTAAATGCTATTTCAATGCTTATTTCTTTCCCTGTCCCCAATCTCTAAGTGAGAGGGTTGAGTTGGAAAATTCTTTGATCTTCTGTGAATGTAATTAAAAAAGAAGGGGGAGGAAGCTAGTTGGCACAGTAGATAGACTGCTGGCCTGGAGTAAGGAGGCCCTGGGTCCAAATCTGGCCTCAGACCTAACTGTGTTGTACAACTCCCAATTGCCTCCCCCCAAAAATATTTTTTTTAAAAAAGATGGGATTTAGTTTGCAGCCTGGAAGGGTTGGTTGGGATTAGGCCAGGTGATGAGAATATTTTGAATGTGTTCTTCTAGGTGAGTATGAACATAGCATGTGAAGGCCCAGATGAGCTGGAGTAGAAAGGTCACATGAAAGTATATGAAGAATATCCTGGATTGGTTTAATGAATGGGCTTTTGAACAAGAGGTGGAGGAATGCTCTTCATTAGGAGACTGAGGCAGGAATCCAAGAGAGCCTCTACTAGCATGGTGGTCAGGAGAATGAAGAGCAGGAGAAAGATGGAAGATATATTCCAAAGAAAGAGTTGAACTTGGTGATGGATGGGTCTGAGGAGATGAGAGGTGGGATTAGGGCATTTTAGACAAGACTTGTAATTCCACTCGTATTGGGAACTCTTGGTAAAGAAAGGCCTAACAATGTAGATTGGCAACTACAGTGCAATTTCTAGTCATAGAGATAGATTCCTGATAGGTTAAGTGATTCCTCCAGGGTCACACAGACAGATGGGTAGGTATCAAGGCACTACTTGAACCTACAAAATCTGTCACTGGCTCTCTAGACACTATAGCATGCTACTTTTCCATGTTGTATAATTGGGGATAATGAAGGAAAAGGAAGAATTTAGGATGTCTGAGATTTTGAGCCTGGGTGACTTGGGTGGTCCCATCATTGGAAACAGGAAAATTGTGAGAAGGGGAAACAATGATGGTTTTATCTTGGGGCATATTGAGTTTGAGTGGATAGGAAGATGGTTAATCCAACTCCTATGTAGCTCGATGTACTGGGCTTTGGAGTACAAAGACAAAAAGAAGCTGTCTCTGCCCTTGAAGAGTACATTCCACTTGGGTATGAAATATGTAAAACAATTAAGCACAAGAGATAGGAGGGAGAATTTAGGAGAGCATCAGGAAGGCATTTCAAGAAAATTTGGCATCTTAGAGAGCCTGGAGGGCAATGTTTCGAATTCTAAGAGACTAAGGCAAAGGGGGAGTTCATTGCAGAGGGGTGTGTGTGTGTGTGTGTGTGTGTGTAAGAAGCCAGGAGAGTTGGAGATAAAATGCTTGGTTCAGGAAAACACAAGTTAGCTAGTTCAGGTGGAATGAAAGGTCATATATAAGACAAGAGAAGCTTATGCCATCTCAAGGAATTTACATTTTTTTTATCCTAGAAACAGTAGGGAACCATTGATGACTTTTGAGCAAGAGTGACAGGGCCATACTTGAACATTAGGAAAATTATTTTGACAGTAACATGAGGATGGATTACAAGTGGGAAATGATGGAATCAGGGAGATCCATGGGGAGGCTATTTTAATAACCCAGGTGAACGGTGATAAAAATTTGAATGAGTGGAAGTAGAGAGACTGATGAATGGGAAAGGTGTCAGGAAGGTTGAATCAACAGGAATTGACAGCTGTAGGGGCAAGGGAAATTGTCAACCTAGGTAACTGTAAAGATGGTGCCCTCAACAGAAATCAGGAATTTTTGATAAGGGGTAAGGTTAGGGGAAGAATGCATCCCTTTTTTGGACACAGTTTGCGATTAGGATAGGTTATACAGATGGAGCTGTCCAACAGTAGGACTGGGTTTCATGAAAGAGATGAGGGGTGGTTATATTGATTTGGGAGTCACCTGCTTTAAGGTAATGATTCAATCCATGAGAGGTGATGAGATCAGCAAGATCTTAGAGCTAAGCAAAGTTTAGAGATGAGAAAGAAGGTGTAGGAAGAGAAAATAAGAGGATGCAGGGAGAGCCTTGGGGAACATGGATTCTTAGGAGGTAGGAGATAGCTGATAATTTAGCAAATGAAACTGAAAAGGAACAGCCAGACAAGTTGGAGTAGAACAAGAGAAAAATGTCACAAATGCTGAGGAAGGAGAGTGTATCCAGGGGAGGGGGTGGTTAATAGTGTCAAAAGCTGCTGAGATGCCAAGAAGAATGACTGCAAAAAGGCCATCAGATGTAACAGGCAAAAGATCATTGGTAACCTTGGAGAAAGAAGATTCATTACTTAGAGAATAGAACATTTGGGTCAGAAGCCAGATTGCAAGATGTCTAACTAGAGATATCCTAAAGGCATATTGAACTTGACCCTGGGAAAGAGGTCAAGATTAGAGCTATAATTTGAGTCATCAGCATAGATATGAAAATTGAAAGGATGAAATAGAATCAGTTAAAAGGAAAGAGTAAAGAAGAAGGATAACAGAGAATGTGAGATGCTGCAGAGAGAATGGGGGCTAAGGAAAGACCTTGGACAGTGAGGAGAACATTAGTGACCTGCATTTAAGAGAATAGTTTCTTTATATTGGAGAGAGTTAAAGGAGGGGGATAAGTGATAAGATAATGAGCCCCCACTATAGATAAAGATGAATGTTTTAGAATTGGGTATTAATCAGATAAGCTTTTTGATATATTTGCCAAGAACTGCCCCTTCCTTTTCCTTGATTTCCAGTCCCCAATCCCTTGGGCCTCATTCTCTCTCTCTCTTGCCCTCCATCCCAGGAGGCCCTCCCCCCACTCCCCCTAACGGGGTGTCCCCCCTTCACACACACAGGTTGGCGGCTGGACAGTGGACCACGTGTGTCTCCTCAGTTCCCTCTGCTCCCACCTTCATGGCGACTCTGCCCCCACTGTGGCTGGCCAGCCTGCCCAGGTGAGTTCACCTCCATCCCAATCCCATAGACCTGGGCAGGCAGGGAAAGGGAGCCAGGGTAGAAAGGGCAGGGGAGGGGGTACACACCTATGCAAATGTTGAGGGTGGGGGAGGAAAAGGAATGTTCCCAGTTCTAAGTATGAGTCCTTCCTAGGTGGGTTTTGCTTTGAGGGGAATGTCGTCTGATACTCTATTAAGAGTAAACTGGTTTAGGGGAATTTTTATATTACTTTTCCTTCCCAATCTTTGATACCTCCCTATCTGGCACACTTTTCCTTCCCTTCCTGTCCCTCTCAGGTCATATTGTTCACTCTTATCCTGAGCATGTTTGTCCCTCTCCCTTGGTATTTGTAATATCACAAAAGACAATCTGATGATGGCTTGCTTCTATCCCTCCTGTAACAGTAGAGGATTATCTCTTGAAGATTTACAACAAACATTTGGGTACTTTGCCACTCTTTCAAATTCCATTTTCTCCTTCCTCATTTGACTTCAGTTACCCATTTCACAAAGTGAATTTCATCTTAGGTGGAGATGTCTGAGACTATTCAGGGAATGGGATGAAGGAAGGAGATTGTGGAGTTTGGCATTGGGGATACAAGCTTCTGACCTCATTGGATTTGGGACTCTATTCCTTAGGAGGAGAGAGAAAACATCCCTCAACCCCACAATTCCAAACACTTTAGAGACCACTTTGGGTACTTTGACAGTGAGGATCAAGATGACTGTGAGAGAGAATGAGAGCTCAGGGATGTGTCCTGTGAAGTCCCTTTCTGTCCCAATCTCCACCCTAAAGCATTTATAAAAATAATAATAATAGCTTTTTGTTTTTTGAAATACAGGCAAAAATAGTTTTTAGCATTCACTCCTGCAAAACCTTGTTCCAAGTTTTTCCTCCCTCCATCCCCACACCCCTTCCCCTAGACAGCAAGTAATCCATTATAGGTTAAACATGTAATTCTTCTAAACATATTTCCACCACCCTGAAGCATCTTTCTCCACAAGACAAAGTAGAAAAATGCTTGGGTTTCGGGAAATAGTAATTTTGTTTTTACTCCATTATGTTCTGGAGCATTACTTTTATCTACATCCATGAGGAGGGCAGTTATAGGAAGATGCTTTAAATTTAACTTTGCCTCCCCCCCCACCAAAACAGTATATGACTTGAATGTTTATGGTTACCTGCAAAATTAATTTGATTGATTCCCTGAAAACAAGGATTTTGTGAAGCTGTGGAGTGGGTGGATGAGCTGGAGAAGGGACTGGATCAGCTAACCTGAGGTCTCTCCCAGTTCTGAGATTCTAGGGTAGAAGTTTGGAATCTTACATCATACAGTGACTCACAGGAAGTGGAAGGCAGCTGCAAAAGTGTGCTCTTGGGTTATTATTTTGCTATTAAAAAATAGCCAGGAGATAGCCAGCAATAAAGAATCTCTATCAATACTTAGTATTCAGTGTTCAGGCCTCTCTTAACCTGTCCAATCCTTCCCTTTCCTGCTAGTTTCTGCCATTCTACAGCTCAGATTCAGAGAAGTTCAACAATTAACTCAGAGTCACACAGCAAAATCAGGAGCAGATGGGAACTGTAACCTAGGCATCTCTTCAGATCTAGGGCCTGTTGTGGAAGCACAAAGAGTAGCAGGATCTTACCTAGACTTGGGGGTGGAGGGGAGCCTTTGATGATAAGGGCTGGATGATAAGGGGGGGCCTTTTTTTAGAAATAAGGATCTCTCCGATTTTTCCCAAAGCGGGTGGTGTGTGTGTGTGTGTGTGAGGTGTGGGTGTGAGTGTGGGTGGGGGTGGCTTGGGGGGAAGGGAGAGCAGAGGTGTCAGAGGAAACGGAGCCCTAAGAAGTCCTGGGAGCCCTTCCCCCGTGGCCCTGGGGCTTTCTAACCTCCCCCCTCCCGCTGCAACCCGAGTCCCAGGTGACGGGCCGGTGGGGCGACCTCGAGCTACGGGCTGCGAGATCGGGTGTCCAAGCCGGAGGCAGTGGCTGTGGCGGTGGTGGCAGGGGCACCCTTAACAGCCTTAGCAGCTTTAGCAGCAGCAATAGCAGCGGCCGCCGGGGCTGGGGCGACTGCGGGGCCGCGCGGGCGGGGCCGCGCCCGGGGGTGGGGAG
>JAJPUD010003585.1:143544-180303 GCA_023553655.1 Myrmecobius fasciatus
AGAGAGAGAGAGAGAGAGAGAGAGAGAGAGAGAGAGAGAGAGAGAGAATTTGTCTAGAATCTTTTTGGAAAGCTGGCTCAGATTTCTACAGCTCAGATGCTAGATGGGGAGGGGAGTTACTTGCTAGGATTTGGGGTGTTGGGGAGGGAGGTTGGCTTCTGAGTGGCCATCTTTGTGATAAAGACATAGTCAGGGCAGTGAAGGCTTCCACAGTTTCCTAAATCCAATCTTCTTTGCAACAAGCACTGGAAGGGGAGCTGTGATCACTGTGTGAGATGATAGTGTTTCTACTTGGGGAACAGCACTATATACTTAAGGGACAAAGTGTCCACTCTCAGTCTGATACAGAGTTTCTTTTGCTTTTTATTTTAACTTTTCCACTTGAAATAAGGGAGGGAAACCGACCACAGATAGAATAGGTGATATAGGAATAGGTAATAGGAAGGGTGAGAAACCACTGGTATCTCAGGAGTAAGGCAACTTTGGAAAGAGTATTGGAGTTAGGAAAACCTGGGTTTGAATCTTTGACACTAGCTGAGCCTGTTGCCCCATCTGTAAAATGGGTCTAATAATACTCACAGCATCCATCTTCTAGGGCTCAAATGACATAATAGAAGTGAAATACTATATATAGAAATGTCTGCTGTTGCTATTGCTAGTATTATGGCAGTGAGACACAATGCAATGGGCATCTAGATACTTGGGTTCAAATTTCAACTTCAGTATTTATTAGCTGTAGGACACTGACCAAGTTATTGACCAAGTTATCTTGGTCCAAAGCAAGGATAAGGTCCTGCTTGCCTTACAGGACTTGCTAGGATCAATTGAGATAGTGGGATTTTCACCATCAAAGTCCACTTTGCAAAGGTGAGGAGTTATGGTGGGTTCTAATCTAGTGCCCCTTTTTAGGAGGTGCTTTCTAAATAGTTGCTGAGGAAAACTGGGCTTGACTGGATGGTTGGTATGGGAGATATGAGATGCCCCAAGTAAGATAGGGGAGAGAACAGAGAGTGACTACCGTTGGGGAAACATCAGGAGGTATTACAAGTTAGAGGGAAATGGCACACAAATTTTAGCTTTACCTCCTATCAGGATCAAACCTCCTGTTTCTTGGCACGAGAGGCCAGGGAAAAGGAATATTGAGATACTCTGACTTCAGTAATTCAACCTCTCTACCCCACCCACTATCCCCCACCTCACTGCCTGGTTTCTTAGATGTCTACCTTATTTCTGTTAGATCATAAATATGGGACAGTGGCTGAGATAGCCCCAGGGACCTTGACCTAGGTGGAAGTAGTAAAAAGATGCTTCCTTGTGTGATCATGTATGTCTGTGGGGTGTTTGTGTTTCTAGGACTGAATGTGGGTATATACAAGAGTGTTTGTGTGGAAATGACTGGGAAGGACTTAGAGGTCTTTGAGTGCCTCTATGTGTAATCATTTGAATGTCTGTACTTCTTTGTATAATTAGAGAGAAGAGATAGCAGGGGAAGGAGAGAAGGAACAGAAAAGGATGGAGGAGAGAGAGGGGAGAAAGGGAGTACACAAAAGTATATTTAAGGGAAGATGAAGCAAGATCTGATATCAGTATGGTTCTGATATAGGGGCTATGGTATGTGCCAGGCTGTGGATGTGCCAGGGTAGAGGTCTGAAGTTGTGGTTGAATTGGGAGAAAAATACCTTGACCTCCTCTGTAGAACCTTCTATCATTGCTCACTTCAGGGACATGACTTCCATTGCAATCATTCTAATGCCCTCTGCCAGCCTGTGCCCTCTGCTGCTCCTCCCCCTCCCTGTGTCACAAGCAACATGGGCAGAACTGCACTCACTTGCCTTGTCCATTTTGCTTTTCCTTATGAGTTCCCCTGGGATAATGCAGCATGCAAGGGGACAATCTTATACCTGCCTTACTTTGACAAGCTTTTTGGAGAAGGGAAACAGGTGCTATTCTGACTTCTCCCTCTCAGCCTCTCCCCAAAAGCCTTATCTCCATTTTTTTACTCCATTCAGTATTAATGTTTGAAGCCTTCAGGGGAAAAAAGACTGAGGCTAAAACAAGGAGAAAGGGGAACCCTCAAAATAGGCTTATGGGATTGCCTGGAGAGCTGCCTACCCCCTGTGACTGCAGGCTATGTGACTACCCCATCTGGAGCATCTGCCTTGCCCCAGGGTTTTGGCTGTTCCTGTTGGTGCCTACCAGTCTTCCAAGGGTGTAAAATGTTGTCCTGATCCATGCTTGGCTCCATTGTACTTTTCCAATAGTTCCCTTTGCAGTGGTACAGAAATCTTAGAAAGTAAAACCCACCGTGGCCCTGGGATCATGTCCTTGTGGGCCTTGTGAGAGAATCCCATTGGGCACTGTCTTCATTCTGGCCATGTCAACTACCCCTTTCCCAAAGCCTTTGCCATCTGTAGCCCTTCCTCCCCCTGCTGGGCAGATTTTGTTGAGGCTGGCATAGATTGGCAGGATGCCCTCTGTCTTGTCAAGAGTTTTCTCCCTCCCTGGGCACCATTCATCTGGAGCAGAGTTCTTAATTCTTGGATTGGAACTGGTTTCCATAGACTAGGGTTTTTAACCTTTTGTTTCTTGGACTCTGAGTTCTGGGCAAGAACCCCTTTTGAAAATAACATTTTAAATGCATAAAATAAAAGGTCTAAGATTATAAAATAAAACCATTATGTTAAAATAGTTATCCAAATCTTAAAAACAAAAACAAGTTAATGGACCCCAAGTTGTGAACCCTTGCCATAGAGGATCCCCCCAATTTCTGAGAAACTACCTGTCCTGTCAAGCTCCAGAGTCCAAGGGGACCTTGATCCCTAACTATTACTGAATATAACACTGCCATTCTCAGTCAGCCAGGCTCAAAGCCATGCAGTCATCTGTGATGCACTCTCCTTCACACCTGTCTTCTGTTTACTTGTCAAATTCTGTCAGTTCTACTTCTGCCTTATCCCTCTGAACCACCCCCTCCTCTTCCTTCTTGGCTGAAGCCCTCATTATCTCTCTGTGGACAGCTTCCTAATGGGGCTCTGCTTCCAATTTCTCCTTGGAATGAAAGAAACCCAAGACACCTGAATAAAAGTGTTTAGGCTCTCCTGTATCCTAAGGCTTGGGGGTACTCATGGTTGTGGCTTTCAGAAGCCTTGGCTTTGAGACCTAGCTTCTATACTTAGTAGCTGTGTGAACTTGAATAAGTCAATTAGCCTCATATAGAAAATGAGAGTGGCAATATTGGCAGGTGTGTGTTTGTTATATGTGGAGTGCTTTTTTAAACTGGAGGATGGAGTCTACAAGCAGAACAGCTGTAAAATTTATTACATACCTTGGGTTTTTTTAAGAGCAAGTTATATGAAATGGAGATTCACAATTTCGAACACAACCCTTTTTTTATATGGAACTTGTCATTTTTTGAAGCATTTTGTTAAGTTTAGAATGAAATAAATTTAACAAAAAATTTCAAGACTCTCTATATTTTAAAGTATCAATGTCAGGGGAGGTCATAGTATAATTTCCAGGTGTGAAACAGGACCCAAAACACTCCCTAATACAGCCAGAATCAAATTAAAAAAATAATTGGGAAATATTGAACAAGATAAAATATAATAGGTTATAAATAATGCTATTATGTGGTTTTCTAAGTTACTATGTGACCCAAAGGGATTCTTATGTTTGAATAATGACCTCCATTTCTTTGTTTTTCTTTCTTTTTTTCTATTTTATTTATTTATATTTATTTTCCCCAGTTATGTTTAAAAACAATGATTAACATTCATTTTGAAAACTTTTAAGTTTCAGATTCTCTCCCTTCCTCAACTCCTCCCCTCATTAAGAATGCAAGCAATTCAATATAGGTTATAATGACCTCCATTTCTATTAGAGTTTGGTCATCCCTCTGTGTGACCTGCTGCAGAAGAGGGTACTGATCTGCATTAGTAGAGGGCATCTCCTCATTGGAAATTCATTTCCTTTCCCAATGAAATCACAGATTTAGTCTAAAAATAAAGTCTGTTGCCAGAAATTGTTCTTCTGAGGGATTTTCTCTGTGCTGCTGCAGTAAATCTTGGATAAAGAAGGAGAAGAGGGATAGAGATGGGGGAGTAAGGTCAGACCTCCTCTCCCCAGCTCTCTTCACCAACTGGAACTCAGGAAGTTAAGATTTACTTTCTTCTTTTCTCACTAACTACTGCTGAACTAGTTCAGGCCCCCCATTATTTCTTTACTGGACTCTTAAAAAATTTTTAATACTCTTTATTTTCAAAATATATGCAAAGATAATTTTCAACATTCATCCTTGCAAAACCTTGTGTTCCAAATTGTTCTCCCTCTTTCCCCTTTCCCCTAGACAGCAATTTATTGGACTCTTATGATCTACCAACTCTCTTGGCTTCTAGGCTAGGTTCTTCCCCTTCAATCCACTCTGCTCAATTTTCCTAGTGAGCAGATCTGTCCATGTCACTCTCCTGCACAGATTATTGTTCAGCCTTCATTCTGGAAGCAGTAGCTCTCCATTCTCTCTCCTCTACTCCATCTAGTAAGAGCCTCCTTTTCTTTCCAGACCAAACTCAAAAGCCACCTCTTTCATGAAGCTTTCCCTGATTAACCCCATGGATCAGAAGTGTTCTATTTAATTGTTTGTATCACTCACCACTCACAAAATCCTTATTAGGCAGCTAGGTGGCGGGACCTGGAATCAGGGAAACCTCTGACAGTATTGTGCTAATCGTGTGACCCTGGACAGGTCATTTAGCTGACCTGAGTTTCCTTTTCTGCAAAATGGGAATAATGATCCTATCTACTTCACAAAGTTGGATATATTGTCAGATAATGCATATAAAGGAATAATGCATGTAAAGGAATTTGTAAATATTAAAGTGCTATGTAAATGTCAACTATTGTGATTACTGTGCATTCTGCTTTGTACTATACTTACATGTCCATATATCATCTTCTCTGGAGTCAGGAAGACCAGAGTTCAAATCTGCTTACTAGTTGTATGACTCTGCCTCAGCTTCTTCATTTGTAAAATAGGGATACCTCCCAGGTGAGGCTCCAGTGACATAGTAAATGCTGTACAAACATTAGCTGTTATTTTATTGTAAGCATTCATTCAAGGACTGTCTTATACATCTCTGCATCCCTAGTGTTATACTGAGTACTCAGCAGATTTTGCAGTTGAGTGAATGAATGAGTCTTTGGGACTTGGGTGGCTGTAGGCCTACCAGACCTGGGCCTGGCACCTCCTCCTGCTGTACCTCCTGGTCCTGAGCTACCTTGGAGTATCTCTGACCTCTCCAAGAGTTCCCATCCTTTCTGCTCGGGCCAGACCTCATGGCAAAGTGGCAAGCAGCCAGCTCAAGCGATAGAGCTCCATGAGCAATGTGTTGGCCTATGGGCCAAATGAGGCATCCTAGGGGTCTCCAGGGCTTCTCATCCTCCATCACAGCCCCTGCATAACCCTCTTTTCTCTTATTTCTGTCAGCAGCCCAACTACTGGAGTTTTAAGGTCAGTGTGTCTGATATTTCTCGCTTCTGTGATGTTTGCATGTGCTTATTTCTTACCTTGCTCCCACTACACACATGTTCTGTGTGTGTCTCTGTGTCTGCACGGGCATCTCCCAGGGGCAGGGGGTGGTGGGCCATGGGGAGGCTGCTGCTTCTGCTGTTGCTTTTGTTGTTGGGGAGCACCTGGGCACCCATCGTGTGGGAGCTGGGGCAAAGGGGTACATGGCACAGGGAGGTCTCCTCACTTTATAGTGGGTATTTTGGAATACAATTCGAAAATGACACTCCTGGTTTGCTAAAGAAACATCTAAAGGGGAGGAAAGGCAGATAATACACATTCAGTTGCACTTTGGGCTTCTTTCTCTTATCTTCCAAAAGAGCCCATATCTGCTGAAGATGGGGAAGGCAGCCTTATCCCTGCTGTCACCAACTCCTACCCAGCCTCCGGGGTATCTAGATTTCCCCAGTCTCCTGGCTTAACCAGGCTAGGTATAAGTACTTTTCTTTCTATAATCCCACTGAGATGCTATTGGGTTAAAAATAAAACTTTACTAGGTAATTTGTTGGGAGTGGGGGAGGGAAAGGGAGAGAAGAAGGGATTGGACCTGTGATTTCATTGGTGTAGGGAGCTTCCAGGGAGAAGTGTCTCCTACCCAAGCCAATTAGCTACTTGTTGGAAGCTTATAGAGAGCTGCCTTAGCTGAGTATTCAGGAGAGAAAGTAGCACCAGGCAGAGTTAGGCTCAAAGCTAAGATGGTCATTTCGGCAAAGGCAGAGGGGAAGGGAGGAAGCAAGATAGAGAGAATTCACTTCTGCTCAGACCTGTTGCACAGACTGCAGCTCATCTTCATCTCGCTTATTTTTTTGTTTTTTAAAATGTGTACTGCTAGCTTTTATTTTAACATCTCACCTTCATTTCTGAATTATTCCCCTGCCTCCTTCCCTACTTGGCAAACCATCTTTTACCAGAGAATAAAGCTGAAAGAGAAGGGGGAAATGGAGTTCAGGAAAACCAACCAGCAACATTAACCTCATAACACCCCTTTGTAAGGCTGCATCATTCATCAGGCTTGGCCTGCATCCAAGTGTTCCATAACCCATTTGGGGCAAGGGGTGAGAGACTTGTCTGGGGGAGGGAGGAAATAAGCTACTTCTTGACCACTTGGAGGTAGGGGCTTGGACCATATTTGTTATGTTGAGGTTCCCTGTGTCCTTTATCTTGGTTAGTAAGAGATCTTGTCTCTGCAAGAAACCTTCATCCCTCTTCCATTTTCATTCTGGTTGGCTTTGCTGCCTATTAGAGGGCCCTAGACTTTAGTCATTTAGTTTGATTTGGTGTGTTTGGCAAGGATTTGGATGCCATGGTTGGAGTCCAGGTTCTGCCCAGCTCTAGGATGACATGGGCTGAGGATCTGCTTCATGGCCAACTAGGTGGTGCAGTGAATAGAGCATAAGGAATCAAGAAGACTCATACACAATACTAGCTGTGCAATTCTGGGCAAGTCACTTCACTGTGTTTGCTTCAGCTTTCTCAGTTTTAAATATGAACTGGAGAAGGAAATGGCAAACCATTCTGGTATATTTTCCGAGAAAACTCCACATGGGGTCAAGAAGAGCAGAACACAACTGAAATGACTGAATAACAACAAAAGCCTTTGCTATAGATCCACTTTGTAGGGTTCATCCCTTTCCTTCTCCATCTCCCCTAGCACTTAGAAGTAGAAAGCAAGACAGAACTTAGAGGAATTGCTGTTCTTTGTCCCTTTAATGCTAAACCCAGGCTTCTGAATTTCAGGTTATATCCCCAAAACAATGGGCAGGATTTTCCCTTTTCTCTCTCACTCCAGGTGGGAAGTCCTTTCTGAACATCCACTTCCTTCCTTTTCTTCCCAGAGATGGGAAAAGGGTTAAAAGAAGTAGCCTTGGGGCATCAGGCTCTGGTCAGAGGAAGCAATGAGATAAGGAAGAGATTAAAAGGATGCTTCTTCCTATAAGGTCACAAACTACCAAGGATGCTTAGCAGGCCCATCCCAGCTCAGGTGGTTCCTGCCCTTCTCCCCTTAATGTCCTCTGCTCTGTGGTCCTCTCTCTATCCTAGCTTGTTTCCAGAGACCTCCAGCTGGCCAAAATGCTGCCCACTAGGTTTGGGTGACTCCTGCAGCTGGAGGCTAAGCCAGGCTCTTCATGTTTGCAAGCCTCCCTCCATCTGCCTTGAATTCCACAGTCCTTTGTCCTCCCTTGCCCAGCAACTACTGACCTTTTCAGTTGCCTGGCAACCTAAGGCACCATGCTGGCTCCCTCTGCCACTGGGGGACTCCCACCCTGTTGGCTCTGGATCCTGGGTCTGAAGGGATAAGGGACATTGAGCATACTAGAATTGGTCCTCCCTGTCTGTCTGCTATTCAGCTTCAGGGGCACCAGAGCCTGATCACTGCATGGTACCTATGTCTCATGAGGAGATGGACTTCCAGGCATCCATTATTTGTTGGGGCTGGGAGTTGAGACTCTTGGGTTCTTTCCTATGCTGGTTCTAATGGGTCTGGCTTTCCTGCTCTCTGCCACCTCTCCTCACCCTTTCTCTTGACACTTTGAGATCCCAGAACTAATTTTCCTTTCCCTTAATTCTACTCTAGAGTAGCTTGGAGGTGTGCAATCTGAGCAGATAGTCTGGTAGAGGACCCCTCCACTATCAGGGCCAAAAGAATTGGAACATTAATCTCTTTAATGTGAAGATGAAAATTAATTTGGTGTTAATTAAAATGGGGTGGAACAGGAGGAACCCTAGGAAGGAAAGATATAGATAGATACTGGCATTGCTGTTGGCTTTTAATTCAGCTCCAACATCTGGGAACAAAGTGAGGAACCCTGACCTTGAGTGTCAGAATGCCCTTTTCTTGTCACTAGTTAAGAAGAGGGTGTCCATACATGTTTAATCTTGGATCCTTACCCTTGCTCAAACCCATTGGCTTTGGGAGACCCAACATTGCCTATCTCAAAAAAGATTTAGACCTGGAAGGATTTAGAGATGATGCAGTCCAGTCTGGCTGCTGCAGTAGATAGCGCTCTGGGCCTGAGATCAAGAAAACCTGAGTTCAAATGCAACCTCAAATGCTAGATGTGTACCACTAGGCAAGTCACTTAATATCTTTTTGCCTTAAGCCACTGTAAAAGGAAATCAGTATCTTTGGCAAGAGACCCCCATGGAGAATTGGTTCATGGAGTCATAAAGAGTTGGATAGGACTGAGTGACTGGATGGCAACAAAAGTCTAATCCCCACATTGTATGAAGAATCTGAGATCCAGAGAAGAGAGATTAGGGATCAGAGCAAGGTTTCCAAGCCAGATATTTACATCAGATCTAGTCCTTACTGTAACCTGGCCAAGGGGGGAAGAGACACAGAGAGAGAAAGAAAAAGAAACAGAGAGACAGACAGACAGACAGACAGACAGACACACACACACACACGGGGTGGGGGAGGGAGGGAGAGAAAAAGAGAAAACAGAGATACACAGAGAAACAGAAACAGAGAGAGACAAAAACAGACCCACAGAAAGAAAACAGAGAGACAGAGAGAGACAGAGAAAGTCAGAAAAAAGAGAGAAAAAAGGAGAGACGCACAAAGAGAAATAGAGACACAGAGAAAACAGAAAGACATTCAAAGTGACAGAGAGAGACAAACGAGAGGGGGGGAGGAGAGAGAAGGACAAAGAGAAAACAGACACACAGAGAAAAAACAGAAAGAGAGAGAGAGAGCCAGACAGAAAAACAGAAAACAGAGACACAGACAAATACAGACACAGAAAGACAGAAATAGACAAAAAAATAAGGGAAAGAAAAGGAGAGATACACAGAAAACACAAAGAGAAAACAGAAAGATGGGGGGGAAGAGGGAGAGAAGAAGGGAAGGAAGGAGGAAGGGACGTAGAGATGTGGGGATATGGAGACTATTAAACTTTGAAAGATAATACAAAGATGGGGGCAGAGAGAAAACATACAGAGAGACAGACAGAAAGACACACACACAGACAGGGACAGAGAGACAAAGAGACAAAGAAAGAAGGGAGAGAAAAGGAGAGAGAAGGACAGACAGAGGCAGAGAGACAGAAAGAGACAGAGAAAACAGAAACAGAGAGAGACACACAGAAATGGAGAGAGAAGACAGAGAAAACGGACAAATACAGAGAAAGACAGACAGAGACAGAGACAGAGACACACACAAAGATGGACAGGCAGAGACAGAAAAAAAGGGAAAGAAGAAGAGAAATACAGAGATACACACAGAGAGAAAGAGACAGAGAGATGAAGCCAGAGAGAGAAAAAGGGAGGGAGGAGAGAAAAAAAGAATGTTAAAATTTGCAAGATGGGGGAAAGAGAGACACACAGAGAGAGACAGAGACAGTGAGAAGGGGGGGAAGGGCATTCCTGGCGGCAGCCAGAGGACTTCCCAACATCCAGCAGGCATGTGCATGGCTTATGGTGGCAAGGGCTGGCTTGTGTATTACAAGAATATGAATATGCATGGGGTAGGAAGGTGACTTCCATGAATTCCCATTTAAACAAGTCCTGAAATTGGGGACTTGGGTGGCTTTTAAATTAACAGATGGGGAAGGAGGAAGAGGAGAGGAAGAAGAGGGTTTGTGTTCTGAGTCAATTTTGACCTGGCAACCAGCCTTTTTTCTCTCTCTCTCCCCCATTCCAGCCCTATGATATCACAGGTGCAGAATGTACCCCAAACCCCAAACCCTCTTCTCAGCTCTAACTAGGAGAAGTGATCTTCATGGTGGCTTAATTAACGTCTGGAGCTAATGCTCCAATTTACAGGACGGTTAATTTCCCCTCCTAATAGATCCATTGTTGGTGTTTGTTTTGAGTTTAAAATAGCAGGGTGGCCACTTGTTCAGGTTTCAATGATTTCTCTACTGTCTCCAAGGGTCTCAGAGGATATTTTCTTCTTTCTGAAGCCCATGCTTTCCACCCTCAACTCAAATGTGGCTCAGAGAGCTTGTCATTTTCTCAAGGTCACACAGTATATCAGGGAAGGAACTGATTCTGGGATCAGTTGGTGCTGATTAAAGAGGCCATCTTTTGTTGTTGGGGGTAGTTCGGTGAGAGACTGAGTATAAATGGAGTAGAGGCATTTGAGCAGTGAAAAGAAAACATTGTAGTAGAAAGAAAGCTAAGTCTGAAATCAAGTCCTGGGTTCAAATTCCACCTTTGAAGATTTCTGTGTGATCATGGGCAAGTTACTTAGCTTCTCAGTCTCAGTTTCCTCTTCTGTAAAATGAAAGGTTTAGATCAGATGATCTCAGAGGGTCCCTTCTAGTTCTAGATCTATGAGCTTTATGTCTTTAGAAGCAGGAAGGAAGAACAGGATGAGTTGGGGGGCGCTGACCAAGGCTATTATTTTGTGTTCCACTCTCTCCTCTCCATCCCCTAGACTCGAAGCTCTCGACATTCACAGGGTGCCCAGCCAGGGCTGGCTGACCAAGCAGCTAAATTGTCCTTTGCCTCTGCCGAGTCACTGGAAACCATGTCGGAGGCTGAGCTGCCCCTTGGCTTCAGCAGGATGAATCGATTCCGCCAGAGCCTGCCCCTCTCTCGATCTACTAGCCAGACAAAACTCCGTTCCCCAGGTACTTTTCCCAGTTCTTTCCTCCCCTCGCCTCTGCCCCATTATGTCTCTGCTCACCTTACCCTCAACCCTTTTCCAGAGTTAGAGAGTGTTAGAGGTAAATGGAATTTTGTAAATCCAACCTCAGTGAGATTGTCCAAAAGCACGTATTCCAGCACTGCAAATTCCAGTACTTTTTCCCACTCAGTGCTTCCTCTGACCCTAGCCCCTCCCTCCTTGCCCTCAGCCCTTCTTTCCCCTTTCTCTTTTATTTTCTGTTCCCTCCCCCAGCTTCTCTTTCCCGAATTCCTCAAACCCAATTCCCTTCTATCCATCTCTTTCTCTCTGCTGTAGCTTTCCCCTGTTCTCTTGGGACCCGGTGGGGAAGATGAATAGAGAGGGGAAACAAGGTCACCAGTGGCATTAGAGCAGTGGTTTATGTGACCTCCATATTGCCCATTCAGATTTTTCTCACAACTGCTCTCCAGGAGCTGATGTTGAAATGCCTTAAAGAGAAGACAGCCCTGTATAGTGTATACAGAGTCTAAACTTAACTGCATTTGTACCTTGCCCCACCTTTCTTTCCCTTTTGCTTCCTGGAAAGTTTTCCTTTCATGACTCCCCTAGCTCTTTTGGGTCCAGGGCCAGGGGCTGTGACTGACTCCCTGTATTTTGCCCCTCCAAGGGGTGCTATTCCTGCAGTTTGGGGAAGAGACTCGTCGGGTGCACATCACCCACGAGGTCAGCAGCCTGGATACCCTCCATGCCCTCATTGCCCACATGTTCCCGCAGAAGCTCACCATGGGCATGCTAAAGTCACCCAATACGGCCATTCTCATCAAGGATGAGGCTCGAAACATCTTCTATGAGCTTGAGGATGTCCGGTAAGGGGACAGGGTTTGGGAGCGACATTTAGACTCCAGAGACTGGTTTGTTCCCCTTTTTCACTTAAAAGCAAAAGGTGCAAGAAATCCATCCAGCTCTTTCCCTCTGGAGGAGAGGGAGATAATGTGAAGGCAAATTCCCTTCTAGAATGTAAGAACCTTGTTGGTGGGGATTATTTCATTCATTTTATTTGTAGCGCCTAGCACATCAACTATGGATTAATTGATGTGTAGATAGTATACTTGCACAGATTCTCTTCTCATTCTTGGGTCAGGGTGTCTGGACTCTTGGGTTCTTATCCAGCCCCCTTCATTCCCATATACCACCAATCCCAGTAATGAGATGATGATGATGATGATTAACAACTCATATGTATATAGTGTTTTCATATATTTTCTGATATGATCTTCACAAATTCTGTGAGATAGGTGCTATTATTATACCCATTTTATAGAATGAAGCTCAGGGAGATTGTAGCCAGTAAAGATTTCTGAAAGAGCATTTCTGGGTAAATTATAGTCAACTTTACCAACCATTGTTAGCAAGTAGGTTAATACAAATAGATCATTCATTTGTTCTCTCAACATAGAAGAAACCTAACATATGAAAACTTTAATACTTATAAAACTTTTGGAAAAAGGGGTGCACCTGAGAGTGAAAATCAACTCTGGTTATTAATGAAAGAATAGATATTATAATGAGAGATGGGTTTATTCTAATGAGGGGCTAGGGGGACATGATTCTGATCATTTCATGATTCGATTTACATCGAAGAGATTTATCTATACCCAAATCACTTAGCTAGGGTAATCTAGACAAAAGGGAGAATCCTCATTTCCCCAGACCTGTCTGCGTAAAACCGACTGGGCTGGAATCCATCAGTTCGCCTAAACTAAAATTTCTTAGCCTTTTGAAAAGATCTGAGTTTTCCATCTCTATATGAGTTCTGCACTTCAAAGGCTGCCTGAATAACCTCCAGAGGCTGATTTCTGAATGAGGAAGTAGAAAAGGGAAAAAAATTGGCCCTAATTCAATACTTGGTTATTAATACAAGAGAAATAGTCATTTCTCTCAAGGTTCGGTGAGGAGCATTCAATCTGTGTCTGTGTTTGGATATGGAGGTCAGTGACACCTTCATCTCTCCCCAGGGATATCCAAGATCGAAGTATTATCAAGATTTACAGAAAGGAACCACTTTATTCTGCCTTTCCTGGCTCCCACCTCACTAATGGAGATCTTCGGGTAAGAACCCAGGGTGCTAAAGCTAGGGGGAGGTCAGGGAAGAGTCATTAGAGGAACTCACGAGAGGTACCTAGGGGGAAGGTCATTGGAAGAAAGGAAGAGACAAATATTTATGAAGTGCCTACTATGTGCCAGACACTGTTCTAAGCACTTTACAAATATTATCTCATTCGATCCTCACAACAATCCTGAGAGGTATCCCCATTTTGCAGTTAAACAATTTTTCTAGGATTACCCAGCTAATAGGTTTCTGATGCTGGATTTGAACTTGGATCTTCAAGTTCGGTGCTTAATTCACTGCACCACTTAGCTAGCTGCCTCTGAGACCAGTTTGGAAAAAACTATACGGCAAAAACCTGGGAGGTGGGGCATAAGTCTTGGAGGATAGAAGAGAGAGCTAATTTCATGAGGCTGTGGGGGAAAGTGGACCCAGCATTTGTTACTACCATACTGGCCCTCAGTCCTATGCTTCTACCCTTCCTTACCCTTCTGGGGTCTTTTCTGAGGATACTCCATTGTTTTTTCATCTACCTTTATACCAGCACTGAGTGGAAGAATCCTTTATGGAAATAGGACTAAATAAATAAGCCAAAATTGCAGTAGGAGAGATTGAGGGCAGACAGTAGGAAGGATCTCTCCAAAATCAGAGCAAATTATTCTAAATCTGATGGCATTTTCTCAGGCTTCCTCTGTGAAATAGTAAGCTTTCAACACTGATGACTGCCTTCTCTTGAGTAACCTCTATTTTCTTTGACTTTGTTCCCCCTGAGTTGTCTTCCTGACTGCTGTTTCTCTGCTAGATCTTAATCCATCCTCCTGCCCACTAAGTGTGGGTATAGCTCAAGGCTCCATCTGCATCCTTCTCTCTTCTTTCTTTAAGCCCTCTCTTGGGTCCCATGGGTCCAATTATTATCTCTACAAAGATGAATCCCCAAATCTATTTATCTAGACTCAGTCTCTCTGCTAACCTCTAGTCCCAGCTGCCTATTGGACTGCTCCACCTGGAAGTCCAGTTGGCATCTCAAACTCAGTATATCTGAATTAAGGCTTAACTCATTTTCCTCCCCCCATCCCCACCTGTCACTCAAGAATTCTCTATTTCTTTTGAGGGTACCACAATCCTTTTAAGTTACTTAGCATTGCAACCTCAATAGTTATTCTCAACTTTTTTTTATTCTCTTACCTCTGACAGTAGTTGCCAAGACTTTTATTATTTCTCTCACATTTATCCCCCTATCTCCACTCACATGATCATCACCCTAATTCAAGTCCTTATCACCTCTCACTTAAACTACTGCAATATTCTCCTGATGGGTGTGGCTGCTTCTAACCCTTCCCCATCTTCCATATAACTTTGAAAATAATATTTCAAAAGAAAAATCCCTAGACACAATGTGACTCTTCTGCTCAAAAAGTTTCAGGGGCTCCCTGGTATTGCTAGAATGAAAAATAAAATTCCTCAGCCTAGCAGTATCTGGTTCCATCCTTCTGCCTTGTTTTCCCAGGACTCCCTGAATTCTACATCCCATCCCCATGCTTGTTCACTGTCCCTGAGCCAACATTCTATCTTCCACTCTTTGCCTTATGTCCCCCTGTTTAGTATGCTCCCATTTCTTAGAATCTGTGTTGTTTTCTCTAAGGCTCACCTTAAGGGTCACCTCCTTTCCTGATGCTCCTGGGTGACTTCTCCCTCCATAGATTACTTTGTATTTATTTATTTTTTTTCTTATGTTAGTCCTTCCATTAGAATGTAAGTTTTTTGAGACCAGAGGCTGTTTCAGGACTGTCTTCCTATTTCCAGCTTTACAAATATTAATCATAACAATAATAATAGAAGCATTTATTTAAGTGCCTACTATGTGCTAAGCACGTTACAAATATTTTCTCATTTGATTCTCACCATAATCCTGGGAGAGGGAGGTGTTACTATTAATTCCCATTTTACAGATGCAAAAACCAAGGCAAACAAGTTAAATAACTTTCTCCACGTCACTCAGTTCATATCTGGTCATGTTTGAACTCGGATCTTTGATCAGTGCCCCATTGAACTCCACAGAGCAGACAAGTGATGGATGGGGAATTTTAAAACTGTGTCTTAAGGAGTGGGCTCAGGTGTGGAGAGGGAGGGCTTAGCTCAGGTGTGGGTATGACACAGTACGGGGTTGGGTGTTCTCTCTCCCACAGAGAGAGATGGTCTACGCCTCCCGGGAGTCATCGCCTACCCGTCGCCTGAACAACCTCTCCCCGGCCCCCCATCTGTCCTCGGGCTCCCCACCGCCAGGCCTGCCCTCTGCCTCCCCTTCCCGGTCCAGGCTCTCCTATGCAGGGGGGAGTGGGGGCCGCCCCCCGTCTTACGCTGGCAGCCCCGTCCACCACTCAGAAAGGCTGGGGGGTGTGCCCCCCGCACCAGGCGTCTCCCCCAGCCCCAGTGCCATCTTGGAGCGCCGGGACGTGAAGCCCGATGAAGACCTGGCGGGCAAGGGTGGAGGGGTGATGCTAGTGAAAGGGGAGGGCCTCTATGCAGACCCCTACGGGCTGCTCCACGAGGGGCGACTGAGCCTGGCCTCGGCTGGAGGGGACCCCTTCGCTTACCCCGGTGGGGGACTCTACAAACGGGGCTCAGTCCGGTCCCTCAGCACATATTCTGCTACTGCCCTACAGTCTGACCTGGAGGATTCCCTGTACAAAGCGGCCACTGGCAGCGGCGGGCCACTCTATGGGGACGGCTTTGGCTTCCGTCTGCCCCCTGCTTCTCCCCAGAAACTGGTGGACGTGGCAGCACCCCCGGGCGGCCCTCCACCTCCCCATAGCCCCTATTCTGGGCCTCCTAGCCGCTCCTCCCCCGTCAGGCAGTCTTTCCGCAAGGACTCTGGATCCTCATCCTCTGTTTTTGCTGAGAGCCCAGGGGGCAAGCCACGGGGTGGGGGAGGCGCTTCATCTTCTGGGGTGCCCCCATCAGAGCTTTTCCCAGGGCCTGGGGAGCGCCCACTGGCAGGCTTTGGGCCTCCGGTGCCAGCCAAGGACACGGAGACCAGGTAAGGGGGTCTGGGGCTGGGGCTTGGCTTCTGGCCAGATGCTCTCCTGGGCTGAGTGGGTATTTTGGGGGGGAGAAGGGAGTTTGGCATTTGATTGTATGTGTGCAATGAGTATATGTTAGTGTATGTCTGAGTGTGAGTAAGTGCAAGGGAGGGAAGGCCAGGTGTCCCCTAGGCTGAGCAGGCCCCTGAGGTTCCTTTGGGAAGGGGCTCTGGGACCCAGAGAGAAGTACCGAGGGTCGCTGGGGTTGCGGCCTGAAAGGACAGACAAAAAGAAAGGAGGAAGAAGGGCCCCATTTGGTCTAGAGCCTTTTGTCTCTTCTATCCCTGATCAGCCTCTCTCCAAAGGGGGCCTCAGCCCTGAGACAAGGGGACAACTATAGCCCCAGATCTTCCCTTCCCTTTCTTTGTACCATCCCCCCCCCCTTCCCAACCCCATTGTGGGCCTGGGCATGGGATTTGCTGAAAGGGAAAAACCAGCTGGTTAAAATGAATGGTTTTTAGCTTGTCATTAAAAAAAATTATTCAGGCCCATGAATAGAGAGGGGGGAGTTTGTGTGATAGAGACCCACCCCAGTGGTAGAGAGAAGGAGGACATCTGAGCTTTGTTTTTACAGGGGTGGGGGACTTCAGTCTCTAGAGCCCTGGCTGGGGCTAGATCTTCACTGAGCCCCTCCTTTCTACATTCTAGGGAGCGAATGGAAGCCATGGAGAAGCAGATTGCGAGTCTGACAGGCCTGGTGCAGAGTGCCCTTCTCCGTGGCTCAGAGGCTGAGACCCCCAGGTAGGGTTCCCACCCTCACCCCAGGGCAGGCTCTTGGGTTCTTCTGCCAGTCACTGCTCTAGACCCTCCCCCCCAGCTCTCTCTTAGGACATTTGGTATAAGTCAAAAACCATTGATTAACCTACGCTGTGATAAACACTCCCTGTCCTCAAGGAGTTTCCATTCTATTAGGGGGCTACAACACAAAAAAAGATAAGTATACACATTATAATGTGAGGAGTGAGGATTTGTTATCTAGCTGATCCGGACACCTTTGCCCTATTGCCTTAGTCCTGGGTACATTATCAGCAGCTGCTCAATAGACATGTATTTACTATTCCCCTTCTCATCCTCTTGCCTTCTTCCCCCAGTAATGAGTTTCTTTTTGTCAATCCTTTAGCGGATATATTAGTCCAAAGTAAGAGATATTTAAGCAAATGGCAAGGAAAGTCACTTTCAGTTTCCTCTTCTGTTAATAAAAAAAAAAAAAAAGACTCGGGGAGGAGGGGGGTGGTCTGGATTAGACAGCCTGTCCCTCCCAGCTCTGACATTCTCAGGTTCTGTGAGAGAGATCTCCCCAGTTATGGCTGATTCTGATCATCTCCTCTTTCATAGTGAGAAGATTGAAGGTTCCAATGGGGCAGCAACGCCCTCAGCACGTGAGTGTGCCTCTGTCTCTCTGGCCAATCCCTGCCAAGGGGAAATTCCTCATGCCCTGTTGGATACCCAGGGTGCCCCTGCAGGAAATCTGCTCTTCTGAGGTCCCTGCTCCTTAGAGGGGCTTCAGGCTTCTCCCACTGGTTGTTCCAGCTCTACAGCCTGATAATATGGGTGGAGGAAGGCTGCAGAATCACACAATTTAGGATCTGGAAGAGATTTTAGGGTAGGGTTTTTATTTTGGGGTCCATTGACCCCCAAAGTTCAGTGATTCAATGTTAGGGGGGGTCTAAGAATATCTTTTTCAATAGTTGGATTCCTCTGGGTTTTTTTTATTAGTTTTATGCCTTTAAAAAAACATGATCCTGGGGGCCTAAGAATATCTGTTTTAATAGAATTGGATTCCTCTGTTTTTAAAAAAAATTTATGCCTTTAAAAAACATGATTCTGAAAGGAGATTCATAAGCTTCCCCAGCCCGGGGTCTGTGACACAAAAACCATTTGGTGTCCCTGCTTCAGAATCCATTGATGTAATGATACCCAACCCCACTCTCATTTCATGATGGTTCTTCAAAGTATTTTTTGTTATATATTCTAAAATCTGAACAAAGGCAAGCAGCCTTAGGAAATCGCTTCAAATAAAACCGTACATACCAAACTATTTGCAATAAAAAGGATGATGTGCTTGAACAGAATATTAAGAACTACAGGATGAGGAGAGGCCATGGAAAAAGCACTGGGAGTGGGGCCAGGAGACTGGGGCTGGTCCCAGCTTGGCCCCTTCATTATGTAGGTTTGGACATTTTCACCTCTCTGGGTCTCAGTTTCCTCCTTTGTAAAAAAAAAAAAAAAAAAGGGAGGTCGTACTCATGATTGTGGAGTCCCTTTCTAGTTCTAACTTCCTGAAATAAGCTTCTTTGCTCTTGAGTCCTTTCTTGATCTTAGTTCATTTTAAATTTTGTTGTTCAGTCATGTCTAACTCTTCATGACCCCTTTTGGGATTTTCTTGGCAAAGATACTGGAGTGGTTTGCCATTTCCTTGTCCAGCCCATTTTACAGATGAGAAAACTGAGGTAAACAGGATTAAATGATTTATCCAGGGTCACAACTTGGAAGCTGGATTTGAACTCAGAAAGATGAGATTTCCTAACTCCAGGCCCAGAGCTCCTTCCACTTCACTACCTAGATTGCCTATTTTTGTTTTTTTGGTTTTTTGCTGAAACAATTGGGGTTAACTTGTCCAGGGTCACATAGCTAAGGGTCTGAGGCCAGATTTGAACTCAGGTCCTCCTGACTTCAGGGCTGGTGCTCTATACACTGCACCACCTAGCTTCCCTATAGATTCCCTATTTTTAATAGACATGTATTAATAATAGGCATTGAGGTGACTCAGTGGGTAGAGCACCAGACCTGCAGTCAGGAAGTCCTGAGTCCTCAGGAAGACCTGAGGTATCATACTCTTCCAACCCTGTGTGATCCTGGACAAGTCATTTTGCTTCTTTTAACCTTAATTTGTAAAATGGGGATAATAACAGCACTTGCCCTGCAGGGTTGCTGTAAGAATTGAATGATAGAAGAATTATCAAACATTTAGCACAGTTCCTGGCCTATTATTAGTAATAACATCAGCAAATAAACAATATCAATAATAATTAATATTTATTATTAATAGCCAATATTTATTATCAGTCACTAATAACAACTAAGATTTCCCATTACTAATTCATAAATACCTATAAATATTATGTAATTAATTTATATTTTTAAAATAAGTAAAATATTTATTAATAATTAATACAAATATTAAGAACCTCTTCTGTGCTTGCCTTTGAAGCTCCAAATATTATATAAAGTTCAGTCTGCCCTCAAGAAGCTTAGCATCTAGCAGGGAGATGTGACCTGTATAGGTATAACCCTGGGTGGAGACAATTAAGAGCAAGGGCAGGAGGCGAGGGTGGAAGTGGCCCTCTTTGAGTATTTTTCCTAGATTCTCTCTTGTGCTGACCTGTCATCCTGCAGCTTGTGGACTGGGTGGGCGGAGCAGTTCGGCCACTCCAGTTCCAGCGCCTCCACCCCCTTCAGCCAGCAGCACCCCAGCGGGCCCCCCAACAGCTGTCACCCGTCTACACATGCAGCTGCACCTCCATGACCTACAGCATAATGCCAGTGACCTCCGCAACCAACTCCAGCAGCTGCGCAAAATGCAGGTAGGATTTAGCCCCAAGCAAGTCCCTGGGACTCTGGCTCAGGGAAAATTCTGGGTTCCTGAGCCCACAATCTTGGATTCAACATATTGTATTATCTCCTTCCTTCCTGATGAAGCAATAAATCTCCCTTCCTTCCCACCAGTTTCTGTCAACGCAGAGCTAGGGCAGAGTTTGTTTCTGGTTATAGCTCTGGCCCGCTGCTCTTGGCAGATGGTTCTACCTGGCAGGAGCTGGGCACTGCTGTGCGTAGTTCCTGGGGAGGGAACCACTGCCTTTCAGGTGAGGATAATGCAGAGAGACAGGCCAGGAGGAGGAGGGAGAAACTGCCATCTGGGCCATGGAACAAGATTCATAGCCTTCTACCTAAGAGATGGTCAGGGGTCAGGGCTAGGAATCCCTAACCTGAGGCTAAACTGTGTTCTTCTGCCTGGAACACTCGGCTTGCAGTTCCTGGTATTCTGCCCTCTGTGTTCATGCAGGCATTTAACCCTTAGCCCACCCTCCAATTTCTGAACCTCCATCTTTCATCCTTCACATTCCTGATTTTGATCCTTCAGTGTCTAATACTAAGACACATTACCCTGTGTCTCACACTGGGCTCCCTTCTCCTCCAGACATCCCTAATTCAGTCCTCTCTCTCCACATCCCATAGCCTTGTCCTTGAGTCTCTTCTGTCCCTAACCAAAGCTCCCCTTCCATCTCCATGGCCCAGAGACCCTCCTTACATCCCTGACCCCAAGCCTCCTCCTCTCCCAATTTTCCTGACCTAGAACCATCCATCTCCAGATACCTGGCCCAGAGCCTCCACCTTTCTATATTCTTAGCTTATAGTCCCCCTTCATATCATTGGCCAAGAGTCCCTCCTCTTCTGTTCCTAGGACTTTTCGTCCACTATCCCCAACATAGCCAGAATCCCTCTCTCGATATCTCTGACCCAGAGTCCCTTCACCCTCCTCCCTGGTCCATCATCTTCCTCAAATTCTGACTTAGAGTTCTGCTCTCTGCCTCCCTAACCATCCCCACATTTCTGACCCAGAATCCCCCATTCCCAAACCTGACTCAAAGTCCCCCTTAGCACATCTCTGACCCTGATAATGTGTAGCCATGAGGGTTACATCTCCCCATTCTGTCCCCCTCTCATATCCTTCTTGTCTCCCTGTAGCTGCAGAATCAGGAGTCTGTTCGAACCTTGCTGAAGCGCACAGAGGCCGAGCTGAGCCTTCGGGTATCTGAAGCAGTCCGAAAGCAGGAGGACCCTCTGCAGCGGCAGCGTACCCTGGTGGAAGAGGAAAGGCTGCACTATCTGAGCGAGGAGGAGCTGGTCACTCAGCAGCTCAAGTGAGGGGGCCTTCCTTTGGGAGGGAGACTGGCTGTGGCTCGTAGTTGTTCTGGTCCAGAAGACTTAGTTCTTTCCAACCAGAGCCAGAGTTGGGGCACAGGAGGCAGATAACCAAAGCAGCTAGACTCAGTGGTTAGACCACTGAGCAAGAAATCAAGGAGACCTGAGTTCAAATCTGGCCTCAGACCCTTAATGGGCAAATGGGCAAATCACTTCACCTCTGTTTATGTCACTCTCCTCCCCTGTAGAATGGGGTTAATAACAATAATTACCTCCCAAAGTTCTTGTGAAGATCAAATGAGATGTTTGTAAACTGCTTACTTAGTACATTGCCTGACAAATAGTAGGCACTATATAAATGCTTGTTATTGTTATTACCATCATTATCATCATCATCGTTATTATTATCTTAGCACAACCCATAGGAGGAAGGAAGGGTGCTATAAGCATGCTGGTGTATATGGGACCTTTCTGTCTGTCTTTAACCTCCTTGGGGTATCTGCCTGCCATCGGAATCTTTAGGTCAAAGGATATGAAACAAGTGTGTGGTGGTATGGTGAAAAGAGTTTGACTGAGGACTGGGTTCAGATCTTGCTTCTGATGTTCATTAACTGTGTGACCTTAGTCAAGTCCCTTTACCTGTCTTTTCCTTAGTTCCCTCAATTATAAAATGGGAGCTTTGGACTAGATAGCTCTAGAGGTCCCCTCTGACTGTGAACCTATGAGCCCATGAGCAATGAGGGATACTTCTGAAGATGCCTTTTTCCAAATGACAAAAGTAATTTGTATTTCTACAGTGCTTTTAGGTTTCTAAGTCACATTGTTCATGGTAATCCTTCAAAGTAGTAAGTTGAGTATCATCATCCCATTTGACAGATGAGAAAAATCGAGGCTCAGAGACCTCATGGCACTTGCCTACAATCACACAGTTAATAAATAGAAGCATGGTTAATCCACTCAACTAGCATTTAATAAGCATTTACTGAGTGTCAAGCACCCTCATTCTGGGAATACCAAGAAGGGCAAAAATGAAGTCTCTTCTCTCAAGAATGTACACATTTCAATGAGTGTGGTGGGGGAGATAACATATTTGCAAATAACCATGAGCATATAAGATGTTCTCAGTGAAAATGGAAAGTAATTTTAAAGGGAAAGGGTGGGAGGGGGCTAAGGAAAGACCTCTTGAAGATGGCATTTGAGTTGAGACTTGAAGGAAGCCAGGGAAGCTAAGCCAGGGATGGGGGACAGCCCGGACAAAGGTCTGGAGTGGGGAGATGGAATAAACCTCAGGGTTGCTAATGGCAAATCCAGTGCCCTTCCCACATGTCACTCAGCAGCTCATTTTTCATATAATTTCATTTTCCAGAGAATCCAGAATTTCTTTTGTCGTTGGTCAAGTCACATGTGTTAGGAAGAAGGCTTCATGGCCTCCAGGAGACTGGCAGAAATGCAGGGGCTGCAGTTTTTTAACTAACTTGCAGTGCACGGGAGCCTCGCCTCAACCCTGCTTTTGGCCCACTACCTGGTTTTCCTTAGCCAGTGACCAGTGTGAAGGGGTGTTGGGGCTGAAGACACTCTGGTGGCTGCAGCTAGCTGTCTTCCCTTCTCTCAAAGCTTAGAGTACTCCCTAGTCTGGAGCTGGTACCTTGGGCAGCTGCCCCCGCCGTGTGTGACATGGCCACTAGGGGCAGAGTAATTCCCTATTCTCTTAATGGAGTGTGAAAAACTTCTCTTCATCTTTCTAAGTCTGGGATGAGGTTCTCAGCTCTTTTTTTTTTTTTTTAAACTGGGGAACAAAGTATGTCTATGTTGGGGAAAGGGAGAAGGAAAGGGCCTGGAAACCCACTACAGTACAGAAATGTATGAATTTCTGATCCAGTCTTATGAAAGAAATCTATTATTTTTAAAGTCTGACTTAGCAATCAATCAATAAACATTTATTAAGCTAGACACCATCATTGTACTCCCCTGTTCCTTTCTCCTCGACCATGAGTGGTTCTGGTGAATACTTAACAATCTACTCTCTGCATGACCTGCTTTTCAGTTTAATTTGCATTGTCAACTTTCCCCCAAACTTCCTTAAGCCTACATAATCAACAAAATAATAAATCAAGTCCTGATTTGTAGCATTTGCAGATTTCTAAGGAAAGTGAAAATTAACAATCACTTTCCACGAAATCCACATATCCTTACCCCCAATTTTTCTTGAGAGGAAGGGAAAAGGAAGTTCTAAGTTGAAATTTCAGTTCTGTTCCTAACTATGACTATAATTAAGTCACTTAGCCTCTATGCCTTAGTTTTCTTTTTTTAAAAAATAACTTTACTTTTCAAAATACATGCAAAGATAGTTTTCAGCATTCATCCCTGCAAAATCTTGTGTTGCAAATTTTTCTCCCTCCTCCTCCCCTAGGTTAAACATGTACAATTCTTCCAAACATATTTCTACATTTATCATTATGCCTCAGTTTTCTTTCATCGAATTGCCTGGACTCAGTATTTCCCCATACCATATTAAAAAGAAAACATTTCTCAGGCAGGTTCTGCCCCACTTCTCATTATATTCTTTTGATGGCCTCAGGATTGTACTCTCCAGCTTTCTTCCAGCTGTCCCTTTTCTCTCATTCCTTCCAACCAGGGTTTCTCTTTCCCTGCCTGTTCTCTGGCAGCCACCCAGCCTCTTCTCAATCTTCTTGTCCCTAAAGGAAGCACAGCCCTCTGGGAATTTCCTGAGGGTTTCTGCTGCCAGCAGTCCTTGGGACACAGACAAGGGTAAAAATAACAAGCATGGGGAGTTACAAAACTCTGACATTCTCAACGCTCCCAGGAGCAAGAGTGTTCTCTGGTATTCTTGGGGATCAATGGAATGTTCTTCGCCAAATTGCATCATCTTTGTAGCATGACCTCCACTCCACTACGTACCTTTTCTATCCTTTTTTATTCCATGAACGACAGATCCAGTTTCCTTCCCCTTCAATGAAGAATATTCCTAGGTTCCTCCTTCATTCTGTAACTCTTTCAAAGGACTGGACTTCCCTTCCCCTAACTGTTAAGTGCAGATAATTATCCCAGACCTACCACCCTCATAAACTAGTTACTAGGAGCAAAATCACATGGTGTGGGTGGGTGTAGATTGTAAGCTGTCAAACTGTGTCAGAGGAATACTTGGACTATTCCTCAAATGCCTTTCTTCCTTCCTTATACACAAAGGACATCTCCCCTAGGATTTCCTCCTAAGAAACCTGCCCTCAAGCTCACTTTTTTTTTAAAGTACTTGAGTGTTTCTTTGATGTCCCCTCCCTATTTTTCCCTTGAAATTCGGGAGGATATGAATTCAAATTTGATCTCTGCCTCAGTTTCCTCATCTGTATAATGAGCTGGAGAAGGGAATAGCAAATCATTCCAGTGTCTTTGCTGAGAAAACCCCCAAATGGCACATTATTGAAGCAACTAAACATCAGCAACAACAAATTGTGTGAAGCATCATGCTAGATACCCAGCGTACAAACACAAGACTGTATCCCCTTTGCCTACCTCCAGGAATCCCATGCTCTATTGCTTTGGGAGAAAGGTATCATCCCACTTAGAATTTATAAATTCATTGGACAGAGGTTTCCACACAGACATCATTTCCCTCAGGCCCTCTTCCATTCTGACTCATATTTGGTTTTGTTCTAACCTACTGCCTGATAGAGAAACTTAGTTTCCCACAATATCCTTGTGGAGGAGGAGGCGTGAGCTTCAGGCTGATTGATTATCCAGTTAGGTGGCCTCATAGTGGATTGGATGCAAAGATTTGATTATTGGCTCAGTGTCAATCTGGAAGGATGTCTCTCCTGGCATGAAACCGGGCTCTGTCCTTGTCTTTTCGACCTATAGTGTTTGTCAACAGTGTGGCCAGAGAATGCTTATCTATTCTTTGATCTGATGATATCAGACTAGATGGGAGAGCTAATATATCAGATGACTGAATTAGAATAAAAATGACTGCCATAGGTCAGAATGATGGACCATTAAAGCAATGATGTTTAAGAAGGATAAACTCAGTCTTCTCTTAAATTTTTTTTAAAATTCAATTATAGAACTTATAAGATAGAGAAACGACTTGAAAGCAATTCATATGAAAAAGCTTTGGGCATATTAACTGATTAATTTTTTTGGTCAGAAGTATAAGAGCAGACCTCAAGAAACTTGGAATGAAGACATGATTTTGGGTTATGTAATGATTGCTCCTCATACCCAGAACACTCTTTCTTCTCAGCGCCATCCATCGACCTCCCTAGCTTTCTTTTTTTGTTTGTTTTTTTCTTTATTAAAGTTTTTTATTTTTCTTATTTATTTATTTATTTATTTGTTTGTTTATTTTATTTATTTATTTATTTAAAGCTTTTTATTTGTATGACATGTATATGGGTAGTTTCCCAACATTGATCTTTACAAAGCTTTCCATTACAAATTTTACCCCCAGTCCCCTCCCCTCCCCTAGATGGCAGGAAGTCCACTACATTTTAATAATGTTGAAATGCTTGAGAAGTTATGCAAGAAAAATCCTATCTACAAGAAAAAAAAGAATCAGAGAAAGGCAACACAATGCAAGCAAATGTCAATAGAGATCATGAAAATGTTACATTGTGGTCCATATTTCATATCCCTCTCTCTGGGTGTATATGGTTTTCTTCAGTGAACAATTGGAACTGGTTTGAGACAATTCTTTGTTGCAGAGAGCCATGTCCATCAGAATTGATCATCATGTAATACTGTTGTTGCTGTGTATGATGATCTCCTGGTTCTGCTCGTTTCACTCAGCATCAGTTCATGCAAGTCCCTCCAGGCCTCTCTGAAATCGTCCTGCTGGACGTTTCTTACAGAGCAATAATATTCTATAACATTCATATACCATAATTTATTCAGCCACTCTCCAATTGATGGGCATCCCTGCAGTTTCCAGTTTCTAGCCACTACAAAAAGGGCTGCCACAAACATTCTTGCACAGGTGGGTCCCTTTCCCTCTTCTAAGATCTCTTTGGGATATAGGCCCAGTAGAAGCACTGCTGGGTCAAAGGGTATGCACAGTTTGACAACTTTTTGAGCATAGCTCCAAATTGCTCTCCAGAATGGTTGGATCCGTTCACAGTTCCACCAACAATGTATTAGTGTCCCAGTTTTCCCACATCCCCTCCAACATTCATCGTTATCTTTTCCTGTCATTTTAGCCAATCTGACAGGTGTGTAGTGGTACCTCAGAGTTGTCTTAATTTGCATTTCTCTGATCAATAGTGATTTGGAGGAACTTTTCATATGACTAGAGATGGTTTTAATTTCATCATCTGAAAATTGTCTGTTCATATCCCTTGACCACTTATCTATTGAAGAGTGGCTTGAATTCTTATATATATGAGACAATTCTCTATATATTTTAGAAATGAGGCCTTTATCAGAACCATTGAATGTAAAGATGATTTCCCAATTTGATGCTTCCCTCCTAATCTTGTCTGCATTAGTTTTATTTGTACAGAAACTTTTTAACTTAATATAATCAAAATTATCTATCTGGTGTTCAATTAGGAGTTCCAGGTCTTCTTTGGACATAAATTTATTCCATCTCCACAGGTCTGAGAGATAAACTATATTACGTTCCTCTAACTTGCTTACAAAGTCCCTCTTTATATCTAGATCATGAACCCATTTAGATCTTATCTTGGTATGTGGTGTTAGGTATGGGTCAAGCCCTAATTTCTTCCACACTAGTTTCCAATTTTCCCAGCAGTTTTTCCCGAATAGTGAGTATTTATCCCAAAAGCTGGAGTCTTTGGGTTTATCGAACACTAGATTGTTAAGGTTATTGCCTAGATTGTCCTGATAACCTATCCTGTGCCACTGATCGACTGCTCTTTTTCTTAGCCAGTACCAAACAGTTTTGATGACCGCTGCTTTATAATATAGTTTTAGATCTGGTACAGCAAGGCCACCTTCATCTGCCTTTTTTTTCATTAATCCCCTTGAGATCCTTGACCTTTTGTTCTTCCAAATGAACTTTGCTACTATTTTTTCTAGATCTGTAAAATAATTTCTTGGGAGTTTGATTGGTATGGCACAAGTTTTTTATTTTTCAAAACATATGCATGGACAATTTTTTCAACATTAGCCCTTGCAAAATCTTGTATTCCAATTTTTCCCCTTCCCCCATGCCCTCCCCTAGATGGCAAGTAGTCCAATACATGTTAAAAATGGTAGAAATTTATGTTAAATCTAATATATGCATACATATTTATATAATTATCGTGTCACACAAGAAAAATCAAATCAAACCAGTTAAAAAAAGAAGCAAAAAAAATGTAAGCAAATAACAACAAAAAGAGTGAAAATGCTATGTTGTGAACCATACTCAGCTCTCCTCATCACTAAACAATTCGCCCTAGCTTTCTTTAAGTCCCAATCAAAATTCTATATTTTGCAGAAAGCTTTCCCCAACCACTTTTAATTTTATGGTTTCCCACTGTTAATTTCTGTAGATTTCTGTAATGCTTACTGATTGATGTCATATGATTATATATTAATAGCACTAATGAATATAAATTCATTTACATGGTGGAATTTTACATGGTACTTTCAAGTTTATAAAGCAGACTTTATTATTTTTATTCATGATTTCATCATCATTATTACTACTACCACCATCATCATCTAATTATTATTAATAACTAGAATTTATAAAGTACTTTCAAGCTTTTAAGGCTCTTTATGTTTCTTTACATATTTAATTTCATTTGAAATGTTTCTGTATTTCATAGACGTATCAGATCTATAAGGAGCTTGAGATGTTTAGCCTGAAGAAGACTTGGTGAGGACATGATCTCTACCATACATGAGGAAATAGAGGCTAAAAGAGTGGAAATGACTTGCTTAAGATCACACAAGTAGTTAATAGCAGAGATGAGATTCAAACCCAAATCCTTTGACTTGAAAACCAGCACTCTTTTCAATGTCATGCTGTCTCAAAATAATAATGATGATAATAATGATAATTCATAAGTCTTGTGTCAAACGGGATTGGATAACTTCTACAATTCCCTCCAACTTGAACTTCCGTGATGTGACTCTTACTTATTTCTTTCTGATTTTGAACTGCTTTGTCCAACTTTTTGTTCTGCCTTGTATCTTGTGCTAGACCCTGGGCTGCCCAGGGAGGTAGAGAAAGGGTTAGGACTGGGATGGGAGTGGAACATCCTGAATGCTCTTGTCATCTTTGGTTGTAGTGACCTGGAGAAGTCAGTGGAGAAGATCCAGAAGGACGTGTCCCACAACCATCGACTGGTCCCGGGTCCTGAGCTGGAGGAGAAGGCCTTGGTGCTGAAACAGCTGGGGGAGACCCTCACAGAGCTCAAGTGTGAGTGGGCCTGGGAACTTGTTGGAGGGATGAGGCAGGGAGGGGGTTTGAATATTCTCTATAAGATGGAAGAATATAGAGATTATACTATAGATAGATAGATACAGGTATTTCTATATCTATCTGTATATATAGATATCTATATGTATGTATATATCTATAGCTCTATCTTTATGTATATATCTATATGTATGAATGTATATGTCTATATCTATGTGTGAATATATATCTATAGCTCCATTTCTCTATATATTATTGATATCTATCTCTGTCTATATGTATGTATATCTATCTGTCTATATACCAATATCGATATCTACCTATATATGTATGTGTGTATATCTAAATCTATAGCTCTATCTCTATTTATATGAATATTTATTGATATCTTTGTCTATCTATATGTATATATGTGTGTATATATCTATCTCTATATGTATATATGTATTTATCCATATTGATATCTATCTTTATATGTATATGTGTGTATATATCTAACTATAGTTATATCTATAGCTCTATCTCTATGTGTGTATATACATATGTATGTATATATCTAAACATATATTGATATTAATATCTATATCTATCTATATATTATGTATGTATGCATATATCTTTCTATATATCTATATATGTATGTGTGTATAATACCTATCTATGGCTCTATTGCATATCTATGTCTATATATGTATATATATCCATATTTATATCTATGTATGTATGTATATATAGCAATCTATATCTCTATATATGTGTATATACCTATCTATGGCTCTATCTCTATGTACATATCTATATCTATATATCCATATCTATATCTATGTATGTATGTATATGTAGCAATCTATATCTATATATGTGTGTATATATCTATCTAAAGCTCTATCTCTATCTATAGGTACATAATTATATCTGTCTATCTATGTACATATCTATATCTATATCTATGTATGTGTATATATAGCTAGCTAGCTATTTTTGTATATATCTCTCTCTATGGCTCATATGTGGGACAGCCCTGCTCTTACCTATTTACTCTAAGTTTCCCTTCCTTTGTTGCTCGTTCCTTCATTGCATAGTTCACCCCCCTCCCTTACCCCCATCCTTGTTGTCCAAGCACCATTTTAGTGGACTGGCAGCTCAATATGAATCCACAGTGTGTCCTGGAGCTCCCAAAGACTAGCTAGTGTGTCTTAGGGTAGCCAAATGGCACTATAATGCACAGAGCACCTGGACTGGAGACAGGAAGACCTGACACTTACTAATTGGGTGATCCTGGCCAAGTCAACTTACTGCTTTCCTTGGTTTCCTTATGTGTAAAATAAGCTGGAGAAGGAAATGATGAACCCCTCCAATGTCTTTGCCAAGAAAACCCCAAATGGAATCATGAAAAGTTGGACAAAACTGAAATGAATGAACAGCAGTGTGACTTTAAACAGAATTAATACAGATATAGCATCTAGGAAGATGACAGTCTTACTCACTATACTGGACTCTGGCTAAGCCAAATCTGTTGTGTTGATTTGGAGTGCCTCACTCCAAGAAGGACTTGGACAAGATTTGATTGTGTCCAGGAAAAACCGATCAAGATGGTGAGGAAACTTAAGAGTAGGTTCTATGAGAATGTATTGAAGGAACTGGGATTGTTTGGCTTGCAGAAGAGACTTAAGTAGGAGTGATTGCTGTCTTCAAGTGTCTGAAGGGACGTCTTAGGAAAAAAAGATTATACTCGTTCAGCTTGGGTCCACAAAAAGCTAGAAGCAGTGAGTTTGAGTTGAAAGGCATCATACCCAGGCTGGAAAAGGCATTTATTAAGTACCGATAGTGTACCAAACACTTTACAAAAAAAAAAAAAAAAACACCAAAACCGTACTGTATTAAGCACCTTATTATTTCATTTGATATTCACAACAGTTTTGGGAGGTAGGTGCTATTATGATTCCCAGTTGAGGATACTGAGGTAAGCCAAGGTTAAGTGACTTGCCCAGAGTCGTATAGCTAGTAAATATGAAGTCACATTTGAATTCAGGTCTTCCTGATCTCAGGCTCAGCACTATATTCACTGCTCTATCTATTTGCCTCTCTCTGGTCCTCTTGTCCCCCCACAATCAGTGCTAAATGGATTGTTGTAGAGATTTGTCTTAGTTTGGTCATTCATGGAGGAAAGTAACATCAGGAAGAATTTAATTAAAAGCTTAGATGGTCACATCACCAAGACAGGGCACTTCATAAAGAAAGGGGAAGGAAGACTGGAACAAGTTTTTTTTGTTCATATATATTGGACAACCTAGAGGACAAAAAGACTATAGATAGATATAGATACAAATCTATCTCTTGATATATGTGCACATATATACATATATATTCTCTCTCTCATACACACACACATATTTGTTAATATAGCTTAGATTCCTCTCTGTGGCCACTTTCTCTCTCTTCCCCCATTCTTTATAATGGAAATTCTTTATCTGAGCTTGCTTTTTAAAATACTTTGATAACTGTATTTCAGCATAACTTATTTCTTTTTTAATCCTATATATTTTATTTATGTATTTAAAAACATTCATCTGAGGAGACTATAGTTTTTAAGACTGTCAAAGGAGTCCACAATCCCAAAAAGTTAAAAACCCTACTGTATGACAAATATTTTTTTTTCTTTCTTTGAGACTGTTTCCCTATTTCTTCTTTGGGGCTGGAAGTACACCAGCCACTCATGGGCTGACTCTACTGCCAGTCAGCACTTGAGCTTTAACCTGCTCTGTTTCTGGCCTGGGTCTGTTCATCCCTTCTTAGGCAGATTGGTGGCCCTTCCCCACTCCTTGGGCACTCACCCCGTTGGTTTGGGATTTAGTGCAGGGACAGCCAATTGGCTTCAGCTCAAGTGAAGCTCAGAACTCCTGGACTCAAGCATTCCATCCATCTCAGCCTCCTTCAGTAGCAGGGGTGACAGGCATGCACCACCACACCTGCTTCAAATAATTTTTTTAAAAGAAAAAGAGGAAGAAGATAAAATAGTTTAAGCAAAACTGATCAATCAGTTCCTTGATCAATATGCAAAAAGTTTGACATTATATGCAACATTCCACACTTGTGGACTCTCCCCCAAACCTCTGCAAAGAAGTGGGGCATTGAGAAAAACTGAAGGGCAGCTGAATGTCACAGTGGGTCTAATCAGGAAAACCTAAGTTCAAATCTGACTCCAGACACTTCCTAACAGTGTGACCCTAGGCAAGTCGCTTTACTCTGTGTGCCTCAGTTTCCTCATCTGTAATATGAACTGGAGAAGGAAATAGTAAACCACTCCACTATCTTTGCCAAGAAAACCTGCAAAAGGGGTTACCACAAAAGGAGAAAAGACTTCTTAGTAATTAGAGCTAAAAGTGCCTCCATGGAGAGGTAGTTGATTTCCTTTCAGCTGGAGTCTTCAAGTGAGTCTGCAGTGTGGTGGAACCATTGCCTCTGGTTTGTCCTAGATGGTCTCTGAGGTTTGGGATGCTCTTCTTCCTACATGCTTGGTGTTCACTTTCCTTGTTTTCCTTCCATCTCTCTCCCCAGCACAATTCCCTGGGCTGCAGAGTAAGATGCGAGTTGTTCTCCGGGTGGAGGTAGAGGCAGTCAAGTTCCTGAAGGAGGAGCCCCAGAGACTGGACGGGCTTCTCAAGCGCTGTCGAGGGGTCACTGACACACTGGCTCAGATCCGAAGGTCGGTATACCCCCCCACTCTTCCCCAGGAGTCACCCTCATACCAGCTGCCTCGATGCCGGGACTTCCCTCACCCCAGGGAATCATTCTGTCCCCAGATCTGAAATCAGACCATGCTCAGCTTCCCCTCTCTGTACATTCTACCTGCTAGTTCCCCTCCACCAAAGACTCTTCTGCATGGCCCACAGGTAGTCCCGAGCTCCTCTCCCATGCTCCCCACCAGAGGACATGGGAGTCCCTCAGGGGAGGACAGGCAGGGATTACCCAGCTCACCTTCCTTACTCCAAGCGCCTCACAGATACCTGTTTCCCCAGGCAAGTGGATGAGGGTACCTGGCCACCTCCAAACAACCTCCTGAGCCAGTCTCCAAAGAAAGTGACCGCTGAATGTGACTTTGGCAAAAGCCTGGACTTCGAGGTGCCGCCCCCCAGCCCTCCCCTGAGCCTCCATGAGCTGGGGGGGCCAGGCGAGGGCACTGCTCACACACCCAAGGGGGGCAATCCCTCCAGGGGCCCTGAAACACCCAGCAAGAGAAGCGTGGACAAAGCTGTGTCTGTGGAGGTGCTTGGGCTGTCGGGGACATGCACGTCGAGCTTCCTGCCCCTTGTGGCTCCAGGGTTAGGGTGGGGAGTGAGGGATTGTACGGCCAACTATGGAGGCAGGGATGGAGAAAATTGCTGGAAATGTAGAATTCACTGCATACAGCTTTCCAATCTGAGTGTCTCCTGTCCCCAAGATGATACTTTTTTGCCTTTTTAAAAAAATCCCTGTACTTAACACAGTGCCTGGCACATAGAAAGTACTTAATTATATATATATATATATATATATATATACATATATATATATATATATATATATATATATATATATATATATATATAGTTGCCTTGTTGACTAATTAACTAACGAAGCCTCCAGGGTTTCATTAAACACTTCAGAAAGTATAAAATGGTTGACTCTCCCTAGGTTCTTGAACCTATTACCTTTTTGGGGGGAATAGCAAGGAAGTTTCTTTGATCCTCCCATTCTTATCCGAGATGTTTTCAAGGGATCCCACCTAGGGGTTTGATAGAAGGAAGCAGAGGTGGTTTGTGGAAGGTCAACTTGGAGTCTGGTCTCCTCCTCAGCTTTCCCCTTCCTCCCCGCAGGCAGCTGAGAGGGACTGGGAGGAGAAGAGGGCGGCCCTGAGCCAGTACAGTGCCAAGGACATCAACCGGCTGCTGGAAGAAACCCAGGCAGAGCTGCTGAAGGCCATCCCAGACCTGGATTGTGCAGGGAAACCTCGGGGGCCGGCCCCAACCCCTGAGCACAAGCCCTCCAAAGCCCCTCATGGTCAGAAGGCAGCCCCCCGCGGAGAGGCCAGTGGGCGGAGGGGCTCAGGTAGGGGAGGCAATGGGCATGACAGAGGGAGGGGCTTCCCTGCTCTGGCGAGGGCCTCTGTCCTCAGGGAGCTGCCAGTCTGATAAAAGAGGAGCAGTTCTTGTCCTGTGGTAGGAGAGGAAGTGGGGTCATAGACAGCATGGAGGAGAGAAAGCAGAATGATTAGCTGAGGATGGCATCGGGGCTCAGGGCAGGGGGAGAGGGGCTTTCCCCTCCCTCTGCTGCTTTTCTTGGGATCAGACCAAGGGAACTTAGCCCTGGACTGCTAGTTCTTTCCCCTTTGGAATGCCGTGAGTATCCCCCTGACTCCCAGGTGATGGGAACCCTTCCCCTTCCGTCTCTAGATGAGCTGACTGTGCCCCGATACCGGACAGAAAAGCCTTCCAAGTCGCCCCCGCCACCCCCTCCCCGACGGAGCTTCCCTTCCTCCCACGGCCTTACCACCACCCGCACTGGAGAGGTCGTGGTCACCAGCAAGAAAGACTCGGCCTTCATCAAGGTACCACTCCCAGGCAGGGACCGCAGGAAGTCTTCCCTGAGCCTGGGACAGGGCAGCATGCATGGAGAGGCAGGGTGCCTTTAGAATGTAAGCTTGTGATGGAGAGAGCCATCTGTTCCCAGAGACAGGGCTGTGGGAAATGAGTGTGGACCACAACGTAGCATTCTCATTCTCTCTGTTGTTGTTTGCTTGCATTGTTTTCTTTCTCAGGTTTTTTTTCCCTTCTTGATCCAATTTTTCTTGTGCAGCAAGATAACTCTATAAATGTGTATACACATATTGGATTTAACATATATTTTAACATATTTAACATGTACTGGATTATGGGACATCTAGGGGAAGGAGGGGAAAATTTGGAACACAAGGTTTTTCAAGGGTCAATGTTGAAAAATTACCCATGTATGTGTTTTTTTTTATTAAAAGCTTTTTATTTACAAAACATATGAGTGATTTTTCTACATTGACCTTTGCAAAACTTTTTATTTTGTTCCAAGCTTTTCCCCTCCTTCCCCCCACTCCCCACCCCTAGATGACAGGTAATCTAATGCATGCTAAATAGGATAAATTATATGCCAAATACAATACATGTATACATATCTATACAGTTATCTTACTGCACAAGAAACATCAGATCTAGAAAGAGGGGAAAAAAAACAACCTAAGAAAGAAAACAAAATGCATGGAAATATTCACAGAAAGCGTTAAAATGCTGTGTTGTGGTCCACACTCAGTTCCCTCAGGCCTCTCTCTGGAGGTATATGACTATCTTCATCCATGCATGTGTTTTGTAAATAAAAAGCTTCAATAAAAAAATAGAATGTGGGGAACCTCTGACTTCGGGAAGTGAGGCTTTATGAGGGATGGAGCCCAGGTCCCATCTGGAGGCAGGAGGATGCTTAAGATGATTTCTTTGGATCCTTCCAGATGTGGGAGGAGAATCATTCCTAGACTAGAAAAGGAGGAAGGGGGAAAAGTGAGGCTGGGATAGGGACAGTGAAAGCAATATTTAATGCCATCCATTGAGCATTAGGTGATGCTGTAGTGCACAGAGCGCACTAAAGTGAGGAAAACTCATCTTCCCAAGTTCAAATCCAGCTTCAGACACCTACTAGCTGCATGATCTTGAGTAGTTTCCTCAGTTTCCTCATCTGTAAAATGAGCTGAAGAAGAAAATGGCAAATCCCTTTAATAGATTTGCTGAGAAAAACCCAAATAGAGTCAGGAAGAGTTGGTACAACTGAACAACAATAAAGTGAAATTTTAGGACAAGGAGAGGGGCAGGATAAACCCTTCCTCAGTTCTTTAAATTTTAAGACATCTTATCTTAGGAAGAAAGGTTGTTTAAGATACAGAGGATGGAAAAAGAAGCAAATAGGGTGACAGGGAAATTGGGTCTGAGGGTGGAGGGGTACAGCTGCTAATATTGGGTTCCCTTAATATTGGGGTCACTTCCAGAAGGCAGAGTCAGAGGAGCTGGAGGTCCAGAAGCCCCAGGTAAAACTCCGCCGGACAGTGTCTGAGGTGGCCCGTCCAGCCTCCACGCCACCCATTATGGCATCAGCCATCAAGGATGAAGATGATGAAGACCGAATCATTGCAGAGCTGGAGGTATGTGACAGGATTCAGCCTGGCCTCCAGGCTCCAGGCTCCTGGTACAGCAGCTCCCTCCATGCCTAGGGAAGGCCAAGAGGAGCCAAAGTCCTGGCTTTTGTCCCTGGCTCTGCCCCAAGTCTCTGGGCTCACTATGAGCTAACAATATCCTCCTTTTTGCCTTAGTTCCCTCAGCCCCACCCCATGTAAGATGCGAGGAGGAATTCTGATTCACTTCCTTTCGAGACTGAGATGGATAGGAAATGTTTTTCATATTCTCTTCTTCAAGCACTTTGGGATTTCTATAGCTAAGTACTTGGAGATCTCTCATACCTCAAGGCTCTGAGATTGAAGAAAGAGAATAAATAGCTCTTGGGGAGTTATACTGTGTCCTCTGGAAGGGAGGAGAGAAGAGGGAGAACCAGAGTTTCTTTGTTAAGCAGCCCTGCCAGTTTGAGAGAGATTAGCCAACCCTTGGTTGTTCTTCACCTCCCTGAGCAAGGCTAGAGACCTAGATTAGAGTCCCTGATGCTCCTCAGGGTTCCCTAACCAAAGGCAGCTGAACGGACCCCCAGCCCCCAATATTTATATTCCCCCCTCCAAGCCCACCCCAACCTTCTGCTTCCTCAGGTGTTTGAGAGAAGTTCAGTGCCCCTCTCCCCCATGTCCCGCTGCCAGCCGTTCCCAGCCTCGCTCTCTCCCCAGGAATCAGGGCCCCTTGGGGTCTCCACCCTGGGCCCCCCACGGAAGGTAACCAGCCTGAGCCTCTTCTCAGCCACTGTCTCTCTGCCTGTCCCTTCACAGCCTCCGCTGCCTCCACTGCCTCTTTCACGCTAATCTTCTAACAAGCTAACACGCTGCTCACCTGCTCACAGTCTCCTCTGAGCTCTCGGTCACTGACCCAAATGACACTTGTGGACTTGCCCTCACACCACCCACTGAACACTTAACCT
>JAJPUD010003585.1:180313-225685 GCA_023553655.1 Myrmecobius fasciatus
TTTGTCTCTCTGCAGGGCTCCAAGTCAGGGAGGGGGACAAGGCTGCTCCTTGGCCTCTTCTCCCCATTTTGGCCTCTTCTCACTCACTTTGGTCCAAGGAGACCATTTGAGACATTTAAGTTTCTTGGACCTTATTTCCTCATCTGTGAACCTATGTTCCTAGGACCCCATAGCTTCTCTTGGCCATTGGTCCTGTTATCTCTTAGCATCTGGAAGTCTTTCCTTCTCCCTAAGCTTGGTTCCTGCTGCTGCCTTACTTCCATACTTATTTTTTTCTGGCTTCTGTCCTTTCTGGGGACTCTGGGATGCTTCTGCTATGGGAGGGTGCCATTGGTATAAGAAGGAGATAGTCTGGGGAACTTGGATACCATCATCTGGGGAAAGTCTACTCCAAGATTAGGGGCATGGGGCAAGCTTCTTGGCTTAATGTCATTCCAGGCCATAGTCTGACTTCCATTCTGGCTGGAAGCTCCAATGCTTGCAATTCCTCTCTAAGGAACAAGTGCCTCGGGAGGAGGGGGGAGACTCAGTTACTTGTTGGTGGAATGTCCTTCTCAGGATGCCCAGGGTGGGAGAGACCACAGGGCCTGGCAGCAGGGGCAATGGTGCCCTGGAAGCTGGGCTGTGCTCAGGCAGGAGCTGAGCAATGAGCCAGCCTTCCGTGAGCTGCTGCTCCTTGGCGGGTCTCTCTGGGTATGGCTCCTGCTCTTTGTGGGTTTGGGAGGCTGGTGTCCCCCTGCCCTCAGCACCAGAGATAATCTTACCCCACGGCCTCTGCACACACACACACACACACACACACACACACACACACACACACATGCACACACATATGCACATGTGTGGAGGCAGAGCGCCAGTCCAGAAGGGCCCAGCTAACTACTCTGTGTCCTGCATTGCACCATCAGAAGCTGGAACCACTTGGGTGTGGTGCCAACTTGAGTATCCTCATTCAAAGCCTCCTTGGGGGCTTCGCCCTTCCCAGTTGCAGGTAAGTACTCACCTCAGGCAGAGGGGAAGGGTTTGGGGAAGGGGCTCTGGTACCTTTCTTTATTCCTTTCTGGTGCCATCTCCAAGGGTCAGGGAGTTTCTCTCTTCACCGACCACCCCAGCTAGAGGCTAGTATTGGTCTTGGAATTCTAGAGTCCCTGGGTTTGGGTGGGAAAAAAATTGGGCATAGCCTGCCCTTGTCTGACTTTGGGAAACCCTTAGAAAGAACTGAGAGAGGTGGGATTGGCAGGGTGGCTTAACGGACTCCTGTGGGGGGGTTCTTCATTCGCTCTTCCTTCTCTCTCTTTCCCCCCCAGGTTTCCTCACTCCTCAGAAGCTTTTGTGTCCCCCAGATCATCTTAACTGAATGTGCTTCCAACCCACCATCACCTCCAGAGGTTATGTCTGAAGAGGCGGGCACAAAGAAAATGCCCATCCCACTGCCCCGGGCATCGATGAGTGCTGGTAGAAGCAGGGGCACTGAGCAGTACCAGGTACCCCCACTTGGCCAGGACCTGACCAGGGTCAGATTGCTGGTGACGAGGTCTCTGGCGGAAGTGGATGCCTGCCCTTGGGGGAGTCCCGAGAGGCCAGGGCAGCAGGAGGAATCGCTGAGAATGGTGGGCACCAAGGTCCAAGCGTCCCCAGAAGAGACCATCCAGCAGCTGGTAGAAGAAAAGGGAGCCAGGCCAGTCTGCCACAAGGGAGAAGGGCCGGATGAAAGTCAGCGTCCAGGTGCCCCCGCCACAGCCAGCCCAGAAGAAACCGTCGCACACACTGAGCACTATAGCTTAGCCACGGGAGACTGTGCAGAGTGGGCTCTGCCTCAGGCCCAGACGGAGAAAGGTCCCCTTGGTCTGGACTCAGCAGAGAGGGACACGAGGGCTGGGCTCCCCTTCCAGCGGCTTGACAGTTTGGAGGAGACGCTCCAGGAGCTGGAGGCTACATTGAATGCGATGGGCATGGTCCCTTCGGCGGCCCCCATCAGCACCCTCTCTGGGACCCTGACCCAGCCCCCCAATCCCCAGGTGGCTGAACTATTCTCTCTCCTCTCCTGCTTGTACCCATCTCTCCCTTCTGTCCTCCTGAGTTGTGGGAAGAGGGGAGGACGGAGGAGACCCGAGCCCCATCCCCACCTGCCCCACGGCCTCTTCCTACTTGCCCAATAACTATAAGAGGTCAGAGACCGGCTGCCCAGGACAGACAGGGTCCAGGTGAGGCTGGGAAGCTGGTTCACCTGAGCTCTTGCCCAGTTCTTTTCGTGGCTCCGCACTGGGATGAGAGGGGGGGTGTGAAGAAGACACAGGATTCAAGAGGAGTCCAGCTCCTACTTGGGACCACTTCCAGCCCTCCACCCCTACTTTGTATCCACAAGCCAACAAATAAAGTTACTCTCCCCCTCCTCCCCAGCCCAGTTCCCACACTTATGTCTCTGTCTCTTTCTCCATCTCTTGAATTATCTCTGCTGCGTCTCTCCCTTCCAGTCTCTTGTTACTTCTTCTCTTTGGCTAGGACCAGGGTTTGCTGCCATCCACCATTCTTAGGGTCCCCACCCATGGTTGGAAGGAAGAACTGGAAAGATCAAAGCCTATTAACTAAAAAAGAGAGGAAAACCTGGCCCTCGAGGGTCTATGCAGGAAGGAGCAGTGCAGAGTTAGCAACATCAGGAACCTGGGGTTCTCATCCCCCTTTTGGGGACTTAGTTTCCTGCCTCTGCAAAATGGAAGCATTATATCAATAGGAGATGGCTTCTAAAATCTCTTCCAGCTTTAGTACTCTGACATCAAGCTGCTTGCTGGAGTGGTGAGGAATCATACCTTCCGTGAGGTCATTGTAACCCAGTCCTGACTTGTTGCAGACCTAGTGCCATCTCTGTCCCACTCTGCTCTGGTAAGCGTTGCCAGTAACGTTCCCTTTTGAGGTGACCTGGGAAAGCCTTCCTGGGACTGTTGGTACCTCTCAGTGATAGGAAGGCAGGAGAAACCCACAAGAGCTACTCATCTTCTTGAGTTTGTTGTGCAGTCATGTCTGACTCTTGGTGACCCCATTTGGGATTTCCTTGGCAAAGATATTAAAGTAGTTTGTCATTTCCTTCTTCAGCTCATTTTACAGAGGAAGAAACTGAGGCAAATAGATTAAGTGACTTGCCCAGCTAGTAAGTGTCTGAGGCTGGATTTGAATTTGGGAAAATGAGTTTTCTTGACTCCAGGCCCTATATTCTATCCACTACCCTACTGTACCTAACTACCCCACACCTTCTCAAGCAAGTTTTCTTAATTTGGGGTCCACAGAGTCATAAATTCAAAGAATGGGGATGGAGGGGAATTACATCTTTATTTTCATTATTAACATCTAAAATTTTTGTATTTTCTTTAGTTAAAAACATTTTTCTGAGAATGGGTCCCTAGGCTACTGGACTGTCAAAGAAAGGGGTCCATGAAACCCACAAAAAAGGTTACAAACCCCTGTTCTAGAAGATTGAGGAAGCTGAAACCTGATGAGGGCAAATGCCCTCTGACCGAAGGGTGAAGAATTGGCCAAATTTCCTTTTTTACTGAGAAATTCTACAGATAGAACCCCAGGCCCAGAGAGACAAAAAAAGGGGGGGGGAGTTCAGTGGATCCAGAGGGAGCCACACCAGAATGGCTCCAGAGGAAGGAGAGGGGGCAGCCCAGTCCAGGCCAAATCTCCTTCTTTTTAGGATTCTCTCCAACTTTGACCCCGGTTTCTGCCCCTCACAGAGCGGCGGGGTCTCCATCACACCTATGAAGATGGTCACAGCAGGGGCCTCCAGGCTGAAGCCAGGACAGGCCAGCAGCCCAGACAAAGGCAAGCACAGCAAACAGCGGTCAGAGTACATGAGGATCCAGGGCCAACAGCAGGTATGGAAGCGGGACCTGCCCACTTCTGGGAGGAGCCCATCCTTTAGTGCTCACCCTGCCAGTCCCCATGGAAACTCCTGGAGGGAAGAGGCTCTCCTCTTGTCTCCTGGCAGGTTTCTCAGGTGCAGTCCATGGGCATGTGCTCTCTCCTGAGCCCTCACCCATCCCATTGACTTGAAGGTTCCTGAAGCCCACACCCCTAGCCCTTCATCTTCCATTCATCTCTCTTCTTTCCACTCTCCCATCATGTTTCATCATTGACTTTCTGCGAGCTTCAGTCCCCTTTCCTCTACTCCTTCCCCCTACTCTTCATGATACCCCCCTGCTTCCCACCCCAAAGAGCCTTCCATAAATATAAGAGAAGCACCTTCCTAGAGGTGGATAAATGATGTAATTACAGCTAACAGACATAGTGCTTTAAGCTTCGTGCAGAATGCTTTCAATTCATCGTCTCATTTGTTTCTCAAGTTAGCCCTGAGGTAGGTGCTGTTATTATCCCCATTTTACAGATGAAGAAACTGAAGCTCATAGCAGTGAGCAGACTTGCCAAGAGAAGGAGGTAGGCCAGATAGAGAGTGAGCATTGGAGATGGGATTCAAACTGAAGGCTTGATTTCTGGGGTGGTTTTCCACTCCTGCCCATTCCGACTCTAAAAATCTTGTTTGAGGTCACTTTTAAATTTTCTATTCTGTAAAATGGGGCATAGTCCCATTAAAAGAGTAGTGAGAAAGTGGCAAGAGAATTTAATTAGAATAAAATTAAGGGAGGAAAATAAATCCTTTCTTATTTATTAAACTCCATTGCATACAGGGGCCAGGGGAGCTTTCATGCAGGAGGCAGGAAGGCAAGCTGACCTTTGCGCAAGATAAATGGGCTTCAGATAAGTGGAGGGGTGGGGGAGTTTTTCCAAAGAGAAGGAGGCTCAGAGTAAGTCAAGAGGATGCTCAGAGTAAGTCAAGAGGAGGAGGCTCAGAGTAAGTCAAGATACAGACATGAAAGAGGAAATGTCAAGGTTCAAAACCCCAGAATCATCCTTTACATACCACACTATGCTTTATTAAAATGTTTCTAGTCATTAAGTTATATGTTGTAATCAGGATAAAGTCTTGTTGATTTACCTTCTTCAGTATCCTTCAGCCATCTTTTCCTCTGTATTCCTTTTGCCTTGGTTTAGGTTTTGATTATTTTCTGTCCAGGCTACATACAACAGTAAACTCCTCCTGGGTCTTTCTTACTCTACTCCCTACCTCCCTCTAATCCATCCTGAACTCCATTGCCAATTTATCTTCTTTGTTCACAGTTATGAAACCTTTCATTTGTGAAGCATTCAGTGTCCCCCATCGTCCAATCATTAAAGGACCATTTAGCACCATGTATCCTAAAGTTCAAATATTAAGATCTCCCACAATCTGGCTCCAACTGAACCTTTTACAGCTTCATCATTTCCTCCTTCCCTAATAAACCTTTGTTTCAGCCCAGTCACTGTCCTCTGAACATGTCTCACACTTTCCCACCTTCATGTTTCTATGCCAAGGATCACTTAAGAGGGCTTTGTACGTAGTAAATGCTTAAAACAAGCTTTTTCATTCATTCATTCTTCCTGCATAGAATGCTTTCTTCCTCCTCCTCCTAAGTCCTACACTTCTTTCAGAGCCCAACAGAAGTCCCATTTCTTCTCAGAAGGCTTCCCTGGAAGGCAGTTAGGTAATGAATTGACTTGGAATCAGAGGGACCTGAGTACAAATTTGTCCTCAGAAACTTACTAGCTAGCTATATGACCCTGGACAAGTCAGTTAACCCTGAGAAGAAGAAGGAGGAGGAGGAGAAGGAAGAAAAGAAGGAGTAGGACAAGGAGAAGGAGAAAGAGAAGGAAGAGGAGGAGGAGGAAGAAAAAAAGAAGCGGAAGAGGAGACTTTAAAAAGAAGAAAAAGATGATTTTGAAGATAATGAAGATAATTTTTCTGAAGCTCCACCAGAAGCACTTGAACTCTTCTTCTGAACTTCTCAAGCTTGTGTTTATCCCATTCTTAGGGTCTTTGACATAGGTTAACTGCAATCAGTATTTGTCTTTTTTTGCCTGTGTATCCTTTTTCCCTAATTAGATCATAAGGACTTTGATGAAATATATCACCATAATATCTTATACATAATAGACATTCAGTAAATTTCTTTTGATAATAGGACATTTAGGTGACTGAGTGAATCGAGCACTGGATTTTGAGTCAAGAAGTCTTAAGTTCAAATCCTGTGTCAGACACTTGCTGGCTCTGTGACTTTAATCCTTTTCAGACTTAGTTTCCTCATTTGTAAAATGGGGACAATAACAGGATTGTTACTAGTCGATGATGTGGAAGCAACTAAAATCTTGGGAGATAGCTATTCAAAAAGACCTACATCTGTGGGTACTGAAAGAAAAGGGGGATGTAAAAGGCAGCTAGGTGGCACACGGTGAGTAGAACACTGGACTTGTCATCAGGAACACCTTAATTCAAATCCAGCCTTAGATGGTTACTAGTTGCATGATTTACCATAAAATCTACCTCATTGGATTAAAATGAGCACGTTGCAAACCTTAAAGAGTTATTTAAGTGTTAGCTATTTGATAGCTTAACCACTGTCAATGACTTTTGAAAACTTACAGAGAGTGGAAGAGGTACCACAAAAATGGAGGTCAAAAGCCCTGATTGTATTCTTCTTGATGTGTTTGTTTAATAAAGAAGGGAAGCTTCTGCAAGCTATCGGAGAGTGAGTCTAAATTAGATCCACCACAAAATTCTAGAACATATTCTTAAAGATATAATTAATGAACATCTAGAAAGAAATAAAATATAATATAGTAGGTACAGAGTTGGCCTTGGAAACTGACACTCTTCTCTTTCTCTTTATTGTATCTCTTTTCTCATTTTAGCAGGTTGTAAATTCTTTATCTTCTTTGAATTTGAGAAGCAGGTGATAATTTATCCTATGTATAATTTTTACCTAAATTTCCTTTTATTTGGCTTGTTGTTGTTTTCCCAAAACACCAGATTATATATGGTACATATTGGATAGAAATTTGTCTTGGAGGCAGGAATACCTTAGTTCAAATTCTACTTCTGACACATTGGCTGTGTGAACTCTGAACGAGTTATTTAAATGTTCCTCATTTTAGCTAATTCCATAAAATTAAAAAAAAACTTAAGGGGGAAGTACTTATCTTGGAATTTTTTCATTAGGAAATCAGTTCTTTTCTGTACTAAAGAAATCACAGGCACCAGCCCTGAAGTCAAGAATATCTGAGTTCAAATTTGGCTTCAGACACTTAACACTTCCTGGCTGTGTGACCCTGGGCAAGTAACTTAATCCCAGTTGCCTCAGCAAAAAAGAAAAGAAAAGAAAAGAAATCACAGGTACAGTTCTTGAACCCCTACAAATAAAAATAGCAATCTCACAGAATCTGCAGGACTTTATCAAGAACAAATCATTCCAGGGCAACTTTTTTCTCTTTCTTGATAGGGTTCCTAGACTGAGAGACAGGAAAAAGCTTTACCTATATTTGGCTTAGCTAGCATATAACAAAATATTTTTACACAATCACTCATGCTATTCTTGTGGGAAAGATGAATAGATGTTGGCTGGGCCATAGTATAATGAGGTGCATTTAGAACCAGTTGAATAGCCAAACTCAATGAGGAGTAAGTAGTTATTGGTTCAATATCACTTAGAAAAGTTTCCTGAGGAGTGCTGCAGGAATCTCTGCTTGGCCTTATGCTATTTAAGATTTTTATTTATTGACCTGGATAAAGACATAAGTAATGTGCCTATCCAATTTGTTAATGACACAAACTTGAGTGGGCTAGCTAACATTAAATGACAGCCATTGCAAAGATCTTGGCAAATTAGTACATCCAGCTAAATCTAAAATGAATAAGTTTCGTAGGTTTGTTTTTATTGTTCAGTGACTTTCAGTTGTTTGACTCTTTGTGACATCATTTGGGGTTTCTTGGCAAAGATATCAGAGTGGTTTGCCATGTCCTTCTCCAGCTCATTTTACAGATGAGTAAACTGAGACATAGGGTTAGGTGACTTGCCCAGGGTCACATAGCTAAAAAGTGTCTGAGACCAGATTTGAATTCAGAAAGATAAGCCTTCCTGACTTCAGACCCAGCTTTCCCTACAAGAAAAGCAATGTGTTAATCAATCAATATGTATATATAATGTATGTATAATGGCATATATAAATATATATAGTATAATGATCAATATATTAATTATCCAGTCAAGGAGTGCAGGGTCTGAATTACTTACCTTGGATTGAACCATTAGCTCAGTGATTTCAAGAATCCCAAGCTTGCTTGGGATAACATTCTTAAAAATCTCAGTATCCCTACTGACCAGTGGTAATTCTTGAGTGAAGGAGGGGAAGTGATCTAGTCAGATCTATGCACTTTGATGGCTTTGTGGAGTTTGAATTGAAATTTGAGGAGAGGCTTGAGGCAGGGAGTCCAAATAGGAGTCTATTGTGATAGTCCAAGTGAGAAGTAATGAGGTCCTCAATTAAAATGGTGGTTATGAAAGTGAGGAGAGGAGGAGACAAGTATATGAGATACTCATAGGATCATAGAGATAGAATTGGATATATTGGACTACTTGGCATCTAGGGAAGGGGGTGGGAGAGGGGGGAATTGGAACATAAGGTTTTGCAAGGGTTAATGTTGAAAAATTATCCATACGTATGTTTTGAAAAATAAAAAGCTTTAATAAAAAAATGAAAAAAAAATACAATAAAACAGGAAAAAAGAGATAGAGTTGGAAGCAATCTCAGAAGAGGGTTGGATTTGGCAGGAAAGATTTTGAATCCTGCTTTAAAGGAATGCCTGCAGGATATCATATTGGAAATGCCCAATAGGCAATTCCCAATGGAGCTCAGGAAGGAAACTAAGACTAGATATATAAATCTGGATATTATCTCTATGGAAGTGATAATGAAGCCCATGAAAATGAAAAAAGTCACCAGGAGAGAGAGTGTGAAGAAAAGAGGGTCCAGGCCCAAACCTTGGGATCCACTTTACTGTGGATGTGACACAGTAGATGATTGGGATTAAAAGGAATGGAAACCTGCTTTTGCCTGCCCTCTCAGTTCTATGGGGATAGCAGGTTGAAATTCTTGAACTACCCATATTCTTAGCTTTGGGAAAGGAATAAAGAAAGGTGTGTGTGTCTGAGACCTCAGTTTCTCTTTATGAAAAGAGAAAATAGAAGAGCTATGAGCAAGTAGCAAGCTGCCAATTGGCAAGATCCTAAGGAGTTGCCAATCCCTATCTCTGCACCAGGTTCTGGGTCTCCTCTCAGCCTTGAACTCCAGTAGTCACAGTTAATAACCAGTAGAGTCTTGGACCATCCTGGCAACATTTAGTGTAGTTGCTGTCTAAGTTGTCAGGGGTACTTCAGGGAAGTCTAGCAATCTCAATGCAGAGGGGACCTACTACCCAGGGATCAATTTCTAACATCAACCATGCTTCCCACAGTAATGGAAAAGTCCACCGCTCAAGGGAAGCACGGAAGGAAGGAGGGATCTTGGTATAGATCTATGTATCTATATATCCTATTTCTCTGTACTACTGAGGAACCTTCCTTCCTTGGCATGGTCTCTGGCAATACATTTTCCCTGGAGCCAAATGCTTTGTTTTGGATGAGGTTTTTCTGGTCACTCTTGCTGCTAGTGCCTTCTATCCATTTTGTGTATATCTTTTATGTTTCTAGTTATTTATATTTTATCCTTTTCCATCTCTCACCCCTCCTCCTCCCATTCCTCACGTTGTTGTCTGGGATCCACGTTTTTGTCTTTCCTTATATGCTCAATGCTTAGCACAGTGTGTGACATATTGTTGTCCAGTCATTTCACTTGTATCCAACCCTCTGTGTCCTCATTTGGGTTTTCTTGGCAAAGATATTGACATGGTTGCCATTTCCTTCTCCCGCTCATTTTACAGATAAGGAAACTGAGGCAAGCAGGGTTAAGTGATATGTTTAGGATCACATATCTAGTGAGTATCTAAGACCAGATTTGAACTCAGTCCTTCTGATTTCGAACCCAGTGCTCTATTCACTTCACCACTTAGCTGTTCTCCCATGGCATAGTAAGTGCTTAATAAATGTATGTTGGTTGATTGATTGCCTTAGAGAGAATGTTGACAGTTTTACTTCCCAGTGTCTTATAAATTCTCTTTTCCTCTGTGGAAATATTGGAGCCCCTTAGTTTCACATAGAGATGAAACAGTGATGCAGAAGCACCTGTTATATTAGAAAGAGAAATTTCAAAGGAAAAAAATTTCAAAAGTAAGTATGATCTGACAGCCCAAGCCTCTAAAAAAATAGAGGGCCAGAAGATTGTTTCAAAATAAAATTCTGATACTGTCATCACAAATGACTTATGCAAAGAAAAAAAGGAAACTTCAAATCTAAAGAGAGCAGCATGAGTCCTGGGATCTCACTAATGAATTCAGCTTTTTAAAGGACAAGAACAAAACCTAGAAGGAGGGACACATAACCAAAGATAAGTACTAAAGAGTAGCCCAGACCTACAAGAACAGAGCAGGATGGCAGAAGCTCAGGATGACTGGAAATTTTAGAAAAAGGTAAAGGGAGGGAAAAGAGCTCTTTGAAGCTGTGTTTGGTGTTAGATGAAGAGGGAGAAAAGATGGGATCACTAGCTGGGTGCTCCTGCTCTGCTTTCCCACCAGAGAAAGCTCTTCAAAGTGAACAAAGCTCTTCAAAGTTGAACAAAATATGGATGAGGAGAGGGAAGCATCATGGTGTCCCAAAAACACATGAGGAGTGAGAAGACCTGGGTTGACTTCTGACATTGCCAGTCACTATCTAAGTGATCACGGGCAAGTTAATTTACTTCTTTCGTCCTTATTATCATCATCTCCTCTTCCTCCTTGTTTATAGTTGGGGTTAAATGACTTGTCCAGGATCACATAAGCAGTAAGTGTTTGAGATTGTATTTGACCAGGTGTCAGGGCTGGTGCTCTATCCACTGTGCCACCTACCTACCCAGTTTTTTTCTTTGTAAGAAAAGAAGGTAGTATTTGGATTCAATATTCACAATTCTAGGAATCAGCTTAAGTTATGAAAGGAGAGAGCAGTGAGCTGCCTTAAAGGAGTTCAGTTCTCCAGGCCCAGATGAATGACATCCCAGGGAACTGAAGGAACCTGTAGATTCCATCATGGAGCCAAGTCATTAATCCTGAGAAATCATGAAGAACAAGAAAGCTTGAAATGAGCAAGTTTTTCTGACTTCCAAAAAAAGGGGAAAGAATTCTGGAAACTATAGGCTAATGAGCTTGATGTCAAAAATCCAGGGTGAATTATGAATTCATTTAGTTCATAAGGGCTTAGAATAAGAATTCTTAAACTTTGCTCTTAAAATCTGGTGAAGTTATGGGCCCTTTCAATAATGTTGGAGTTTCTAAAAATTCAACATCGAAGGAATGCTAAATTTCATTTAGAAGTTAAAGAAATTAAAGATACATTTTGCTTCCTTTCTAAGTCCCCTGAAATCTACCTACTAACCCCTAGTGTGTGTATATACATATGTATATAAATATATATATATTCACATATATATATATATAAGAGAGATATCTATATACAGATTGAGAATGTTTTGCTCATTGGGAGGTAATACAGATTGACTGAGAGCAAGGAGAGGGAGAGGAACTAGACCTGTGATTTCACTGGCATAGAGAACTCACAGATGAGGAAGCTTCTATCAATTTATCTTCTCTGAAGCTTAGAGTTTTAATTGTCCAGGGCACTGAGAGATTAAGTGACTTTTCCTAGGTCACACAGCTAGTGTATAAAGCAAGGTTTGAACCCAGGTCCTCCTTGTTCCCAAGCCAGCACGCTTATCTTGTCCCACAGCCAAAATATATCCATTCCCTTTTATGACCAGGGATATTAAATCAAGGGAAGGTCACAGTTATAATAGTCAATGCTTTGATTTCAGTAGGGCATTTAATCATCTCCCATGACATCCTTGTGGACAAGATGGAAACATGTAGCTTAGCCCAGTACATTTGCTCATTGAACTACCTAACTTACTGTGCTTGATTAATGGATCTATATCATTCTGGTAGAAGGTTCTAAAGGTGCCAGGAAGCAATAATTTTTTAATCAATAATATAAATAAAGCCATGGAATTGGCATCAATCTTGGAGAAATAGTTAATGCATTACATGACATCAGGATTCAAAATCTCAATCTCAGCAGTGATGATTGTAGGGTGATACTAATAAAATGATACTCAAAGGGAATAAATGTAAAGTCCCACATCTGGGCTCAGAAAATCAAAGGTAGAAATACAGGTTGGGAAGATAGTAGCAGTTTATATGAAATTTAGTAGCAGCTCATGTGAAAAAGACCTGGAGGTTTTTTGTTGTCTGCAAATTCAATGGGATTTGGTTGCCCAATAAGTTAATTCAGTCTTGGGCTGCTTCATTGAAAGAAACAGTATCTAAAACCAAGGTAGATGGCTGTCTTTCTGTAGTCTCTGCTGATCAGATTCCATCTGGAGTACTGTATTCAGTTTGGTATGTTAGCTTTTATAGGAAACATTGACAAACTGAAGCATATTGAGAAGTGAGCAGCCAAGATGGTGAGGACATTCATAGATTCTCTTGAGTCACCTGGTCAACCTCTGTTAGAACAAGAATTCTCTTTAGAATGTGTCACACAGGAAACAATTAATGGTACAGGCAATGTTTTACCTGCAAAGAGAGAATTAGGGAGAGAACATGGTAATCCAGTCTTTCATATCTGTCAGGCAGAGAAATTAGTTTTACTTTTAGCACTAGAAAGCAGAGTTAGGACTGATGAGCAGTTCTAGGAAGGCAAATTTCAACTTAATAGAAGGAAATCTTTTGAACATGGCTCTCTGAAAATGGAATGGGGTACTTTGTAAAGGAGTAATCTTTAGTGGTTAGCACAGGATTGTCAAGGATTTGTCTTGACAAAGTATTTCTCATCTTTTCTGATCCCCAGGTAGTTTGGTTTTCTATAAACTTTTCCTTATATCCTACTCAATATGAATGTGAAAGGAATATCAATATGATATCAATATCAATATGAAAGGAAGTGATTTGTAGAGCTTGCCACGCATATTCACACAAGAAGAAAATAAGAGTTTAATTCCCCATATTCCCTTGACAAACTTGTATTCCCCAGAGATGTGTGTACTTTGGATTGTGAATTCCCAGGGGACTCTAGTTACTCCTCTATCTGATGAGAGGTCTACGTAGATGAGCTTTGCTGAGGTCTTAGTGTTACTAATATCTTAGTGTTAATAATATCTTAGGGTTCTCTGAAAGGACAAAGGAGTTACATTAATCAGTAAACATCTATATTGATTACCTCAATTAGATTCAAGTTTTTTGAGATTTCCTAGAAAAAAATGGAAAAATTTCCTCTCTTTGGAATTACTATTTAAAACTATGTTTTGGGGAGCCTTACTCTGCCTGGATCTCAGGCCAAGGAGATAGGGAAGAACTGGGGAGGTAGACTGTCAGAGGGAAGCCTAACGCTGCTTCTTTCCCCAAGCCATTTGAATGAGTTTCAGGGTTTTCCCTTTCCCCAACTTCTCAATTTGGACTAACTCATGTTGCCCCAAGAGTGATGCTTATTTGCACGGTAGCTAACATTTCACTTTTTCTTCCTCCCTTTCTCTGCCTTTTCCCCTTCTCCATCTCCTGTTTTTGCCCTTTCCCGATAATTCTCTGGGGATTCTGGGAATGGGTTGCTCTGCTCCTACCTACTTTCTTTTCTCTCCTCTCCCCTCAGTAGGCTGCCCTCTTTTACTGGTCTTTCAGCTCTTCTAACTTTCTGTCCATATAATGTACCTATACTCTACCTCACCCAGTCCAGAAAATTTCCTTCTCCAGATTTCCCTTTGACCCATTTCTTTTTAAGACAGTTTTCTCATAGATGCCTAGAGAGTTTTTTTCCCTCTAGCTGGAAATACAGATAATGGCCCTCAGTCCCACTGACCCCTGTTTTGTTGTTGTTGTTGTTGTTTTCCAGGTCAATAGACCATCTAAAGAGGTGAGCGGATCAAATGAGACCTCAAGCCCGGTCTCAGAAAAACCCTCCGCTTCCAGAACCTCCATTCCTGTATTGACTTCCTTTGGGACAAGGAATTCCTCCATCTCCTTCTAAAGCCCTACATTCTTCCTCCCATTTCCTCCCCTCTTCTTCCTCCTTCTACTTACCTCTCACCATATTTCCTTCATTTCCTCACTCTCAACATACCTTCTACCAGAATCTCAACAGGATTTGCTGCAGTTGTGCTCACCTTCTAGCTGCCCTACCCCCATCTGTGGTGTTTTTGATTTTTTTAAATAATCCACTTTTAATGACCTTTTTTTTTAAAAAAACAAAACAAAAAAATGAAAATCAAACACACCACTTACCCCTTTCTGTCTCAGAATGGTCTTCTCTTGAACTATATCCGCTCCCTATTTTCATCATTTCTTTTTTTTTTTTTCCTTTTTTCTTTTTTTGGCAAAGCAGTTGGGGTTAAGTGACTTACCCAGGGTCACACAGCTAGTAAATATTAAGTATCTGAGGCCAGATTTGAACTCAGGTCCTCTTGACTCCAGGGCCAGTGTGCTATCCACTGTGCCATCTAGCTGCCCCCTCTCCCTATTTTCTACCCCAATTTTACCATCCTTTACTTCCCTGTTCTTCTCATCCATCCTCTCCTCCCTTCTCTCCCACCTCTTCCCCCTTTCCTTTTTCCTGATTCCCTTCTGGCTTCCTGATACTGCTCCAAATGAACTTTGATCCATGTCTGGAATTTCCAAGCCATGAGGACTTGGAGCTATGAAAGGTAACCCCTCTCCCATTCTGATACCTTCGTGAGAGAAGAACTGGATATTGGATCCAGCTCTAATGAGGGGACTTAGAGATGGGGGGACAAGGAGAGACCCTGGAAACACCTCCTGACTGTCTGACCTCTGGACATGACTGTTAATCTGTCACTGCTGCTATCCTGGTTCTCTCCTCCTGGAAGAGGCATTGGAAGCCAAGCTGAATGGACAGGAGACCGAAACTCCAGTTTCAGGGGCTGCAGGGAGACCTTCTCGTCTGTGTCTTCAAAGGAGAGGACATGAGGTCTGCCCTTTACTGGCAATAAGGAACTATCCACGGAGTCCAGAGCTGGGGTTAGGGGGGCTTTTTTGGATTCTGTGAGTTTGCGGACAGGGGCAGTCCAATATTGAGGGGATGCTGCCCTGGGGGTGAGGAACCCCAGGAAAAGACTTTGCTTTTAGTTTATTAATTTAGCACTTTAAATGTCATTAATTTATTTAAAAGGAGGGGGAAAGGCAGCAGGAAATAGGTGGCTTTGGGAATCTGATGTGGCACTGGAGTGATTGCTAGATTGTGTGAGAATCTGAGATAAGGGACAGAGAAAAAAGGAGAGGGTAAGGAAGCTTATCTGATTCTCCTCTCTCCCATTAGAAATATAGGAATTTTCAGGGAAGCAGAGAACTGGTGGAGAAACAGGCTTAGGTTCAGAGTCCCTGGATATAACCCCCCACTTGGGTTATGGTGGCCACAATGGGAACTGGCCAACCAGCCATTGCTCAGGCCTTACCAGTCTAGGAGTTGCGCTGGCCCAGGGCCCTGTGGTGAATTTGGGCCCATCCTGAGGTATCCTGAAGACTATTAACTAGGTCTTGAACTGGAAGGAATCTAGTATTGTCCCAGGGCCCAGGATGGTTGGGCTAGATGACTAAATGAAAGCTGGGGGAGTGGACCTAGAATAGAAAAGAAGGTCCCTTCCCACCCTCTTCCCCAGCATCTGGAGCACAACTGGTACAGGAGTGCCAGCACAAAAAAGTGCATGAGGCAAGGTTGTGCAATCAGCTCAGCCAGGAACAGGGTCTCCTGAGAGTATAAGCACAGAGAAAGGGTGAGGGGGAAAAGGGGATATACTTTTTTTTTGTTTTTGTTTTTTTGTTGGATTTTTTTTTTGGTTGGTTGGTTGGTTCTTGTTTTCAAGATTGGGATAATTTTTGTATGAAGGTATGTGAGACTTTTTGAAGAATAATATAGAAGAGGAAAAAAAACTCACAAAAACTGAACCCTCTTGAACCCCCCCCTCCACAAAAAAATATAAAGGAAAAAAGGGGAACCTCATAAATGATGCAATTACTTTTAATTGCAGGCAACTCTTTACATTTAAGTGAAGTGTCTTAACATTTTATATTGTTTTAAAAATATATTTACATATTATATATATATATATAATATACGTAATATAAATATATATAAATATTTAAAAAACAGGAAAAAAAAGAAACCTTAGCACTCTCCCTGGCCACTGTTTGGCGGGGGAGGGGGCCGGGAGGCCAGGGTCGGGGAGGCAGGTTTGTCTGACTTCTGGTTTGGTTCAATTTGGCTGTACAGAGACACCCCTCCCTTTCCCCCCATCTCAGCCTAGGGAAGTGGATCTGCTCCCACCCCTGCAAGCTGTTCTCCTAACCTTGACCCTTCCTATCTTTGGAGCTCAGTGCCCTCCCTCCACAGATTGCATCCTTCCTGCCCTATGGGGATCATCCCCCCCCCTTCCTCACCTGCTCCCTCTCCCAGCCTGTGCTCCTCCTGTCCCTCTCCCTTGGAGGCCAAGTGTGTTGCTCATTGTCACTGTCTTGAGTGTAACATCCCTTTGTGGCCTGTGTGAAGCCAAGGGGCAAGGGGACAGATGAATTACTAGAAAGACACCCTTGCTCTCCTCCCCAGCACCTCTGCTAGCTGAAAGGAGAGTCAAGGGGGATCAAAGGGGCTTCTTTCCCTTCCTAGCATGTCTGTGTGTATGGAGGGGAAGGAAGGAGGTCCATGGTCCTGTGAGTGTGCATGTGTCCACTTCCATGCTTGTACATGCACCCGGTGCCTTTGTGCATATGCTTGTCCCACCACTCTCACTTCTTGCCCAAAGCCTTCACCAGGGGAAGGGAATGGACCAATCCCCATGCCCTTTCTGGCCCCCAGATAAAGACCACCTTCTCTGCCCCCCTGCCAAGTTTTGTTTTCTACCAAACCCGCCCGCAGCACGCTCCCACTCTGCCCTTCTAGCCCTGCTTGCTGCATGCGCCCCACTGCTCGCACTCGTCTGTTGTCCGTCCATGTGTGCTTGACAAAAAGAAATCTAAGAAGTCTGGGGGGCCCTTCCCCCCTTTCCCCTGCTGTGCCGTGGCTCTCGCATGGGCATTTTCTTTTCCTTTTCCTTTCCCCAATAGGCTGCTTCCACAGGAGCCACACCCCAAGGGCCCTGACTGGGGGTCTCCTAGGGCTGGGGCAGCTCTGTGCTTCCCCTTCCCCTCCCCATGGGGCTCGTGTTGGTGTAGCAATGACTGGCTGCTTTGGATATTCTGTGATCTCTGTCAGTGTAACTTGACAATTTCTAAATGGAAAAGGGTTGCTGTATTCTCTCTGTCTCTGTCTTTCTCTCTCCCTCCCTCTTTTTTAATGTCCTTCCTCATCTTTCCTTTTTGGTTTTTCTAGCCAAGTGTTTGGGGCTTTAATAAAACTTGTTTCTTTTTCCTCTCCTGGATCTCCTCCTCTCTGGACTGCTGTCTGATTATTTTATCTTTCTACCTTCCCTGGGGCACAGGAAAGTGTTAAGAGGATCCTTATTTCCCAGCTCTTTGTAATGATCCTGGATTTCACTGCTGTTATCCAATGTAACCACACAAGGAAGGAGTCATATGAACAAATTTCTAAATTGGCTCATTCCTCAAAAGCTAGCCTGAGAGAATTGATCTGGCACCATTTCCAGGAATGGTGCTGTCTAAAGTCCCTCCTAGAACTTGCATCATATTCTGTCTTCATATATGGGCTCCCAGGTGTTTCCTGATGGCTCCGGACTAAGATATATGGCATCTTGGGTACTGCTCAAAGCCCTCTGGGGTCTTGTGTTAGTCTTGGCTCTCAGGGGAAAGAATGTCTGCTCACCTCAGCTTTAGGCTGTCCAAGGTCCTGAAAAAACCCAGTTTTGAGTCCCTGGAATTCCAAACCTTTCCCTGACCTCTCTTTTCTCTCCTGCTGAGTTAATTTGAGGTATTTTGTCAGCCTTTTCTTAAGGATGGGTCTAGTATCCAATGATGATTTCTTGAAGTTTACTTCAAGGCTGGTATTTCGGGTTAGGTTTTCTGGTGGTCAACTAGCTATCATGATTCCTGCTGTCTTTATTTCAGAACTCTATTTCCTGGCTCTATCAATAACACACTCTACTTTTCCTATTTCAACAGTCCTTACTCCCTGTTGAACTGTAAGCTAAGTTCTTGCCTTCATCTGGCATTCTTCCCTCAATAAAGGGAGACTCCATGACCAGGGTAGGGGTTACTCAGAGAAGCCCACAGGCTGGAGAAAGCTTTCCTGAAAGCTTTCCTGCAGCACCCAACCTCTTGGGTAAAATGCAGTCTGATGTGCTAGCAAAAGTTAACAGTTCTTTGGTGTGATGCTTCTCTACATGTCTACTCTGACTTCTGCCAGACGACTGACAAGATGATGTCTAAGTCTCTAGCAGCTCCCTCTGTCCTCTTGCAGATGTCCATAAATGTCCATGGGGCCTGTTCCCTTTCTGGGTGGAAAGGTCTTTGGAGCAATTACAGACTGGCTCAGTTCAAAGGCTTCTAATCCAGTTTAGGAAAAGACTCCTATGTCTTTTCTTTCTCATGTTCTAAAGCCAGCTCAGGCACTCTTCCACTCCATATCTATTCTTGGGAATTGGAAAAATTCTGAGGGGCTATTTCCCAGCTCTCGACCCACCTACCCCCATGATTACTTTGAAGACATCACTGAATGGGAAATTCTCACCAGATTCCTTGCAAGTATATTTGTCCAAACCTACACAACTCAGGTAACTAAGTGTTACTAGTTTAAAGTGAGAAGCCTCTCTGGCTTATGAAGATCCCTGATGCTGCTCTTTGTAATGGTCTGCTTGTCAAAGAGGCTTTCCTGGAGACCGTTGTAGTTTCTAGTCCTTGGAGCTGTCCTAAATCCTGGGAGTGACAACTTTACTTTGAGTCAAAGACTTTAAATTCTGTCCACTGGGACAGAGAGAACACTTCCAGCTAGGAAAGGAAACTGAAGAAATCGTGGCTTATCTAAGGTCCTACAACTAGGAAATAGAGAGCCAGGAATTGATCTTTTGATTCCCAAGGCTGCTTCTGTTACACTTTGACATATACCTTATCTATGAAGAAAGACCCTGTTTACTAGTTCCCCCTCCAGAATTTTCCACCTCTTTGGTACTTTTTGCTAATCAAATCTTTTGGCAAATCAACTCTCATCCAACTGGTTCCTGAATAATCTTTAGAGCACCGTTTCTTTCTCTATTTTCAACTCAATCTGAATCTAGAATGAGAGCTACTCTGTCATGTTGTAATATCCTTTCCAGGATACTGGTAAATCCCATGCCTCCTCTCCCCTTCCCTGACTCTCACTTCATTGCCTATTTTGTTGGGAAGTTAGCCAAAAGTCCAACTGGATGCCTGGGTACCTCCTTAATGTCCAGTTTGTGGCCAGACATTTAGCTACTCTCCAATGTATCTTATTAACACTGGTTTCTTGAACTGTAAATCCTTCCATCACAGTGTTCTCACTGTGGTTGGTATTCTAGCAAACCTCTTTTCTATTCCAACAACTACAATTTCATTTTGATTGCTGAGATGGATTTTAAAAAAAAACTCATTTTTATTGATATCTTTTATTTTTACATCACCTACATTTCTTCCTTTATTCTTTTCCCATCTTCTTGCAGAAAGCAATTCCCTATAACAAAAAAAAATTTTTTAAGTACAAGGGGAAAATCAATATAAACAAATCAATATATAACAAAGATTTTTTGAAACTAAAAAGAGCAAGATAAAGATGAACAAAGCCATCCTACATTAAAAAAAAATCTGACAATACGTACAATAATCCACAACTTTGGACATCACCACTCCCCCTCCCCAAAGGAGTGGAGAGAAGTGTTTTCTCAGATGAGTTGGACTTTGTGATTTCAAAACCCAGATCTCTGTATACTTTCATGGATGTTGCCAGCACCTCTTTTCCCTTCTTGGTAGCTCAAGGCACTACCCAGTTTCCAGTATAATGAAAACCAGATTTCATAGTAGACATTTTAGTCTTTAGCTTCTCTCCATTTTGCCCAATGGGACAGGCTTACTTGAGGCTTATCTAAATGGTTCTCTCAATCCTGCCAGTAGCTGTATCATTCAGTGGCAATTACTGTTTAATCATAGTTGGCCCTAACTGGCCTTGCTGGGGATTCCACCTGTCTTGATTTGAGCCCCCCTGGTTGTCCCAGGAATCCAGAGCTGGGCTGATAACTGCCATCCCACCCCCCAGGGAGTATTTTACATAACTCCCCTATATTGACCAAGGTAAAGGAAACTCCCTTTCCTTAAACGATTGGAGTTTTTCCAAAAGAATTTTTACTCCTAAGAAATTAGGAGAAATTAAGAATTTTACAACAAAGTGGAAAGGCATAAAAATAGACAAATTTTGTGGATTTTAATCCAAACTTAAGTCTAACTCCAGATGGATTTGTCTGGCATAGCATGCAGACCGCTTTTATTAGAGGGAGTGTGAATGTGCTGGGATTTTTTCCTATTCTTCCATAATGTCATCAAGGTATATGCCCAATATTCATTCCACACTCATCACTGTCTCTGCAGAGCATCCTGACTCTCAATTTGCCTCTAGGCTCCCCTAGCCTAGTTTTTCTTATCTGTCTATATCAACATGGAAGAAAAAAAGAACCCTTCCTAATCTTCTTCATGAGGAAGTCCTTCACTCCGGATCTCCACCCCTAATGCTGATAAACAAGATTACCTTATGGTGATCTCATAAGAGAGGCTGTAGGCTCAGGACTTAGGGAATGAATGAATTTAAAGAATGAATGATTTCACCAAGAAGTTAGCAAGCCCAAATCTTAGAGAATTAATGAATGGGTAAATGAGAAAGGAAAAAATAAAATTTACTAAGGTTTTCCTATGTGCAAAGCACGGTGGTAAGTACTGGGAATACAAAAAGAAAAACAAGACAGTCTCTGGTCTAAAGAAGCTAATCACCTTTCAACTTTCTTTCACCTAATTTCTTAGGAAAGAAGTAGCCCAAAGCCACATATTCCAAACTGCAAGTGTATATTTTCTGGGGTTTCCTCAAAAGGAAAAAGGGAAGACGGGTCAAGATGTCTCAAGAATATGGATATTTGAAGGTTCACATAACAAAGTTAGCCCTGAGTGAGCAATCTCAGGCTTGTTTAGCTATCTTGTAGCTACATTATATCCCATGTCAATGACTTACTCCTAAACTTGGAGCTGCAACTGCATCATTTTGTAGTTGACCTTCCCTATACTGAGAATGGCATCTGTCAAACCCAAAACACTCTCTGCACCTACCACTAATTTGGGAATAGCTCTCTTTAGTACTTTGGATTGAGTTTATTTCTCCCTTCTACAATCTTATAATTGTTCAGCTACTCAGGATGATTTTTTTAAACTGCCAGTAGGCTTGGAAGTCTGTGTCCTAAACCTCTCCGGAAGCCTGGTGGAGTCTAAGGACTCTATCATTTAAAATCATAAAGTAAAATACATAGGATCACAAAGAAAACCCACTAATACTGAAATAAAATGATCATATTTTGTTAAAAACATGTGTAAAGATTTGTGACTTCCACAGAAGCAGTTCTCAACCCCCTAGTGGGCTTAATAAACAGTATTTAAACAGTTGTGCCCAAAAGTTAAAAACAACAAAATAAAAACTACTCATCATATATGGAGGAATTTCTCTGTACTTGACAGTATAGTGCAAAGTGTACTATATAACAGATACAGGCTACACAAGCAATAGTTAGTAACTGAAGCTTTTTCAGCTTGCCAGGACTTACTACGGTTTAAATTCCACAGTCTTCAAGGATCCAAGGTCACTTCCATGCTACTGAGACACAATAGAGGCATCCATCACTTATGTCTGTGGCAAGAGATCATGCTTTATCCTCAATCCCAACAGTAAAAGTATACTCAACATTCAACTAATTACAAAGTGCACCTAAGATTTAAAGAGCCATACCCTAGAACTGCCAGGCTGGCTATTATTATTGATGCAGTTAATGATTATTACATTTACAGATCTTTGCATGTAAAGAAATGATTCTATTTTCCTATAAAATAGGTGGATTCCAAGCAGTCCCAATAAACTCTGGATAGAAAATGCCATTTGTATCCAGAAAAAGAACTATGGAGATTGAATTTAAATCAACACATGCTATGTTCACTTTTTTTTCCTCCCATGGTTTTTCCCTTTTGTTCTGATTTTTCTCTCCCAACACAACTCATAAATGTGTATTTTTAAAGTTGATATACATGTGCAACTAGAAAAAAACTTAAAATTTTTAAAATGTTTTAAGAGAAGAGGGGAAAAAGAATAAAATGGATGGAGTTGGGTGTTGGGTTACATGTCTTTTCAGATCTAATCTCCATTGTTCTTGTGACCTCCCCCTCTCCCTGATATATCTGTCATCCTCCATGATACAAAAACAAAGTATTAAATCCAGAGTTTCTGGGTTTAAATCTTAACTGCCTCTTGCTGTGTGACCTTAAGCAATTTATTTGACCTTTTGAATTTTTTTGAGGCAATTGGGGTTAAGTGACTTGCCCAGGGTCACACAGCTAGTGTTAAGTGTCTGAGGTCACATTTGAACTCAGGTCCTCCTGACTTCAGAGCTGGTATTCTATCCACTGCCATCTAGCTGCCTCTCTCCCCACCCCCCCATTCTTTTTGTAAAATGAGGGGAATGGACTATAGTATTCAAGGGTTCTTAATCTAATGTCCCAAACCTTTAAAAAAATTTTAATTGTATTTTTTGTAATACTATAGAGTTTATTTCTTGCACTTAAAAAAATATTCTGAGAAGGTGGTCTCACCAGATTGCCAGAGGGGCTTATGCTACAGAAAAGGTTAAGAACCACTGGATAAAATGTTTTCTAAGGTCAAAGTTTCTGATCCCACCAAAACAAGGAAAGCAGGAGACTCTTTGAAGAAGGCCATTTATTTCCAATATATAGACTGCACTTTTAAGACAGGATTCTTCAGAAGCAGAAACTTTTAGTTGTTGCCTAAAGAAAGGTGTCCCAATGACACATGGAAAGAAGAGACATGCAGAGATGAAAGGAGAAGAGTTGGGGGGGAAAGTGGAATTTATCCAACACTGTTACAGCACTTTTTAAATGAGTGAAACATCTTTAAAAATCCTTATAAATTCTTTATAATATGTTACACATTTAAAGACACTATTTACAAAAAAAAAGGGGGGGGATGGGGAGAGAAATCCACTTTACAGCAAATCTTTGCATAAAATAGGACTGCCAGCTGTAGAAAGTGAAATCCCTGTTAAGGTTCCCTGGAATGACTGGATTTTGGAGTGGGGTGGAGTCATCTGGTTATTTTCAGTCTATTTACAATGTGGGGAGAGAAGTGGCAGCCCTACTCACCCACCCACTTTGAAGGGAACAACTTGATTTCTTAGCCAGTGGGATGTGTATATGTAGGTGAGTGTGGGTGGCAGTGATCCCTGTCCCCCAAGGGAAATGGTGGCCCAGATACTCAAGTCCTTAAAACAAGAGCAGACTGGGTTGGAAGAATAAAAAGATAAGTGGAGGGAAGTAGAAGGAAGCACCTAAAGTCCCCTCCCCTCCAAAAAAACAACTACGGGGATCTTGCTACTGCAGCTCCCCATGGTCAAAGCCCTTTCTGGGGTGTTGATCAGAGCTCTGAGACATTTGACAAACGTTTAGAGTCAGGGGAAGTCCCAGTTTTTGTCTTTGTCTCAGGGAGGTGAGACCCAGTTTCTCCCTCAGATCTCACTTGGATAAGCAGCAGGGAACAAAGTGGGGGGAACGATAGCCCAGTCTGCACGGTGGGAAGAAGGTGGTTTTGAATTTTAGCAGGGACACTTATAGACAGCTGGGGACAGGTTGCAAACTGCTACAGAAATTTGTTGGCTGGGATTACAATGCACACAAATACCGACACATACACACACAGAGAGCATACATCCACATAAGGTAATACCTAGCTCCCCCCTGCCCCCACACACAATAGCTTCAAGAGATAAGGAATTGTTTACTCTTCTCCCTAACTCCGGAGAATCGGGTATCCATGACTAGTGCTGGGGTCAGGATAGGGAGAGAAATAAACAACTGGCATCATTCATCTTTCCTTTTCCCCTGCATAGGTAAAGGGGGATATTTGGGCTCGTGGGTGTAGGGCTCCAAGAAGGAAACACAGAAGCAAACATACAGATGATCACAGAATGCCTGGAACTGTCTTTACCCCACTATCCATCTTTCATACATTCGCCTCCCTTCTCTTTTCCAGGGCTTATCTGCTTTTCTCTCCCTGACTTGCTCTTTTTTGCCATCCCTGTCCTCTTCACTCTCTCTCACTTTGTCCCCCAAACTTCCCATTTTCTTCTCTCACCAATTCCAGCACAAAAACATAAACGCAAGAGACTTTACTTGTCTTTTCCACCTATCTGGCCAAGCAGAAAAATAAAGGTGACTCTGGGGGGAAAGAAGCAACCCCACCCATATCCCCAAGAGCTAAAGCTGGGGATCACAAGAACAGAAAAGTGACTCCGTGGCGAAGGAGGGAGCGCCTGTGTCACAGACACTGGTGGAGCCGCGATGTAGCTGTTCGACGGGGCGCCTGGTTGCGCGAGCTGGCCAGCTCTCCGGCCTGAGGGGGCAGCGAAGTAGAGCTGGAGGAGGGCCGAGCTTTGGTTGACTCTAGACTGCTGAGGCCCGAGTCCTTATTGTCACTGTGAGGCCGGGGAGGGAGCCCTTCTCCGGTGGTCAGGGCGCCGCTGTCCCCCAGCTCCTTCCACTCATTGAAGTTGAGGTCGGTCAGGGGACTCTGCACCACCACTGTGTGCCGTCTCCAGCTGCTGCGACGCCGTCGGGTTTCGGGGGATAGAGGCCTCCGGAGCTTCACCCCGAACATGTCGTCAGCCGAGCCCCGGAGCCGCAGCCGTAGCTGCTCGGTCAGCGAGGGGCGGGCGGTAAGGGCCGCCTTCCCCCCCGCTGCGGGCGGCGGCCGCAGCGACTCCTGGCTGCTGGACGAGGCGGAACCGGCGAGGTCGGCGGGGGAGTGGGGAGCCCTGCCCCCCGCACCCCCGTCGTCTCCGTCGGGCCGGCTACGGGAGAGGCGCCGGCGGGCCAGGGTGTCGCAGTGCATCAGGTGGTGAGAGCTGAAGGAGGGCCGTCGGGGCAGCCGGCCCTCCGGCCCCGGGCGCGGCCCGCCGCCGCCCTCAGTGTCGGTCTCCACGTGGCTCAGCTCGCTGCGTTCGTCATCCGCCTCGTCGCCGGCGCCCCCTCCGCCTCCGCCGCGGCCCTCAGCCCCCGAGCACACGCTGCGGTCTATGGTGGACAGAGTGGAGTAGCCCGAGACTATGGAGCGGGTATCAGCGGCGGGCCGTTCCCCAACCCCCTCTTTGGAGACCCGCGGGGGGCTGTGGCGGCTCGGGGCCCCGGCGTCTTCAGCTTCCGGTGGCTGCCCTTCAGGGCTGTCCTGGATCGCCGCCGACGGCGCTGCCGTTGGTGCTCCCATCCCGGACTTATGGGCCTCCTGCTCCGAGTCATCATCTGTGCTGCTCCCCAGCCCCCGAGCTTCGCACCTCTTCTTGCGTTTGCGGTTGACCGCCGAGATGAAGGAGATCGCCAGCATCTCCCGGGTGTACGGCTCTTTCTTTGGGGCCCACGAGCCCTGAGGGATAGAAGAAAGATTAATTAGGAAGAGTACTAAAACCTCCAATTTGGGACTACGGGGGTCTAACTGCCTCATTGCTCTACCTAGTCTTCCTAACCCTTAACTGATCTCGAAATGCTTAATCAATACTCAGATCTTGTGTGTGGGAGAGGGATTGGTCGGGTTTTCCATGACCTGAGGAGCAGAAGTAAAACTAATGGGTGGAAGCTAGAGATTTGGGCTCAATCTGAAGGAAAAACAAAACAAAACAAAACTGGATCTTAATTAACTCCAGTGAGGCTGTAATTGATGGGGAAAGAGTCGTCAAATTTCCACACCTGTAGTTTCCTCACTTTGATGAAATCGCCAGTCAGGATACCAATCTGTACCACTCCTACCATCCCCTTAACTTAAGGTGGGCAAATATATAAACACTTAGATCTGTCTACAAATGGAACAAACTGCCTCAGAAAGTAGTAAGGTCCCTGTCACTGGAAGGGCACACAGGCTGGATGACATCTGACAATGATTAGAGGCCATATTATATGATCTCTAAGGTCCCTTCCAACCCTGGGTACTATGATAATAGGGATTGTATGCATCCTTTACTGGGAAAGTTTCTAGTATTTCTTTTATGAATAAAACCAGCTCTCAGTCCTTAAAGATACTTTTGATTATATTGAGTATAGATTCCCCTGTGGGGTTTTTCCCATTGTTTTATTGTTGCATTTTTTTTGCATGCATGCTATATTTGACATATATTTTGTTAAAGGTCTTTGTCCTGTGTATTGATGACACCTCAATTCAGTGTCAGCTGCAGAGCAATTTTCAGCTTTATGGGAGAAAGTTTTTCCTAAAAGGGCTATAAATAACATGAGTGATCTTAGGAGAGAGAAGGACTTTGAGCAAAAGCTACCTGGCCAGTCTTTTCCTCATGCCTTCCCCTCCTTCTCTGCATCTCCCTCTTTTCTATGTTCTTCTCTGTGAAAATAGTGCTAAGCCTGGAGTCAGTTAGACCTCAGCTCAAATGTAGCCTCAGACATGTCCTAGTTGTATGGCTCTGGATGAGTCACAACTTCTGTTTACCTCAGTTTCCTCAATTGTAAAATGGGAGTTAATAATAGCATCTTTCTCCCAAGGTTACTCTGAAGATTCAATGAAATACTACTTGTAAAGTGCTTAGCACAGTACCTGGCACATGGTTAACACTATATAAATGTTAACCATTATTATTATCTCTATTATCTCTGTTTCTAGGGAAGAGGTATGTTTGTGGATTTGGATTTGTTTTTTTCTTTTGGCCAAGAATCACAAGAGCAGAGATTTAGAGCTGAAAGGGACCTCTAAAGTTACTGAGTTCCCATATTCTTGAGGACCACAAAAAGTCACAGCATTCAGAATTTGAAGAGATAGAATAAACCATAGAAGTCAACTAATTCAAGCCATCTATCATGTATGAATGTGTTTTGTTATCCTGTAGAGATAGTCATCTAGGCTCTTCTTGAACACTTTGCATTGACATGAAGCTCACTAACAACAGACACTATTAGTGAAAAGGTCTGTTAGAAAGTTCTTCCTCATAATGACCCTGTATCATCCAAAATTTGGATTACTTTTCTACATAAGGAAGGTTTTCAAGTTTCTAAAGATACCCGCCCACACCCACACACATGTATGTCTTCTCTTTTGTTGTTATTACAGTTACTATTATCCAACTCTTTTGGGGTTTTCTTGGCAGAGATACTGGGGTGGTTTGCCATTTCCTTCTCCAGCTCATTTTACAGATGAAGAAACTGAGGCAACTGGGGTTAATGACTTGTTCAGGGTCATACACATACACAGATAGTGAGGCCAGATTTGAACTTAGGAAGATTAATCTTGCTGACTCCTGGCTCTGCACCTAACTATTCTATGTCTTCTCTACTGAAATTCAAATTGCAGGACATTGCAATCCTAAACATCCTTCCACATTGCCTCTCAAACAGAATAATATCCTCCTAAAAGAGGACAGTCTCAGATATGTTCTTCCTTTTCTTTGCTCCTCTTTTTAAGGAGATCATCTTTCATGTTTGTCTCTTTCTTTGGGGTCCACAAATCCTTGGGAAGAGAAGGATCAATGAGGAGATTACTGACTCTCCAATTTGGGGCTTGAGGATCCAACTGTCTCATTTTAACTTTGGAGAAGAATATGATACACACAGGAAAGCACGAAATTTGCAGTCTCAAGACAGACATTCACTAATAGTGTGGTCCTGGTCAAGTAATTTGATACCTTTCTGGGCCTTTTTCCCTCTTGTGAAAGACTTATAATACTTGTACTGTCTCTGCCTCAAGGTTTTTATAAATTGAAAGGAAGGCTCTTTGGAAGCCTTATTTGACACTTCCCAACCCTATGGACCACTACACTGACCTTGGGGTTTTCTTGGCTATTGGAGTAGTTTTCCATTTCCTCTTCAGTAGATGAAGGCAAACAGGATCACATAACTAGTAAGTGTCTGATTCTGGATTTGAACTCAGATCTTCTTAACTCCAGGCCTGGAGCTCTCTCCCCAAAGTCACCTTGCTGCCCCTATATGGAAGCCTTCAAAGCTTTGAAGCCTCTAGAATTAAGAGAACCTGGGCTAAAATTCAAGTCAGACCCAGCCAAGTTATCCCTCTGGGCCATTTCACTGTCTTCTCTAAAATGAAGGGATTGAACATGAGCAGTGGTTCCCATTTAATAGTCTGTGAACCCCTTAGGAGTGTGTGCTAAAAATTCTTAATGGTGACTAAAGCAATAAATAATTGTAAGAGTACTCTGAATAGTATATTAAATGACCCTGGGGGCTCACATTTTTGTTACTGTTGTTGAAAGGGGTTTTTACCAGCATCACCAAAAAAATATGTTGGGAACCACTTCATTGGAATGAGGCCCAGAAAAGCTGTGACTTGCTTGGGATAACTTAGCTACAAAAATCTAAGGCAGAGTTACATACTTACTGCTTACTGCTAACTTACTGCCAGCTCTAAATTCTAGGAAACAATATGACTAAATGAGAGCAAAGGAAAGAGAGGTTGCAAAGAGATCAAAAATTGTGTGTGTGTGTGTGTGTGTGTGTGTGTGTGTGTGTGAGAGAGAGAGAGAGAGAGAGAGAGAGAGAGAGAGAGAGAGAGAGAGAGAGAGGTAGGTGGTGTGGGAGGCAGAGTTATTTACTTACTGCTTACTATTAACTTCCAGCTCTAAATTCTAGGAAACAATATGGCAAACTGAAAGCAAAGGAAAGAAGTTGCAAAGAGATCAAAGTGTTTATGGGGGCAAGGAGGGAATGGGAGTGATAAGGATTAGGGAACTCAGTGGGATAAGTAGTCTTGGAAGTCAAATACACAACTCAACTCTAAGAGCTGCCTCAAGGCCAGTTTTTTGGAATAACTCAGGACTTCTTACATTTTTTTCCACTCACAAGACATTTTCGCCCAAGAAAATTTTATGTGATCTCCAGTATAGAGGTATATAAAAAAAGTATGCAACTAAAACATTTACTGATAATCATAATTTTGCAACCCTCACATTCAGTTACGAGACCCCATATGGGACTGCAATCCATAGTTTAAGAAACTTTAGAATAATCTATAGATGAGAGATATTTGCTTTCTTTTTTTTTAAAAAAAGAGATCTTTTTTAAAAACATTTGCTTGTCTATAAAATGAAAATTGTAAAAAATATATAGTTTCTACTTCATGAAAATAATGTGAAGCTCCAATGGGATAATAGTAGAAATGACAAAATAAGGTGTTGGTTTTTTATTATTTTTTTCACTTTCCCCAGTTTGAATAGGGAGCAGAGAAAAGGAAGAAAACAGATAGTTTTTATCTGAGACTGTCCTCTCTTAGGAGAGATTGTCCTCTCATGAGGATGTTATTGTGTATGAGAGGTAGTGTGGTATGGTGGATAGGGATCCACTCCTAGAGCTAGAAAGATATGGATGCAAGTCCAATGTCTGCCATGTACTGGCTGTGTGACCTTGGACAAGTCATTTATGCAAGTGCCTCTAAGAAATTCTACAAGTTGTAGTGAAGGTGCTGATCTGCTTTGGTTGAGGGAGTTCCCTATGTCAATGAAATCCTATGTCTAATCCAAACCTGCTGGTCTGATCAGGGTGTCTGTAGTCTCTCTTTACTCAGAAACCCTCTTCTGCCAACAACTATATCCTATTTCAGCTACTCCCTTCTCCTCAAATCATCAGACTGTTGAATTATTTTTTTTTTTACAAATGCAACTTTGAAGAATGTTCAAAAAAATTTCAAAATGCCTCTAATAAATAAATTAATATGAATAGGTATATTGGGATATAATAAATAAATATTCTGGAATAAGTAGAAAACCTTAAACATTTATGTTTGAAATCAATTAACTGTAAGGAATACTGGATAGAGGAGACTCTGATTGGGAGAAGCACATATGAAAACAAAACAAAACAATACAAAACAAAAAAAAAAGGGCAGTGAGGTAATGAAGTGGATAGAGCACTGGCCTGGCCTGGAGTCAGGAGAACCTGAGTTCAAATCTAGCCTCAAATGCTTATTTCATGTGTGATTTGGGGCAACTCACTTAATCCCAACTGCCTCCTCCCCAACAAAAGGAAAAAAAACAAAACATCTGGAGGCAAGGAGGGAAGGGGTTCATTGAGTACAATTTCACCTTGATTCAAAGTATAACTTGTTTTTTTCTTTTTCTGAGGCTGGACCAAGAGGGTACATAGCCCATGGGAGATGGCAATCCCCCTGAATTTTCTGAGAATATCTGCAGCTCTGGATTCAGTCCTCTCTATATATGCAAATACCCCATGTATATTTGGGGGATATATGTTCAAAGGATAGTGAAGTCTAGAGACTATGAAGACATGTGAAGGAAGCAGGGATGTTTATCTTGGAGAAGAGAAGGCTAAAGGAAGATATATTTTTTTCTCAAACGTGAAAGACTGTCATGTGGAAGATGGAGTAACTTGCTTAAGTAACATTCAGGCATTCATCACCACTTAACTAGAAAATTGTAGAAGCTTCCTATTTGGCTTATCTCCAATCTCTTCTCTTCTCCAAACTATCTTTTATGTTGCTAAAATGATATTCCTAAAACAGGTGGTTTAACCATGTCATTCCTCTACTTAAGAAGTTCCTAAAGCTCCCTATTGCCCCAAGAATAAAATATAAACAATTTACTTTGAAAGTTAAAGTCCTAAATCATTTAGCTCTATACTGCCTTTTTAAGCTTATTGCCCATTACTCTTAAATATGCTCTACACCTTCCTTCACTCTATATTCTAGCCAAATTACCCTACCTCCTATTCCCTGTACCTTGGTACAACCTGTTCCCCATGCTTGGAAGGCACTGTCTCTTCAACCTCTGCTTAAAATCACCAACTTCCTTCAAGATTCTCTGTCAAGTCTATTCAGATGCCCCTTCCACCTCAGCTCTATGGCTCTTTCTCTTAAATTTAGTTGCATTCATCATCTAAGTATAAAGTTGTTCCTCCCAATAAAATGTAGACTTGTTGAAAGCAGGAACTACTCCTTTCCTTCCTTCCTTCCTTTCTTTCCTTTTCTTTCTCTTTTTCTTCCTTCTTTCCTTCATCCTTCCTTCTCTCTCTCCTTCCTTTCTCCTTTTCCCTTCCTTCTTTGCTTCTTTACCTCCTTCCTTTTTCCCTCTTTCTTTCCCTTCCTCCCTCCTTCCTTCCCTTTTTCCTATCTTTTCTTTCTCTTTCTTTCTTCCTTTCTTCTTTTTTCCCTCCCTCCCATCTTCCTTCATTCCTTTTCTTTTCCTCCTCTTTTTTTTTTGGTCATATATCCAGCACATTGTTTAGAAGATAGAACAATGGCTGATGAATGAATGAATGAGTTTTGTGTAGCTCCAGAGAGAAAGACTAGGCTCAATGGAGGGCAACAGATTTGGTTTTAGGATAAGAAAGAACATTTTAACCATCCACATCTTTTGAAGAAAGGAATAGAGAGTGAACTCTCCATTACTAAACATATTCAAGCAGAGACTGGATGATTTCCCAGGGTTATTACAGAAGGGATTTCTAGGAGATAGGAATGAATGATTTTTGCAGTTCTATTCTATTTTGAGGTCCTATGAATCAGAACTTCTTGTTCAGTAGTTTCATGACTTTTCATAGTCCCCTTTTGAGGTTTTCTTGGCAAAGATACTGAAGTGGTTTGCCAGTTCCCTTACCTCATTTTACATATGAGGAAACTGAGGCAAACAGGGTTAAGTGACTTGCCTAGGGTCATATAGCTAATAAGTGTCTGAGGCTGAATTTGAACTCAACTCTTCCTAACTCCAGGCCTAGTCCTGAAGTGAGTGAAAGAGTAAAAATGGAAGGACTTATCTCAGGGTAATGGTTTATTGTATTCCTTTTTTTTTTTTTTTGGTTAGGCAATTGGGGTTAAGTGACTTGCCCAAGGTCACACAGCTAGGGAATATTAAGTGTCTGAGACCAGATTTGAACTCAGGTCCTCCTGACTTCAGGGCTGGTACTCTATCCACTACACCACCTAGCTGCCCCCTATTGTATTCCTTTTTTAAAAAATGTGATAGAAATACTCTCCCTATCTGTTTATATTTTCTTGTTTGTCCTTTGGGCAGAGGGAGAAATGAAACCACTAAGCCTCCATGAATCAGAGCAACTATGTGTAATTTAATTCAACAGACACTGTAAAAGCTGCTAAGCAGTTTTGCTAAGCAGTGGGCACTTAGGATAAAAAGATTTTTTTTAATTAAAATGTTCTCTGATCTTAAGGAGCTTATGTTACTAAGGGTTGGGGGAGAAAGAGAAGAGGAAGGTAAAAACCTTTTCTATAGTGCCTATAATGTGTCAGACATTATGCAGAGCATAAATAAAATCTTATTTGAATTTTACAATTCTTCAAGGTAGGTGTTTTTATCATCCCCATTTTACAGTTGAGGAAACCAAGGCTAACAGAAGTGAAGTGTTTTTTTCTCAGGGTCATATAACTAGTATCAGAGATTATTTTTGAATTCAGGTCTTTTTAAAAATGTGATAGGAATACTCTCCCTATCTGGATTTACCTGGAGTAGGGAGAGCAGGAGGGCATAGAGCATATGTAAAAGTAATGGGTAATAAAGCCTAGAAAGGTAGTCTGGAGCCAAATGATTTAGGGCTTTAACTTCCAAACTTAGAAATGTATATTTTGTCCTTATGGCAGTAGGGGGTTATAGGAGCTTCTTGAGCAGGGGAATGACACGGTCAGACTACCCGTGTTTTAGGACTATCCTTTTGGCAGCTTTGTAAAAGATAGCTTGGAAAAGAGAAGAGATTGGAGATAAGGAAACCAAAGAGGAACAGAGTGAGGAATGAAATAATCGACATGAAGTCTCCTTAGCTTCCCCCTCCATTTCTTCTTAATACTGTCATTTCATTATGTCATCCATCACTTATCTCTCCTCCTTTCTTCCTCTGTTCAAAAAGGAAAGTCATCCCTCAAACTCACCAGGACTCATCTCTTTACCTGTGACAGGATGTCTTCCTGTGCATCTGACCCTTTCCTTTCCTCCAAGACCCTGCTCCACTAAGTATCTCCTTGCAGTTTTCATCTTCTATTCCTCCCTTGCTGCTGTCTCCTTACTAACAGCCTCAAAACATTTTCAGCTCTCAGTAATCCTTAAAGATTTTCATTGATCCACTGGCTCACTTTAAACTCAACATGTCTAAAATGGAAATTATCTTTCTCCCTAGGCACCCCCTCCTTCCTAGTTTCCCTATCACTGAAGAGACCAAGACCATCCTCTTAAGTCCCTCACCATATTTTCAATTACCAAGGCCTATCGATTTCACTCTTTGCAATATCTCTCAAATATATTCCCTTCTTTCCTCTGGCACTGCCACCATTCTGGTTTTGGTCTTCTAAAATCACCTTCGGCCTGAACTATTGCAATAGTGGGTTGTCAGATCTGCCTGTATAGCACAGGTCTGATCATGTCACACCTCCCTCCCCCAACTCAATAAATTCCAGTAGCTCCCTATCACCTTCAGGATCAAAAAATAAAATTATCTTTTTGGTGTTCAAAGCCCTATAACCTAGGGCCCTCCTATTTTTCCAGCCTTCTCATACCTCACTTCTCACCATGCACTCTTCAATATAATGACACTGGCCTTCTTGCACAAGACATGCATATAGAGTGTCTTAAGTGACTTGCCCAGGGTCACACAGCTAGGACACGTTAAATGTCTGAGGCCACATTTGAACTCAGGTCCTCCTGACTTCAGGGCTGGTGCTCTCAACTACCACTTTTATACAGATGACTCTCAAACTCTGTCTCCAAGCTCTGGTCTCTCTCTCAGCTCTGTCTCTAACTGGCTACATGTGGCCAACTCAATGACTGTCTCCCTGCATTCAATTTAATATTTCTAAAACTTCATATTCACACTTTTAAGCTTTTTTTTTCTTCCAGTTGTTAATTGTACCCAACTTCTCATGCACCATTTGGGGTTTTCTTGACAAAGATACTGGAGCGATTTCCCATTTCCTTCTCCAGTTCACTTTACAGATGAGGCAACTCAGATAAACAGGGCGAAGTGACTTGCCCAGAGTCACACAGTTAGTGCCTGAGGTTAGGTTCGAATGACTCCAAGCCTGGCACTCTGTGCACTATGGTGCCACCTAGTGGTCTCTGATAGTAGCTTCCAGTTGCTTGACTCCCTCATTGCTTCTTTTATCTACTGGATTCCTATTTGGGGCTGTAGGGGGTGTCCAGGGGAGACTGGGACTTCTGGTGTGGAGGCTTCCATGCCCGTTACAGGGCTGCTCTCCACCTTTAGTGTCCACCTGACCCATCTCACTCTCACCTGTAACTCCAAGAAGCTGCAGCATGACCAGCGGCCACATCCAAGAAGCCATTCAGCAGGAGGGCTAACCTAGGTCAAAGGGTCTCACACCCTACGAGAGTTAGGGGGTGTCTCTCCCCTGGTGGAATGGGCTGATGAGAATAATTTGTTCCAGTGGCCATGAAGCGCTTAGAGCACAGACCAAGGTCATCCACTGCATCGTGAGCCATCACCAGCCACAGACTCTGTCCTGACACTGGACAGTGATGGTCTTAGGAGACTTCTGACCACTCTAACCCAATGAAATCCAATTTATGCACGAATCATTTGGATTCCTATCTATCCTTTACAGATCTATGTAAACGCCAACTTCTCTAAAAAAGAATCCCCCCGTCTCTCAGATTGGTAACAATTGTCTCCCACTTGGTTCTATAACTCGTTAATGCATTTATAATGCAATATTCTGCAATCAGCTACCTGGGCATCCTATGATCCTGTAAGATCCTAATCCCTTTGGGGTAAGGACTGTCTGCTCCAAGCTTTACAACTCCACCACTAGCTAGTTCACAATGCTCTACACATAGACATTAAGGAAATGTTTCTTTTATTGTATTGTTGTAGTTTAGGCAAATCCCTTAACCTCAGTTTTCTTATCTGTAAAATGAGCTAGAGAAGGAAATGGCAAACCACCTGCTGTATGACCCTGGGCAGGTTACTTAATTCTGTTTGCCTCAGTTTCCTCATCTGTAAAATGAGCTGGAGAAGGAAATGGCAAAGTCACTCCAGTAGCTCTCCCAAGAAAACCCCCAAATGCGGTCACCAAGAGTGAGACATGACTCAACAACAACAAAAAGACTTGGGCATCCAGGTTTAGTGGCAGTGGCCTAAGAATGGGGGAAGGCAATAAGGCAAATAATTGTAGCAGACCTTTGTTCCCAGAGAGTCAAATTGGTCCAAGAAAAATAATTGTAGATTCAGGGCCTGGAAGGGGAACTCAGTAATCACGATCTCTTTTTTTGCAGAGCTGACAGTTAACTGCTAGTGTAGAACCTTGCATATACTGCCCGATTCCATGGAGAGGGAGGCTGTTTTGCTGAACTTTTTTTTCTTTTTTTCTTCCTTTTTCTTCCTCTCCTTTCTTTGTGGGTGACTAAATGGTATAGTGGCTACAATCTGGGTTTGCAGACAGGAAATTCTGAGTTCAAATCTTGCCTCAGACACCCACTAGTTGTGTGACTTTGGACAAGTCTTTTTTAACTTCTTTTAGCCTCGATTTCTTCATCTGTAAGATGAGGTTAATAATAGCACCTGCTTTCCTGGGGTATTATGAGGACCAAATGAGAATATGTGTAAATAATTCACAAATACTAAGCATTAATTGTTGACTGACTAATTGACTGATGCAAGGCATGGTTCACTGGGGAAAGAGAGAAGACATATATCTGAAAGTAGAAGATATTAAGGAGTTTTTAAGTAGTACAAAATATAAACCCTGAGGCCAAATGCAAAGGTCTCCTTGATTGATTCCAATGAGGAAGTGGAATCTTTCAGAAGCTAACCAATATCAACAAAGCCGGAGGTTTCTGGGACAGTAAGTATGGATCCTTCACACCTTGCCAGAATTCAAACTAAAGGCCCTACAATGGTGGGAGCCCTCAGAACCATTAAGCCTTCAGACCTCAGCTCCAAAGAGGCTAAAATTTATTTAAAAATCTCCAAACTGGAAAAATCTGAGATTTTAACTTGTACCTAAAGCATGATCACACTCTAGAATGCCTTCCACATGAGGTCATCCAGCTTCTGCTCTGAAGATTGCAGTTGACAAGGCCTTTATTACCTCCTTATAATAGTCCAACTCATTTTCAGCCATCCCTAACTATTAATAATTTCCCCCCATTTTGCAGCTCACTCTTGTTTTGAGTTATGATTTCATCAGTGTGGGGGAAACCCTCAGTGTGGGAATCCCCCCTTTAAGCCTTAGGAGAATCAGCTTGCTCTTTTCTTCTTATGTTAAAGCTCAAATCTACACCTTTGGATCTACTTTTGTTTGTTGGGTAATACAAAACAAATCTGATTTTTCTTCTAAAAAACTAAACACTTGGGGCAGCTAGTTGATGTAGTCGATAGAGTAGCAGTCTTGAAGTCAGGAGGACCTGAGTTCAAATCTGATCTCAGACACTTAATTCTTCCTAGCTGTGTGACCCTGGGCAAGCCACTTAACCCCAATTGCCTCAGCAAAAAAAACAAAAAGAAAAACAAACTCTACACTTTCAGGTTAAACACTTCTAAAAAAACTAAACATTCTCAGATTTTCAAAGAAAAAAAAACCAAAAAAATTCTCAGGATACAGTCATTCATATCAAATATTCAAGTGAACTACTGTTAGGGGAGTTATGATATCTATTATCTTGTTTTCAGCTGCTTAAATCTAATATTTCCCTTTCCTTGTTTTATGTATTGTTTCAACTAGACTACAAACTCCCTGCGGAGAGGGAATGGGCCATATTTATTTCTTCGGGGACTCTGTATATAGCAAGCACTAAGTTAAAATGATTCAATATATTCAGATCAATTAGTTTAGTTGTCTGAGCGCTTCTTCCTGTCACTCAAATTGTGAGATACTTCTTTATGTCCACTAGGTGGCGGGTGTCTTCCAGGAATAAAAATTCATTTGAAATACCAAGGACAATTTTAAGTTTTTGGTTTTTTTGTTGTTTTTGTTTGTTTGTTTTTTAATTACTGAATATACCCCTGAGCCAAACAGGCATATTTTGGGATTATCTAACATTATGGCTGTTCAACTATATTCACACTGATCCTGGGAGTTAGCTAACTGCTTCAAAGATGAATAATGAGAAACTCTCCCTTCCCGTGTTTCTCATATATCTCTTTCTCTCCAAAAGTAAACTCTTCATAGTCTAAGCTCCATTCCCTCATACTGTTTGAGGCACCCTTGATCAAGGGAAAAGTTAATTAAGGCCCCAGCTCCCCAAGGATAAGCCCCACTCTGGCACCCCTACTTCCTTACCTTGGATTTGGTGGAACCACAGTTGATAGAATCTGTAGGCAAGAGACAAAAAGAAAAATCAAAGGTGGGCAGGGGACAGGCAAAAAAAAAGGTGAGGGAGGGAAGAGAGCACACTTTGGGGATATAATCACTCTCTTCAGTGGCTTCAGAAAGCAGGGAACTGCCTATTTAAGGAAGAGATGTCAGACACCACTTCTTTCAAAATAGGGGCTGACATCAAGCTTTGGGTCCCAGGCATTACATGACCTCAGTTATTTCATTTACCCTTCAGTCAAGGGAGAGGATTAGTGGGGTCTCCTTTTCCCGCCTCCCCCCACTGTGTTAATGTGAAAGCACTGGCGCATAAAGGCAAACAAGTCAGACCAAAACCACACAAACCACAATGGTGAAACACAGCAGATCACAGATGTCCTAGATACATGGAAACCAGAGTGGGAGGAGGAGAACGGAGGAAGGGAAGAAGGCGGCTAAGAGGATGTTTGTTCTTCCCCTAACCTCATCTCCCCCACCCCTGGTCTGAGAGAACGGGGCCATACAGGGCTGCTTGGTTAAAGGGGTTGAGAAACAAACTGAGGGAAGTACAGGAGCCCTCATGCTCAGCTTCTCTCTGACATCAGCTGGGGTTTGGTTTCTTCTTTTTAAGTGAGGGGATGCAAAGAAATCACAGCCCTGTAATTTTGTACTCAGCATGGCCTCTGGGAGCCTCATTCTTTTGGTCTGTAAAATGGGGTTGGGGACTCATAGGTCTGGGGTGGGGGAATACAGAAGATGATTGTCACGGCGTGAGACTTGAGGAGCAATAACCTGACTTTAAGTTTGATGAGTCTGGGGACCCTGGTTAATCCACACCGCCTGGCAAGCAGGTTAGACCACTTCCCCCTGATATACTACCCTTCTCCACCCCCTCCAGACAGTGAGAAGAGCGATGATGAGCTGACCACACAGTGACAAACACAGCCCGCGGAGGTAGAGTTAGTAGTGGGTGATTAGAAGAAATGGGGACCTTCTCTTTATATCCCTCCTCAAATCTACCCTTTCCAAACTCTAAGTGAACCCTTCCTGCAGTTATTTCTTTATAACCCTACCCAAAGGTATCTTCTTTGGAGGAAGGGGCTAATGTCCAATGAATTCTGAGAGCTGGGGACATGGTATCCCAAATTAGAGAAATGTATTATTGATGGGGCTTCTTTTTCATATTCTTTCAATTTAGAGTGGGGTGGGAGCATGCACTTGTGTGTGTGTGTGTGTGTGTGTGTGTGTATGTGTGTGTGTGTGTGTTTGTGTGTGTGTGTGTGTAGGACTGTGCTGGTGGGCAAAAATTATGAATTGTAGAGAAGGCCAGGGTCAGGAAATACTCCTACCATGAGGCTCTGACTTAGCCCTTCATCTGTGTGTATGTGACCCCTTCCTTCTACTCCCTATCACTGATACCACAATGACCCCACACATTTCTATCTATTCCACTTGGCACCTCCCCACCCCACTTTCTTATAATCACCCACTAGGATTAGTATCCAAGATAGCTGAGAAACCACACACTGTACCCTTTAAATCTCCAACAGGTCCGCTGGAGGAAAGAGGAAAGGGAGAACAGAGGAGCAAGAAGATAAAGAGAAAAGGCAGAAGGGAGAAGAAGAAAAGGGGGAAGAGAACAGGTGAGGAAAAGAAAGAAGAGGATACAGGGCAGAAAGTCAGAGAAAGCAAAGATGGGTATAAGGAGAGAACAGAAGAAATATTAAAAAAAGAGAAACAGTGCCCAGGGACCAAGGGAACACGCGCACAAGCCAGAATTAAAGAAAATTAAAGGCTCAGAAAAGAAACTAGGGAAAGAACCAAAGCCCTGGGACTGGGGGAGATGGGGAGCACTGGGTCATACTGGTTCCTTCCCAACTGAGAGGGGATGGTCTCTTCACCCAACTCCTCCCCCCATCTTAGCTGTGGCATGCAAGGGTGGGAGTTGGGTGCTGCCAGGGAGGGAGGTGGACAGGAGGGGAAGCAGGGAGCCCGGAAAAGGAGCCGTGATGGACTGGGAAATTCCCCAGCTGTACCCCAAGGCTTACTCACCTGAACCTGCCTCTCCTGGGGGCACCGTCCTGCCAATGTTGGGCAGTAAGTACTCTATATTGGGCACTGACTGGGATTCCTTTTCATCAACTGGAGTCTGCAAACAGAGAGCCATAGGCTTGAGCCAAGATTGTTTTTCCTCTCCCCAATCTGGAGTTCCCTGAGGGAGAGCAGCTGGTCCCAGTACAAAACCGAGGGCAAGGACACTTTCTCCCCTCAGGACAAGATCTGTATCTTCCCCACTGGACAGGGACTGAGTTTCTCTCATCAGACTAAGAGTTCCTTAAGACAAAGACAAGCCTTCTATATAATTCCCGTCTCCCATCCCTATCCATGAAGTTCCTAGTGCTGAACTTTGGGGACACTGGGGCTAATTTCTTGTGCCCTCTCCACCTACCATATGTTTTGGTGTCTTCTGAGACATTATCATCCTGACCCCACTCAGGAAGATTCTCCCCTCCCCCCCAAAGCCCTCAGAATCACTCACTCTCTCTCCCTTTTCTTCATCATCACTGAAGAACCAGTCCGACTGCAGAGAAAACAAAGTGAGGATGGGGATTACATTGGGGTGGAAGAGGTATTCTGAGAACAGATAAGTTCCACCCTCTTCCTCATAAACTGGCTTGGCTAAAAGGGTAAACTGAGACACAATAAGGAGAAGCCCAGTTTAAAAAAAAAAAGGAGATCTCGGAATCTCAGAGCTGGAGGATATCTTAAGAGGTCATTTAGGGTCTAGTCTAGGCCCTGACTGAAATATGATACAGTTGATTGATTGGTTGGTTGTCCTTCAATCTCAAAGAGGACCAAAATGGTATCACTATGTTGGGGTCAAGGTATAATATGTCTGACTGTAGCTGACCAGACCAACGTGATCTTGGAAACTCTACCACAGTTAGGGCACAGATAGTCCCCATAAATGTTTGGAGTAGAGATGTCTCTAAATTTGTACATCTCACATTTCTTTTGAGCTACTGCAATTCTGCTTCGGTCATCATTTATGTGATGCCATAAAATGCTAAAACATGCCTCACAAATGGTCATCTCACCTCTGCCTGAACAATTCCAATGACAAAGAACTCAACAATGACTGACACAGCCCATTCCATTTTTGGATGGCTCTAGTTATTAAGAACTTTAAAAAAAATTTTTTATAAAGCTTTTTATTTTCAAGACATATGCATGGACAATTTGACAACATTGACCCTTGCATAGCCTTTCATTTCAGATTTTCTCCTTCTTTCCCCTTTCCCCCTCCCCTAGATGGCAAGCAATTCAATATATGTTAAACATGTTAAAATACATGTTAAATCCAATATGTATAAACATATTTATACAAGTTTCTTGCTGCACATGAGAAATCAAATTTTAAAAAAAGAAAGTAAATGAGTAAGGAAACAAAATGCAAGTGAACAACAACAAAAAGAGTAAGAATGATATGTTGTAATCCACACTCAGTTCCCACAGTCCTCTCTCTGGGTGTAGATAGCTCTCTTCATCACAAGATCATTGGAACTGGCATCAATCATCTCATTGTTGGAGAGTCATGTTCATCAGAATTGATCATTGTATAATATTGATGATGTTGTATACAATGATCTCCTGGTTCTGCTCATTTCACTTAGCATCAATTCATGTAAGTCTCTCCAAGGCTCTCTAAAATCATCCTCCTGATCATTTAAGAACTTCTTTACAAGGAGTTGCATAGGATAAGGTATGTAAGATACACAGGGCTTAAACCTGTGACTTAACTATGGCAAAGTTAGGTAATAGGTTTCTAACTCTGTATTCTTGTTCTAGGCCAGAAATCTAACATCTCTTCTAAAGTTTTTAATTCTTCAAATATTTGGATAACCATCATGTCCTTCTATGTTCTTCTTCAAGTCAGATGTCTGGCTCCTCCCAGACAACACTGTGTCCCTGACTATCCTTTCCAGTGCTGACTGCATCATCTTTTATACCCCTTTCCACTGTCCAGTCCCCCACCCCTACTCTCCCTGATTCTGGAAAAAGAGTCAAAAGACTTTCTGCATCAGTTGCTCAATTGAGGCTAACACTATTCACATTTATCACCCAATTCAGATCCTGGTGGTGTGCTAACCCCAAAACATTCTCTCCTTTCTTAAGGAATCCAATGCCTTACTCGGTCTTCTCTACCCCAACTCCTGTCCTTTTCCTGGGGCTCTTAAACCTTCATGGTGATGGTCACTCAAATACCCTAACTTCCCAATTCTTCAACCTACTCAACTCATAACCTATTATTCCATTTCAACTCCATTCCAATGGATATGGTCACATCTTTGACCTTGCTGTCAGCCAGAATTGCAACAATTTTCTGATCCAGAACTCTTGAAGTTTCCATCCTATCAGAATCTCCTATCACCACATCTTTCTCTATTCCTGACAACTCTGAAATTTTTTCTCAGTTTGGGCTTTAATCCCTCACCCTTCAATACTTTCTCAGGCTCTAGCTACTCTTTTCCCTTCTAATCAAGACCACTTTATGGACTAGTTCTCCATGCTGTTGAATCCTCAGTCACCTTCTATTGCTACTTCAGTTGATCAAATCACAACATATTATTTCCACTCTCCACTTTCTCCATTACTACTCACATGCTACTGAATGGAACTAGAAAAAGTCACACAATGGTCTTGACTGGGTCCACTGCAACTATATGTCATTTGATCTTAGTTGGATCCTTATTGCAGTAACTCAATTAATTTACTTCTTCCAAGTTGATTTCTTGCCCTATTCACTACAGAAATATTTCAAAACTTTTTTTTTGGTTTCCAAGTCTCCCATGGCAATCTTCTCCCCCAGAACTTTCATCTGAGAACCCTGAATTCTATTATGTTGAGAAAATCAAGGTCATTTCTTTGAAGTCTTTCTTCAACTTGTTTACATCATAGTCCTTTAACATTGTTTCCTACTATCTCTTCCTTTAAAGGAACTTTACTTCATAAAGAGGTGGATTTGTTTCTCCTCAAAGGGAATCCCATGCTTTCTTATCTTCTCCAGCATACTGCTCCCACTATCACCCCTTCTCTCTCTAATCTTCAATCTCTTATCTACTGATTCTTTCTCTGCTACCTATATTTCCAAGGCCCCCCATCTTAAAAACAAAACAAAAACTAACCCAAACCTTTATTGATTCTACTAATTCTACTAGCTATCATTTCCGTATTTCTTCTTCCTTTCTCAGCCAAATTGCTTGAAAAAGTTTTCCGCATTTGTTACCTCTACTTCTCTACCTCTTTTAAACCCTCTGGGTTCTAATATGGATTCAACTGAAACTGCTCATTCCAAAGTCACCAATGATCTCTTAATTGCCAAATCTATGATCTCTTTTCAATTTTATTCCTTTTCTTATCCTCTCTGCAGCATGTGACACTGCTGACCACCTCTTCTCAACGTTTTCAGGACACTGCTGTTGCTCCCTCTCTTTCCCTCTCCTTCCTTCCCACCATCTCTTTCTCTTTGTCTCTGTCTCTTCTTCTCTCTCCTCCTTTCTCTTCCTCTTTCTCTCTCCTTTCCTTCCTCTCCCCCTCTTCATTCTCTCTCTCCTTTATTCTCCCTATTTCTCCTCTCTCCTTCCCTCTTCCCTTCTTGTATCTTTCTCTCTTTCCCTCCCCTTCTCTCTCTTCTTTTTCCTCCTCCTTTCCTCCTTTTCCCTCTTTCTCTCTCTTCCTCCTCTTTTGCATTGTTCCCTCTCTTCCCCTCTGCTTTCCTACCTGTCTGACCACTCATTTCATTCTACTTTGCTGGATCATCATTCATGTCATACCTCCTAACTGTGGGTGTAGCCTAAGGCTCTGCTCTGGGCCTTCTTATCTTTTTTTCTCTATACTCATCAGTTCCCATGGGTTCAATTATCCTCTCTCTGAAAATGATTCACAGATTCAGTCCTAGCTTCTCTTCAGCTCTGCCCAAATTACCAACTACCTAATGAATATTTCTAATTGGATATTCTGTAGGCATTTCAGATGCAACATTTCCAAAACAGAGCTCATTATCCTCCCTCCTTAATCCACCCTTCTTCCAAACTTTCCCATTTCTGTCAAGAACATCCAGTCCCCCAGGTTCACAAACTTGGTGTCATCCTTGACTCCTCCCTCACCCCATATGTCCAATCATTTGCCAAATCTTGTCATTTCTAACAACATAATCTCTCTCTACTGCCAACATTGTAAGGACCATGGGGCTTTACCATCTGACTTACAGCTGAAGCCTTTTCTATTTCTATTAAAATATAGCTCCTTGAGAACAGACGGCTTACTTTTCTATTTGTATCCCCGGTTTTGGTCCAAAACTTTTTCCCCACACAGTAAGTGCTCAATACATGCCTTTTCATTCATTCATTTATTCATTTTTCATATCTGTTCCCTTCTCTCCATTCTCATAGCTACTGCCATAGTTCAGACTCTCATGAAAGTCTCCAATTGATCCCTTTGCTCCAAGCCTCTCTTTACTGCAACCATCCTCCACACTGGCATCAAGATTATTGAGCATGTCACTCCTCACTCAATCAACTCCAGCAGTTTCCTATCATCTCTAGGATCAAATATTTATTTTTTAGTTATTTTAGTCATGTCTAACTCTGTGACTCCAAATGGGGTTTTCTTGGCAAGGATACTGGAGGGGTTTGCCATTTTTTTTCTCCAGCTCATTTAACAGATGAGGAAACTGAGGCAAACAGGGATAAGTGACTTGTCCACGGTCACAGCTAGTAAGTGTCTGAGACCAGATTTGAACTCAGAGAGTCTTCCTGATTCTAAAGCCAGTGCTTTTATTCACCACATCACCTGGCTACCCTTAGGGTCAAATATAAGCTCCTCTATTTTGCATTTAAGGCTTTTCACAATCTGGTTGTAGATTGTGTTTCCAGACATTTTGTTCCCTTTTGTGTACTTTTCAATTCATTCATATGTACCTTGCTACTTACATGCAACACACTTCATCTCCTTACTCCCTGTACCTGAAATGCTTTCCCATAGTACCTACATCCCTTGGAATCCTCGGCTTCCTTACCAACTTGTCTTAAGCACACATCTATTCTACACAATGATCCCCCTGGCTGCTACCATCTTCCCATTCAGATTACCTTGTGCTTGCTTTGCAAGCATCTGCCTATTGTCACCCCTAAAGAATGTGAGCAACTCAAGGGCAGGTATTTGAATCCAATACTATGCTGCTCTGCCAATCAATCAGCAGCCATTCTTTAAATCTAATAATCATGCTATTTATTTCATTTCACTGAGTTCCAAAGTCAGAGTCCTGCTGCACCCCCACTAGAGACCTCCTTTCTAGGTTGGAAACATTTCATTAAACAAAATTATTTAGGTCCAGTTGGTTAACCAGTTTTAAGTCTACCTAACTGTATTACTATCCAGTCTATCCATAGCTATCCATCTTGTCCACTAGGATATTGTGAGAGATTCTGCCAAATGTCTAAATGACAAATTAATTCACTAATGCCTAATTTATACATTTTTTTCAGTTGCCAGTTTAGGAAATGACAGCTCTGACTGTTATTCCTCAGTTCAAAACACTTCAGTGGCTCACTGTTGCTTCCAGAATAAAACACAAACTTTTTTGTTTGATATTTAAAGCCCTTTGGAATCTTACTGCAAGAAGCAGTTAGATGGCATAGTGGATAGAGTATTGGCCCTGGAGTCTGGAGGACTTGAGTTCAAATCTGACCTCAGAGATTTAATACTTCCTAGCTGTGTGACCCTGGGGCAAATCTCTCTCTCTCTCTCTCTCTCTCTCTCTCTCTCTCTCTCTCTCTCT